>NW_012193538.1:1641954-1666460 GCF_000504015.1 Erythranthe guttata | reverse complement strand
TATACAGGTCGAAAATTGTGAACGAAGAACCAACCCACGAATCTCAAATCAATGCTCAAATCGACTGAAATTAGATGCACCCATTACTAATTAACGATCATTTCTACCTAAAACAATCAAATCCTAAGTAAATATTAAAGAAAAAAAATTCGAAATAAATTATTACTTGGATGAATGAAACCGGAACGAAGAAGCGGCGGCGGGTTGATAACAATGGACGAAGAAGCGGCGGCGGCATACGGTGGCGTTCGGCGGCGGCGGCGGCGGCGGCGGCGGCGGCGAGGGTTGGAGAGGGTTGGAGGTTTTTTTTTTACAACAAATGGATTTTTTTCTATTTGATTTTTGATTAGGTAATTTCTAATAAAATTTGATATAATTGATATTTTGTATGAAAGGGTGTTTTTGTAATTTTCTTTTTATTTTGGTATTAAAGTAAGAAAAAACTGATAAATATGTATTCAATTTTGGTTTTAAACTTAGTAGTATTCAAGTAAGCAAAAGTTAGTATTTGAAATAGTTGCCCCCTAACTTTATAGGTAAAGGTAAGTACTTAGCCCTCTTTATAACACTACCTTTTCACCCCTTCAAACATCAAGAAACCACATAAAGAAATATATATATATATATATATATATATATATATATATATATATATATATTGCAGAGAGAGAAAAAACCATGACAGATTTTGATCCCTCCCCCAAAAAAGGTTCTGTGCTTCTTGAGCAGCACATTCATTCATTCTGAATATGCAAAAAAGCAGAAGCCTTTAAGGGAGAGAGAACATAAGCTCCCATGGTGCTAACATATCTTCAATCCATGCTTCGACAATCTTTTCGTCGAATGCAATATAATCTGGATTTTTCAGTTTGATATATTTTCAACTGAGGTGAAAACCTATTTATAGCCGGAAAACCCGAGTGCCGACAAAATTTTTAAAAAATAAAAAAAAAGGTTTGGTGGGACCCTAACATATTTGGCACTTGACATGAGTGGCGAAACAAAGATTCGTTCGATTCATTATCCAAAGAGCTTGGCCCCTGAAAACACACAAGTCAACTCTCCCAATAAAATAAAAAATAAGAATCAAAGCATCTCAAGCACATCAGATAAATCAATTATTTTATCAGATTTGATTCCATTTCTGAGTTTCCCGAATCTCCCGTGTTTTTTTTTTTTGGGATAAATCACGCAAAGATGAGAGATCGCTGTAAGAAACTTCAGTGGTGCCGCGTCTCATAATCTTTAGCTGTGCCTTTTGCTAAAAGCTAAATGATATTAAACAATAGAGCAAACTATTAATTAATAGGGGCAGGTGGCATGCATTTTCAAGAAACCCCACTTCTAATACTCAAACAATAAGTAAACACTGTAATAGTCGACAATAAAAACAAAATCTTGCGATTTTCTTTGCATGGAATCCTTGCTTTTCTAGAGATCTTGAGGTCCCCCACGCTTTTACGAATAAAAAAGATTATAAAGTCGGCAAAGGGATTTGTAATTATCGCTAAATCAAAGAACACATAATATTAAAAAAACAATTTTCCTAGAACAACTCTTTAAGAAACTTCACTATATCGTCGATTTTGATAATAATTTACCCTTTAGTAGGTTATCAAAAGCATTTATCGCATCCCTGTCTAATAATAGTGCTAATCCTATCTCTGCAGTAGGAGGCAACTTCAACCAGTGTACGGAGAATAATGAGCTGGACATTTTTATCCTTTAGAAAGCATACTAATTATCGAACAAAGAAATAAAACACGACGGAAAAACATACAATTCTCACGCATATATCATATGGATGAATAATTCTACACAATAGCACATTTCGTAAACAAGATTATCAAAAGGGAGATATAGCATCAAAAACAAGCAGCAACTACACAAATCTCAGTTCCTAAGTTGCTCCTTAGACCTAAAAAATCACATAAAGATACCTAATTCAAGATTTCTCGAGAAATATTATAGATACTGACCAAGGAAACTGACGGAAATCGACCCCTTCCTCTGTTACAGCATGTTCCGAGTCGCAAATAAACCTCATTGTTATCACCAACGCTCTCTCGGTCGGCCATCTGGAAAGACAGGATCAAGAACTTCTTCATCACTCTTCTTCGAGCCATTAATTTTCTCAGTCGGTTTGCTCTGTTTATATCTCGGTAATGCATCACGTTCTTCACCATTAAAATCTGGCGGCACATCATCATCTTCTTCGTCATCTTCGCTCCATTCGCCCTCATCATTTTCTTCATCTTCGTCGTCACTTTCCAAATCCTCGATATCCGACCAAACATCTTCACCGGACCCACCCTCTGTTTCTGTTCCTTCACCCTCTTCACCCCTTGGAGTATTTCTCCTAGGAAACTTCGGTACGTTCACAAGCGCACGAAGCTTCTCTTTAACGAGCAACATCTTATCTTTCTCAATCAATTGAGAATCTCTATACGCCTCGCGCAGAAAAACAGAGTCCCGATCCCCCTTTAGAGACACGTAGAACATATCTGGATGCCTAACCAACATCCCTCTAAGCTGCTGAGAGAATCTAAACTCCTCTCGAAAATGAGTTAAATGATCGACGAGTGTTCTCTTCTCAACCGTAAGGCTCAAGATCTCGTGTACAACTGCACACCCATGCCTCTCTTTCTCTGGTGTACCTGCTTTCAAGTCCGAGAAATCGGAATACGGCGAAATGTAAGGTATATCTCGAAATTGACCGATCCTTCTCATCTCTCCCTTGGAAAGATTAAGTCCTTTCGGTAATTTCACTCTATTGAATCTTGGCGCCCTATCGATGATTAAGTTCCTCTCTTCGACTTCTCGTTCTCTTTCGTCATCTTCAGCAATCTCCGCCGCTGACATGGCGAGCTCCGGATCCCAATGAGTCAACTCCAAAGCGGGCCCACGTCCGGTGGCAACGACCTTGAAATACTGAGGGTACCGACGGCAAATAGTGTCGCTGAATTCCAATGGAAGCCCTAAATCAGTCTTCAAATGGGCAATCTTCTCTATAAGAATCCGCTTGTCAATCGACATCATCAACAATTTCCTCAACTTAATTACCAATAAATCCTCCATTTCATTCCTAATCTTCATCTCCTCGAGGTAAAGCTTCTCCGCCTCGGGGGTTAACCTGAACCGAAGCGAATAAACCCCTTCTTCAACAATCTCGAACACGGAGGGAAATTTACGTAACAGAGCAATAAACCGCCTCCTCTTTTGCAGCCCTAAAGCTTTTCGGAACCTACCCAAATCGCGAAGTGCCATTATTCTATCCGGCTGGCTCATCAAAATCTTCCTAATTTTCAGTACCAATTTCAGCTTCTTATCCCTTTGAATTACGTTATCAAAGGGATGCTCTTTCCTTCTCTTCACAGGACCAGCTCTTACAACAGGAAAACGGCTCCTCGAATTAGCGTAGGATTCATTACTCTCTCGGAACACTAAATTTTGACCTAAAAATGGAGTTTTTTTCAACTTTTCAGAGGAGAGAGATAAGCGGCACGACTTGGGTTTCTGAAGCAGCGATGAATTTCGCGATGGGAAAAACGGAAGAGCGCAGACTGAAGGCGAAGCTTTGTGCGATGAAATCAGGAATTTGGGTTCCATAATCGATTTTGAATTTCTCGTGTAAAAATCACGTAATCAACATCAATAGCATATAATATACGATATATATATGTATGTAATTGTGTGAAATGGAAAATGGAAAATGGAATTGAATGAACACTTGACCTTTGTGGTTTACTAGGGTTTAGCAGCAAAAACCCTCGTTGCAGATAATTCTCAATTTTCCCCTTTTTCCTTTTATCTTCTTCCTCGTGAAATTGGATAAGAAAACTTGCAAACATGCCCTTGTACTTTTCAAATATGCAAAAAAATACCCCATTATAAAATATTATTACATATTAATGCCTCATTCAATTTAAATATTATTATGTCAAAACAAATTTAATTTAAATTAATTTTTATATCTGTTTTGATGAGTATATTTATAATAAATTTTAGCATAAAAGATAAAATATGACCAAATAGCAAGATGGGCTCAAAATGGGCCAAATGATTCGGCCCATGATTGAGCTCGGCCCGATCAAGTTGGTTCATAAGTAACTCACAAGTCTTGTTTGGTATAAAACACAAGTGTTACAAGAACTATTCTCCATTATTGAAAGCATTTATACTTGTATCTCATTACATCTAGAATATATATATATATATATATATATATATATATATATATATATATATATATATATATATATATATATATATATATATATGTATATATATATATATATATATATATATATATATATATATATATATATATATATATATATATATATATATATATATGTGTGTGTGTGTGTGTGTGTGTGTGTGTTTGGGGGTGGGTGTCACCTCTCTAAATATTGAAAAGTTGTACTCTCTTTGTAGTTGTGAAAGGTTTATTCTATTTTGCATTATATATTACCGATTTTTCAAATTTGTTCGAATTTTTATTGTTCTTTCAAAGTTGTGTGCATCAGAGCGGAACGTGAACCGAGCTTGATTTTTTATATATTTATGTCATAATAATCGAGCTCAAGCTTAGCTTAAGAATTTATTATAACGAGCAAGAATTACATGTTACATATATGATTATATATACTCTTTTTGAGATTATTAAAGGTTTATTATATGTTGCACTCGATGAATTACGTGTTATTACATATAATTATAACCATATAAATCTAGGACAAATTAATCTATCAAGGAATCTTTATCACTCAAACAAAACAATGACACACACACTGATTGGTGGGTAGAAGATATGATGAACGTCTTTTTCCATAAGCTATGATATATACATATAACATACATATGAGACGTCGACCCTATTTATCTTGTATATATCCATTTACTATACAACACGTATTATTTATTTATTTATTTCTTTTTAATTATCTAAACTACGAATCTTCTTACACGTCCATTGTTACAGTATCAGATGTAGTGGAATATTCTCCAGTTTATACTCCGTTTACTCCATTCGAGCTCCATATTTTCAAACAATATGATCATAAGATGTGTCTATTGACTCGTATGGAACATCATAAACTGTCTTTAATTTCCGCACAAAATGAGTACGAACTAGAGAATATTCCACGGAATCTATAAGATTTCTGTTGAATGTGACACCATAAAAGTTACGTGTAAGAAGATTCATAGTAGATGGGTGGTCGTAATTCGACCGTAATTTACGAAAAAATATAATAAAAAAAAAACAAAAGAGGTAAAAAAGGACAAGTGGTTCCAAATAGTGGTAGCTTATTAATAACGAGAATAGTATGGTAAGCAACAACAGTTAGTCAACAATTTTTTTTTATTTAATTTAAAATTGAATTTGAATTTGTAAAGGAAAGAAAGACCAACCAGCACCCAACTTCCTCTTCTTCTCCTTTTCTTACCAATCTTTTTTTTTTCTTGTCTTCATATATTCCCATCTCTTTACCCACCCAACTATATACTTACACTTCTTTATATATCTATCTATCTATTTATCTATACATATTTCTTGCTATAAATAAGCACATATATATATATACATATATTTTATCACTCTCAACTTCACTCTCAAACTCACTATGGATAATAATAATAAAACTATGGTTCAAACCTTTTCCTCCTCTCAAGGTTGTTGTCTTTTTTTTTTCTTTTTTTTTCAATAATAATATAATTATAATTATTTATTTATTATTATTAATAATATTAATAATAATTTTGGGGTGCAGAGGATAGAAGTAATGGATGTGAGTTGACAAGCATGAGTGAGCAAGAACAAGATATCATCTTTCGAATGCACAAGCTCGTTGGAGACAAGTAAGCATCTACTCGGTTCTGTATAACCGCTCGTGGGGCCCACGTAGAGGTTTTCAATATGCATAAAATTATGACTCAGCCAGTGCATATAACACGATTTATGGTCTAGATTTTTTTTTTCTTTTCAAAAAAGTCTAGATGTTTTTTTATTTTGGTGATTTTTTTATTCTATAAATTTAAAATTTATTTATTTATTTATTTATAAATGTGTACTTATAATTTTGTTCAGGTGGGAATTGATAGCAGGAAGAATTCCAGGGAGGACTGCACAAGAGATTGAAAGATTTTGGATAAATTGTGACACTTTTAAAGTCAACAGGGTGCCACAAACAACTAGGAAAAAATAATTATCGTTGACTTTATTTTTGGTTTAATAAATAAAATTTAAACCCTAATTATGTGTAATAACTCTAAATTTATTAGTCTATTATATATATCTAGTTTATGTTTAGTAGGTAAGTATTGTACCCAAAGATTGGATTATGCAATAATCCTATTATAATCCAGTTGTATTATTGGGTTAATTAGTGAGATTCTAATGCACAATTTATCAACAATTTTATGCAAATAATAGTTAATTAATTAATCAATTAAATGATGGGTTTTCTCACATTTCATGAAATTCTTGACATTAACTCATTAATTGAAATTTTAGATGAAAATGCAATCAACCAATCACACTTTGACAACTATTAGAATACACGTACGCTCTTTGTAAAATCGCGTTTCTCTTTTCGTATTTATTCTTTATGTATTAGCGTCTTTTCGTTATAATATTTGTCATGTGTGACACAGCTGGATATAAATACGAGTTTGCTTTGGGAGCGTTGTCATTAATTTTCCTTAATAAAGTTTTCCATTTTCTTCCTTCTCGTTTTACTTCTTCTGCTTCAATGGCGATTTCGCTCAATTGATTATCAATCGATTTTTGGAACTCAGATTTATTTTTATATCCAAAATTACTATAAAAAAATTGTTTCAAGTGAGATTCCAATCATGTAATTGTGGCAAGAGTACTTTCAAGGTTAGTACCAGAATTTGATTTGATTTATTTTTTTTATTTTTTATTTTTTGAGAATTGTTATTTTTGTTAAAGAAGCTACGCATAGTAGAAAGTTTGAAATTCATTAAAACACACAAAATGAATTAATTTTATATTTTTTGTGTACCTATAATTATTGAGATTTGCAATCCATGAACAAAGGAAATTTCAAAAATTGGATTGGATTAGTCGATCCATAAAAAATCGGCCCAAGTCAAATCAAATCTCTTCTTATTTAATATTTTGTGAATTTTAAATTCATTAAAAACTAAAAATAAAAGAAAAAAAAAATGAGATCTGAAAATTTGGGTGAACCAAACTTTCAGATCTAGAATATTCCACTAAATTTGACGATGTATAAAAAGATTCATAATTGAGAGGAATGATTGTAATCATCTAAATATCAAAGGTTTTTCCGTAATTTAACTTTATATCAGGGGTGGCCGTAATTTACCCTTTTTTTCATTTTAATTTTTAATTTTTTAATTTTGTATAGCAATTGTGATGGATTTTAATTGATTATCAATTCAACCACTTGAATCCAAAATCATCACATTTCATTACCTCTTTTGTCCTATAAATTAATTTTGTTCATATTATCATTAAATACAACATGACACCAAAAAAAATAAAAATAAAAATAAAACCAATAGGAAATCAGAGTTTGATCAAACAATACAAAAGGGAGCGTGAAGAAAGAAAGCAATTAATTTGCCATCAAACGGCACCTTTCCCCAATTGTTGTAAAGAACTTAAAAAAGTGATCTTTCATTCTCAAATCTCTGCACACACACACACACACACTACATTTACGAATTCCAAGAAACGACACCACACACACACACACACTCACACACTACACACACTGCTCTTCACCGCGCCTCTTCGTCTTCATAAAAAACCCTCTTTCTCCCCCCCACACACAGAAATACGCAGTTATTACTTTTTGCTCTCACCTTCTGTGATAATTAACTGGTATGAAGATATTAATATTGTGCATGTTTAATTGATTCGTAAACCCTTTTTCTCTCTCTAGCATTGTTCCCCTTTTCTTGGATTCTTGTTGTTCTTCTTCTTTATTTCACACACACACCCACGTTGGGGTGTGTGTGTGTGTGTGTGTGTGTGTGTGTGTGTGTTTCTTGATCATGCAAGTTTTGTTTTGCTTACATTATTTGCTCATTTTCTTTAGGCCCTTTTGATTAATTTATTATTATTTTATTGATTTCCCCTGTTTCTTGGCCTTCCTCTGTAATCTTGATTTTCTGTACTTCGTGGCTGATTATTTGCTTATTAAAAATGTTAAATGATGTTGTAACACAATAAAAATCAACTCTTTTAACTTCCTATTTCATTTATTTTCTTGGGGTGTCTGTTTTGTGTACTTCACAGAAGGTTCTACAATGCCTCCGGCAGCAGAAACGGCGGCGCCGCCGCCAAAATGGGAGGTGGGCCCCACAGAGGAGGTGGTTCAGGCATTTATCGAAACCCTCGTCGATCCTAGGTTGCCTTTGAGTGTTTCGATTGACGACCCTCCGGACGAAGATGCTCATAGATCTGTTGCCAGACAGGTTAATTTTTTTATTGTGTTCTTACAAATGTTGTAATAATATAATAATTATCTTTATTATTGATCTCTCTGTTTGTTTTCGATTACATTGTATATATTTTCGATTACATTGTATTTTCGATTACATTGTAGATGCATGCAGTTGTTGTGCTCTACAACTACTACCACAGGAAGCAAAAACCCGAACTCGAATTCCTCGATTTCGTCCCCTTCTCTAAGCTTGCTCTGTCACTCCGACCGAATCTTATCCCGTTCATGAAATTCACCAACGAGAGCGAGTCAATCGAGTTCGACGGTAACGAAAACGGGCTTTCAGAAACCGAAAAGTCAATAAAAAATGCGTGCGATATCTCTAAAGCTTTAGATGCGAATAAAGATTTTCCGACCATCGAAAATTGTCCGGTATCAAAAGTTGCTGTCTTGCTGATAGACTCGAAGAGAGAGAACTGTTTGCTGCAGTTCGGTTCCGCCACCGAAGGCGTCTGGTCGCTAATCGAGAAGGAGGTTAGTGACGAAACATTGCAGGAAGAAAACAATGTCGGTAATAAGAGGAAACGAAAGGCGGTGTTGGATAACGATAGTCAGTCTCTTCTGCAGCTTGCTTTTGATTCCGTCAAGGCTATTACTGGTATTTCACATCTCTCGTTATCCATTAATCAAGAATTATTAATTATTATTGACAGTTGTAAGAACTCTCGATTTTTTTTGAATCTGTTGAGCAGGTTTCGACAGTTCCGATCTTGCGGTATTGGAAATTCATGTTACGTATTCGTTGAGCAAAGAAAAGTCGGCTGTTAAATTTTATATGATCGAATGCTCTCAGACATTTAACAAAAACCAGACAGTTCCTCTCGATTTTCTCGTTGAGAGGTTTGTTCGATAATTAATACTCGTTTCGTAAGATCAAAATTGCTGTAAGAGTTTTATTTATATTATTTAGTTTTACGATGTTTTTGCAGTTTGCAAGGACCTTTGGCTGAAAAGTTCGATGGTAGTTGGTCGACTATACTAAATATAATCGAGTATTGTCAAATGTTTCCTTACTTGCCCTTCATCTCGTCTTGGCTGCCTAGGTACGATTTCTACGAACAATTTTTCTTGATTCGTTTTTTTTTTTTTTTTTTTTTTTTTTAATTTTATTTTATATATATATAAATTGTCTTCATCGATGAATTTCTTGATTATTGAGATTTGCGTATAATGTTGCAGGAAAGATTTATGTGTACCGATTTTAATAGAACCTTTTAGAAGCAGTGTACCGATTTCGGCTTCTTCGAACGATGGCATTGATGAAAATATAGGCAACGAGAATGGTGAAGAAGGTCAAAAGAAGTTGAAACATTCACTAGAAAGTTCCGGAAACATCTCTACATCGAAAAAAGGTGGGATTTTCGCAAACAAATCGAACAAAAAATCCAACAATTCCGCTAAAAGGGACGCGAGCAAAACCAAAAGCAACATCGGCCTCGAAAATCGAGATAACGACAGTGACAAACGTAGTACCCGTTCGTTAACAAGGAGTATATCGAAAGACTATAATAATAATAATACTGCGACGGGAAATCACAATAATATTGACAATGGGGATTCTGCTAAAAAGGGTTTATTACCGAATAGTGGGAAAAAAACTCGAGACGCGGAAAAAAATGGAAGTCCGAGTGGATGTCCGAAGGTTTCACCGATTATTAGTGAGGATAATAGTAATGCAAGAAAGGAATATGATGACGTGGAAATCTTGTCCGATAATACGGAAGCGAAAAATGTGCAGGATTCGGAGTATCTGGAGATTGCTTTGGCAATTCTTTATCATAAAAGACAACAATTGGTAATGTTTTTTTTCTTTTTTTTCAGTTTAAAATTTATAATAAGTTTCGTGTCATAATTTTATATTTTTTCGTGGCAGTGTACTCAAATCTGCACTATGGAAGATGAGTGTGCATTATATGATCATCTCATTGAACGATTAAGGAATGGTACGCCATTTTTTCGCAGTCTTTTTTATCTTTTGTTGATTTTGCTTTTTTTTTTTTTAAATAAATAAATTGAAATTTGTATATTTCGAAAGGTGGTGAAGTTGGTTTAGCTCGTAAATTTACCGAATCAATCGAAGCTGGGAAGATTCATTTGCTGCTGAAGAATGAAAATGACGACAACTGTAAATCCGAGAAGCAAACAAAATTACCGGAAATTTTTCTCCCTGGTCAATCTTCATGTGAAGTGAGTTATAATATTATGTTCCTATATAAATTTTATTTATTTTTTTAATTTTTTAAAATAAATAAATAATTAAATTAAAACAATGTGTATTATATTGTCAGGATTTGGAGTATATATGTGTGAAGAATAAATGGAGGCTGCCGAAATATTCCGTCGTGCCATCAAATGGTAAAACACGATAAATTTCGTTTCTTCCTTCTCAAAAAAAATAAGCCGACGAATTCGTGTGATATATATTATATCGATTTTTAAGCTGCATATTTTTTATTTTTTTTTATGATTAGGTAAATTTCTGTCGAATGTGGCGGTGGAAAGTAACGATTTGAAGCTGTCGACGGAGGGTAGTGCGGGGTCCACTCCCGTAGAAGCAAGGGAATCGGCTGCTGCACAAATGATTGGCAAAATTAAAACTCGTTACTGTGTTAACGAAATCTGATTTATTAGGAGTTAATTTCGGTTCGATCAAGTAGTTTTTTTCGTCGTGCGAACGTAGTTGCTAGTTAATTAGCACTTGAACCACAAGAAAGTTTTTGGACTTGATAGGTTGGTTTTTTTTTTTTGTGATTTTTTTGCTGCTGAAGGATATAATGTGGAAGTTTTTTAGACTTTACTTTTTGCACTTCACTCCCCATGTCATGTTTTATTTACAATTAGGTCCCTACTTTTTAGGGAGAGTCGCACTTTTGGCCCCTCATGTTTCACCATATTCTATTTTTGGTCCCCATTGTTTCAAAGTGAACAAAATTTACTTAGAAAGTTTAATTTTAAACACGTTTTGTTCATATCTAACGAACAACACTACTTTGGGGCCAAAATTGAACTTTAAAATTGTTTTAGGACTGGAAAATAATTAAAAGTATAAAGTACTATTTATATATTCTTTTTTAATTTTTGAGTTGGTATACACATAGGAAAGAAAAATGTAAAGATGTAGCAAAATGAATATACGAAACCCCACACGCCTAAACGCCTACAAAGTTGCAATACATGGTTTTCTGTGACCACATATAAATAATCCAAATTCTTTTTGTCCCCACTTGGAAATTTCACATGAAATATATAAAGTTAATAATATTAAAAGATGACCCCTGTAAACTTTTTTCCTTCCCATTTTGTCCATTTTCTTCTATCTTCTTCGTACGAAATAGAACATTTGTACTGTGTTTATCCCCACTACAAAAGTTTTGGACGAATGAATCATGTGGATTTCTAAATTTTAATTAATCACAAGTGGTAGAGTAGTCACATCAAATTTGGAGCTTTCTATTATTTTATTACCAATAAATTGCAGTAATTTCTGGTTTGTGTTATTAATTATTATTACGTGTAGATCTATGATTTAAAATTATCTGATGTATTTCATCGGATGTAGTGATGTACAATCTACAAACCCTGAAGTAGTGAGAAAATACCATTTTTTTCTTGGGATTTAGGGACATTTTATTAAGCACTAATAAGTAATAAGTTTGATTTATCTTGCCAACGATCGTTAGGTCGAATTTATCGTACATGATTAGTCTAGTGTGATTTACGTCTCTCGTATAATTTACAAGCTATTACTCAGAGTGTAAGTTTATTCAGTCCACTATGTAGTTATTAAGTTGTGGATTTATGTGATTATAGTTTACTAAGTCAAAGATTTATTGATTAGATATTGTAATAATGAAGCGTATTTTAGCAAAATCGTACAATTGCCCTTTTCTTTAGTGACGCGTAATTATATATTTTCTCCAAAAACTATATATAATATGGACGCGTAAACTGAATTAACTATACACTAATAATGCTTAAGCCTTAATAATACCATTTTAATCTTGATCACCCCACTTAATTAGTTATTTAATACTGTTCCTCCTGGCCCATTAAATATTATTTAACTTAAATATTTATAATTTTTTTTATGTGGAAAAAAATGTCAACTAAGAGAAAGAATCTAGAAAATCTGCGTATTTATCTGGAAATAAATTCTTTGGAATTAAAATATTAGCAATTTGGCTTGTGGTACTGTGTATATGGTTAAGAGGGTTGCACTTAATCCCACTGTTTATTTAAATGATTAATTTTTTTTTTTTAATCGGGAAATTAAATAATTAATTAGTTCAAAGAGTTATCAACAGAATCTGACTTTTGGCATCAATAACACATCTTATATAATTCTGTGATTATTGATTAATAATCCTAGTAAGTAGGTTTAGTGGACAGGTAATCTCTTGAAGAATAAAATTTATATAATTACTTCAAATTAATTATAAATTATTATTATTATTTTCTAGTGATAGTTAAGATTCTACAACTTCAATTATTACATGCATAAAATACTTTGGATAGACTATATACAAAAATGCCCCCAAAAAAATAAAATAAAATTAAGCATCTCAATTATTTGGGTTTTTATAGAATTATATAATATTATTTTGACTAATCTTGTTTTGAGAGCAAACGAGGTTTTAATTAGTAGTCTATTTTTGGAAATAATAAAAGTTTTAATGTGTACTTGATTAATTTTTTTTTAAGTCCAAAAAAAGAAAAAAAAAAAGAATGTTTTATATCTTAAGGGCCTTTTTGCTAATTTCCCATTATCACGAGGGCCCTTGTGGCAATTACACTACTGTTAGAGGTTTGCATTTATCTTAATTAAAACTTTAATTCAGATTAATGATCAGAACAAATAAAAAAATAGTATGTTATTAAATAATAATAATAATAAATAATATTATTATTTTGTTGTAGATCATGCTCTCATGCTTCTTTTATTTTCAGACGTAAGAAAAGGATTAATAATTACGTCATCCTTTTAATCATCGAATGACGTCAGTAATATTTTATTCATTTAATTTCAGTTTTTATCCATAAAATCGAGAGGATGTATATTTATTTATAAATAAAATAAATAAAATAATAAATAATAAATAATAAGACACGTTAAATGGAAAAAGCTACCAACGCGGAAACGAGTAGAGAGCTTCGTGGAATGCTTCCTTTTCTTGACTTTCTCGCTTGATTTTCTTTTTATTTATTTTTTATTTATTTATTATTTATTTATTTTTGTTTTTTCTCCAATTTCATAGAAAGTTCTATGATTGTGTTATTTTCAATGCATATATCGTTTTTGTCCCTTCAATTCCTTTTTTGAATTCCATGCCTATGGATAATAATATTTGTACTATGAAATTGCCAAGAAAGTTTAACATATTAATTATTAAAAGGTTTGTTTTATATAATTCTCAAATTAAACTTTTGCTAATAAATAACCGTCTACTAAGTATGTGATTATATGCAGATCAGGAGTTAATAATCACTTGCTGTATTTTATCGAATGTAGAATCAAATAACTTTATGAACATAATATTCTTAAAACTTGATATAAAAGAATATATACTTTTAAATATTTGCTCAAACAAATTAAGCAAATTTGGATTCTAAAGTTCAAAGTATCCACAAAAGGCCAAAAATGTTTATGTCTTGATTACCACCAAAGCTTAATTAATTAAACTCCTTTATTGGCTAAATACATAACAAGAGCCTCGATAAATATTCATAGTAACAACTCTTCTATCCTCTCAAAATTTTCATTCGACGACATTATTTTAGCAGAATACTATATTATAAATCGTATGAACTATACAAATTTATCCAATTCCAAACATAATTTAGCACATAAAAATTTTGAATTTGAGAACTAAATAGTATTAATCTAATGAAAAATAAAAAAAAATAAAAACAAAAAATAAAAACCCATGTTACACTGTGGTGGTGTGGTATGAATCCCTTTGAAATGGTCAGCAAGAAATTATTACAATCTCTGTTCTATTATGAAAAAGAGTAAAAAATTAAGAAAATAATTAAATTAATTTTATTTTTTCCAAAAAAAAATAAAAAAATCCAAAGTGCCTAATTTAGTGAAAAATCCCCCCCTTGTCCACGTCATCCCTCCTTTATATCTCCCCCCACTCCCTCCTTCCTTCATTAGCAACACCACTTCTCCATCTCCATTTCTTCTGTTTCTTCTTGATCAACTTTCAGAAAAAAAAAAAAAAAAAAAAAAAAAAAATTCCAAAGATTCTGATGAACCCTTTTACATGGGTCCTCTGAATTTCTGATACAAAATTGGGGATTCGCTGTGTGTATGATTACGAGCTTGTTTTCCGTTACAAATCCAGAGTTTCTTCCGGTGACCATTCCAGAAAAAAAATCTAATCCTTTTTTTTTTTAATTGAAAAAATGGGAGCAATTGGAAGTTGGGACAGGACAACAGTGGTGAGTGTGCTGACTGAAGGGAGAGAAAGGGCGAATGAGCTGAAGAATCAGCTTCACCCGGCCATCTCTTCCATAGAAGCGTGCGATGTTTTACTGGAGAGCATACTTTCCTCGTACGAGAATGCACTCCACCTGCTCGACCATATGTCTCAACTAAAAAACAGCTGCCTTTCTTCCCAAATCGTTACTGCCAATTCATTTGATGCTAGCCCTATCAGTGAAGGCTCTCACCAGAATTCTAAAGATCATCATCAAATCCACAAATCCAAGAAAAGGTAGCCAGCCCACTTTTCTTCTTTTTGCCATGTTCACACACACACACACACACACACAGATAATGGGATTTGCTTTAATTTAACTTTTTTCTTTTGTTTTCTTTATTGTTTGCAGAAAGACACTGCCAAAATGGAGCGAGCACGTGCGTATTTCATCTGGGGCAGGGTTTGAAGGTCAAATTGGAGATGGCTACAATTGGAGGAAATATGGCCAGAAAGTTATTTTAGGGGCTATTCATCCAAGGTGATGATTGTTAATTCTTTATCTTTTTTTTTTTCTTGATTATTTTCTTGAAGTTTATTTGAGTTTTTTTTGGAGTTAAAAAGGTTGTGAATTTTGTTACTTTTAAGGTTAGATAAATTTGATTTTTACTGGGAAGTAATATTCGGATATGGTTGTTGTTGTGTATTCAATTCAATTGTTGGTGCTGTACTGCAGAACTTGTTCAATTTGCTGACTAGTTATTCATTCATATGTACACATATCCACTTGCTTTGCAATTTCTTATCTGATGTGACAAAAAAAAAAAAAAAAAAAAAAAACTCGATTTTGGACTATTCGACAACTAGCCCGTGAGAAACGGCAGATGTTGAACTAGTAGCCCTACAGAGAAGTAGCAATTGATTTATGTTTGGCTTGAATGAAATGTTGATCTTTGTGGAAATTAAGAATCTTGTTTATGTATTTTTTTCTGATTCGATTGGGATTTTTCAGGGCTTATTATCGATGTACGCATCGCAATACACAAGGATGCTTGGCAACAAAACACGTGCAAAAAGCAGACGAAGACCCTTCGATTTTCGAGGTTGTTTATAGCGGCAAACACAGTTGCATGCAAGAGAGATCGAAACCGAAGAAAGAAAATCCCATTGTACTAAAGAAAGAAGAAGAACAAGAAGAAGCCATTGAAAAAAGCCCCAAACCTCAAAAACAAGAAACGGGCACCAAAAACGACCGTCTCCCTTCCTTTTCCTTTCATTCCACACCAATCGAATCGGAAAACTTCGAAACCCAGTTATTCTCCGACCCCGGAAACTTTTCCGGAACCCCGTTTATGTCTCCGGCGACATCGGAGTCGTACTTCTCGATGAACGATTTTGGTGTTTGCTTGCAGAGCTCGGAATCGGATTTTACCGAGATAATTTCGAACCCTACCCCGTTTACGGATTTCACGTTTGGAGACTTGGATTTCTCGATTGATCAGGTGGATTTCGATTCACATTTTCTCGACGCCCCTGAATATTTTTAATAATCTCCACATCTCTACTGCTTCCATTCTTTTACCACGAAAGCAAATATCGTGCCGGTAAAAAAAAAAAAAAAAAAAAAGAAAGAGAGGTACTTATGTCGATTGCATGTACGTATCGATCCTAGCAGCATCACAAGGAATTTTCTAGGATTTGTTCATACCAATAGGAGATGCTGACCAAGAGAATTTTCCTTAACTAGGCAGAATTTTTTTTAGTACTCTGTAATGTAATCAGCTCTGTTTTTGTCATAGTAACTTTATTACAAGTGTAATTGTCTGGTTTTACATATTTGTACCTTTCATCAATTATTATTTTTCTAAGAAAAAAAATATTGTGAAATCATTTTGTATTATTTTTCTTGTAATTTATATAAATTAAAGCCAATAAATAGCCTCTAAAGTAGTTCTTCAACCTACAATGTTATAACTTATATCATAAAATATAATAAGTGATATATATATATATATATATATATATATATATAACAGAAATTCACAAGATGATGTCACCCAATCTCTGAGCACAGAGAAGACAATCATCTATTATCTTTTGAGAATCAAATTTGTAGCAAAATCCCAAATCCTCCAGCTTTCTTGAACCCCACCTAGTTTCTCTCTCTGTATCTTCAATGAACCTGTTAAATAAACTCAAGAAATTTAATTTGGAAGAAAAAAACACAACTACTTATGTAAAATCAAATAATAAAAAAAATCTTTACTCTTGATGGATGCTTATGTTTGGTCGATTTTTCCGAATCAAAGATGCAATCTCAGCCGATTTCAAGAAATCACTAGCACATAGAAACCTCCCATGTACGTTAGAATTCTCCATCGAGAAGATGTGTGCTTCAATCACATCTCGAGTGTGTACAATAGGCACTTTCCCCAACAATTCCTCCAAAAACCTCAAAATTTTGTACCTCGATCCATCGTTTGTACCTTGCGAAATAAGGGCACCCATGCTCTCCGACACCGAAGACTGAATAGTATCACCTCCCACAAGCCCACAAGCCAGGCTCACAACTTCCACCCCGTTTTTCCCGTCGTAACTCAACACTTCTTTCTCAGCCAACGTCTTCGAATGTACATAGTCCTAATTCACATACATCGAATGTTAAATTTTTTTTGTGTGATAGTAAACTTTTGATTCAAGAATGGAAGAGGAGGTAAATATTATAACGTACGGAGAGCATTTGGTCGTACGAGAGATTGAGAGGGGTCCAACAAGTTTCGTCCATGAAATCTTTATATCCGGAGCCATCTTCTTTTAAGGGCGAAGATGCTACTACAGAGGCGGTGTAAATAACTTTCTTCACGGTATTGGATTTCGTGCAGCTTTCCATTATTATTTTTGCCCCAGCTACCGCTGCCTCACTTGTGTTCTTGTACTGCATTAACAAGCATATAACACACAATTTCAAGAACCCACAATTCATTATTATTTTTTTTTTTTTTTTAATTTACCTAATAAATTGCAAAATAACAAGCTATAAGTCGAGATTTACATAAAGAAACTGTCCAAATTTAGACAGTTGATTCTACTTCCATTTATATCTATTAGGGCTGAAAATCAAACCAAGCTACTCAAAAAATCGAGTCGATTGAGTTCGACTTTGAAAGCTCAATAAGAATTCAAACAAGCTTGAACAAGGTTGCGTTTGCCTC
This sequence comes from Erythranthe guttata, assembly GCF_000504015.1. The sequence goes on along the minus strand of NW_012193538.1, from coordinate 1,648,322 downwards.
AACTCGATTCGTTTACACCCCTAATTCAGATTAGGATAAGGGGTGCTAGATATATCAGGATTTCACAACTAGATAGCAATTAAATCACGAAACCTACTATTGAAAATTCTAAATTTGGAGAATTTTGAAACTGTCTAAATTCAGACAGTTGATTCTAATGAACGCTACTATAGCCGAAATATCAAGAAAAATTCGAGCGAGCTTGACAAACATGCGTTCAGTCTCGACTCGATTCGTTTACACCCCTAATCGCGATCACTATAAGGGGCGCTAGATATATCAGGGTTTCACAACTACAGAGCAAAATACATCAAGAAACATAACATTGAAAAACTTCGAAATTATGGCAACTTCGAAACCTGAGAGCTGTTCGTATAGTGTTGCAAAGGCGTGGCCATATGAACCACGATTTCACAACCGTCGACGGCAGGTGCAAATTCATCAGGATTGTATATATCAGCTTCGAAAAGTTTCAATCTCGTGTCTGCATGAGGAAGCCCCGTTAGTAAGCCCACCTTCGAGGCATCACCTGCAAATCATCATCATCATCATCAACGAAAGAAAATTTCCCAAAACAGGATTTTTTTTTTCAGTCAGGCATAAAAACAAACACCTTGTGACCATGGAATCAAAGTACCTAGACTACGGAGTGTGGCATGAACAACGTAGCCCCTCTCCAAAAGCTGCTTGACAAGAAAAGAAGCCAAGTAGCCTGCACCACCAGTTACGCACACGTTTACATTCTTCTCCATTTTCAAATCTTGCATCATAGGATTCTGTAGTAAAGTTTATATACAGACACACTACTCAAGTATGGATAGATAATGGCAAAGTGTTTGGACGTTTGTTAATATAGATTAATTAATCATTGGCTATAAATGGAAATCAGATAATCTTTCTTTTCTTTCTTTCTTATCCATCTGCTCAGAATTGGAGGTGTCTTATTCCAATTTTAATCATCTTTCATAATTAAGTATTAAAAATAACACAAATTTGGACCATATCTTTATATTAAAAAAAGAAAAAAAAAAATCACAATCTTATTATAATATATAATATTGCAATCTTGTGGACTAAGAAATCTCATTCTAGCCAACCCATCTGTTGGTACATGGTGATACGTGGCGGCAAATTGAGGAAAATGTTAGTATAAATAGATGGATAATTCTATTAGCAGATAATTCTCGGTTATTCACTATTTCTCGGTTATTCTCAGTATAAAGTTGATGAAATAATAATACAGCAATTCCACTTTCATTTTATTAGCAGATAATTCTCGGTTATTCACTATTTCATTTCCTTCCCATATATTATAATAGTGTTGTTCTTATATTATTGTTATATAATTTATTCTATAACATGTTATCAGCTCGATAGAGATTTGCTATTTTCGTATTCTTCTTTCTTTTTTATTTTACGAAAATCCAGATCCTCGATCTATTGTCGAAAAAACAAACAAGAATGATTAGCGAATACTTCGGTATTTTATACGCTATCATTTCTCAAAGGATCTGATGGATATCGTGTATATTAATCTATTGCTTATTTATTTGTTGAATTGCTGCTGAAATTATATTTGCAAGCTTGTGGATCCCAAGCAGTGCTATAAGCACGTGCTAGTTTTAACAGATCTGTTGGCCGACGTAGAGGCCAAGATATTAACTCCGAGCATAATGTTCGTCGAGTAAAAGATATAATAATCTCAGTTAAAGGTCGATTTAGAGACTATGAGATTAATTCCGAGCACGAGCTCGTGGAGTTGGGAAATAATAATCTCCATTTAAAGCCGATTTAGAGGCTATCGTTTTAACTCCGGGCACAGTACCTGTAGAGCTTAACAGAGACCGTATAGATGTCATACTATAACTCCGAGCGGATAAACTCGTTGAATTGAGACGTTGGAATTCCCGTCAAGTAAATCAAATATAACTCCGAGTCTAAGCTCGTTGAGACAAGAGCCGATTTAGAGGCTAAATCTTTAATATAGCTCCGAGCTTGAAGCTCGTTGAAACAAGAAAGCCGATTTAAAGGCTAAACTGTTACTATAACTCCGAGATTAAACTAGTAGAGATAAGAAAGCCGATTTAGAGGCTAAATCACAAATATAACTCCGAGCCTGAAGCTCGTTGAGTCAAGACGTGGTAATATCCGTCAAAAGCCGATTTAAAAGCCAAATATCTGAATATATCTCCGAGCCTGAAGCTCGTTGAGTCAAGACATGATTATATCCGTCAAATTCGATTTAAAAGCCAAATATTTGAAAATATCTCCGAGCCTGAAGCTTGTTGAGTTAAGACGTGATAATATCCATCAAAAGTTAATTTAAAGGCCAAATATCTGAATATATCTCCGAGCTTGAAGCTCGTTGAGTTAAGGCGTGATAATATCCGTCAAAAGCCGATTTAAAGGCGAAATATCTGAATATATCTCCGAGCCTGAAGCTCGTAGAGTCGCTTGACGAGGTAAAACCCGTCAAGAGCCAACTTAGAGGCTATTAATCACAAGGCTAAATTTAAAGGGTTTTGGGTTATTTTGTACCCAGTGTATATATATCTCTCGGAAGATGTGATTCCCGAGATTGAGTTATTTTGTGTGTATACATGTTTAACCTCTCTTGGATGGTGTGATTCCCAAGATCGAGTTGTTTTGGGTAAACTCATATGTACATATCTCCCTTGGAGGATAAATACCCGAGGTCGAGCTGATTGTGATACGCGTACATGAAAAACATGGACAAATATGACTATTGCCTACTCGATAGCGCAACTACACACTCAATTATCAATAATCAAATATATTTCTCGAGTGTGACATTGTGCAAGGCACAAGTTAAAATCTTATCAGATCCCGTGGAGATATTAGATGACTCCGGGAATGCAACAATTATGTTGCCTAATGATACTACGTATGCTTATCTACGCGAAATATAGCATTTGCGCGTTTGCTGGCACATATTATTGTCCAGCTCTGGAAATAAATGTCGAGCACCCAGTAGCATACGTTCACACTCAAAATGGACTAGCGGAATCTTCGATTAAACGCGTCCAAATAATTGCTCGTGCTTTGCTGACGAGATATACACTCACTAGTGCAGCATGGGCCGGGGCCATGTAGTAGTGCATGCATCAACAATGATTAACTTATGCCCCACTGCTTATCGTATGCATTCCCCAATGCAATTGGCATTAGGCTTCGAGCCCGATATATCGCACCTTCGCACATTTGGTTGCGCTGTGCAAATGCATATTCCTCCTCCTCATAGGACTAAAATGGGTCCCCAATGACATCTTGGCATATACGTTGGGTTTGATTCACCGTCAATTATTAGGTTCTTGGAACTAATGACGGGTGATTTATTGACCGCTAGATTTGCGGATTATCACTTTGATGAGACATTATTTATACCGATTGGTAAGGATATTCAGAATATCCGTGATAATGATAAACAAAAACCAATCGAGAATATCACATGGTGTGAGCAACATTTATCTCATCTAGACTTCCTCATGCATTTAATTTAATGATGCCAGTAAACTCACGAAGTATTATATTCCAGCTGCGAATGTTCCAGCTATGATCGATGTTCATGAAGAACATGCGAAAATGAATGATGATCCCCACGACAAAAATGGGGTAGACCTATTGGATCAAAGGACATTGTTCCTAGAAAATTAAAGGGAAAATCGACGAACCCTCGAACCATGTGGTTCCTAGTGAGAATGCTCCAGATGAATCTTTGAGCCTGATATCGAAAAGTCGTTATCAAATTTCGGGAATACCGAGAATTCCATAAGTTATTTCAATGAAATATGTGATATAAATGATATAATCATCAATAATATTTTTACATTCTCAATTATTCAATAGATTGTCTATGATGATTATAATAGTGAACATTTTTTTGCAATGTTGCAGGTACGTCTTGTTGATTTAACAGACATGTTTACTGCCATGATAATGTTAATTATATAGTGCAGAGAAGAGTCAGATAAACAAATGGTGGATACATAAAAGGTGATAGGACCAATCGTATATCACCAAAGTTCTTCCACACACATGAGCTTTAGAAAAATGGAGAGATCGATGTTCGACAAGTTCGCTCATGCGACAATCTTGCTGATTTGTTTGCAAAGTCCTTGTCGACTTCTACGTTTGAGAAGTTGGTATACGCCATTGGAATGAGAAGAGCCAATGTGAAGCAAGATTGACGAACCAGTTCGAAAGCCAAATTGCTCATTTCAAGGGGAGTAATGGTGCGCTGCACTCTTTTTTCCTTATGACTGGTTTTGTCTCATTGGGTTTTCCAGCAAAGGTTTTTAACGAGGCAGCTTATGCACACGGCTTGGATTCAAGTTATGCACTCTTTGTCCCTTTTGATCGATTTTGTCCTACTGGGTTTTCCGGCTTGAGGTTTTTAACGAGGCATACATTTTACTTATCCAGTTATAGCCGCTACTAACAATTCTTAGTCCAAAGAGGAGTATTATAATATATAATATTGCAATCTTGTGGACTAAGAAATCTCAAGAATGGAATAGCCAACCCATCTGTTATACCATGGTGATACGTGGCGGCAAATTGAGGAAGCTATCTTTTAATGTTTGCATTGTCATGCTTGTAGAAATGTTAGTATAAATAGATGCACAAGTTAGATGAAATAATAATACAGCAATTCCACTTTCATTTTATTAGCAGATAATTCTCGGTTATTCACTATTTCATTTCCTTCCCATATATTATAATAGTGTTGTTCTTATATTATTGTTATATAATTTATTCTATAACAAATCTAATAATTGTTGAATCCCTCATTTACTTGAGATGCGATCTATTTTGACGAGTTCGAGCTCTTTGAATATTTTTTTTTGGCTCGAGCTCGAGCCTGAGCCATTGTTTGTATTTGTTTTAAACTTTTAGTAATATTATTATAAATTATAACAAAAAAAAAATGATCATAATTTAAAAAAAAATATTTATATGAATTTATTATTGGGTAAATTACAATTAACTCTTGAGGTATGGTCAAATTACGAAAACCTCATTTTGTTTGAGTAATTACAACCACCCTTCGACTATAAATCTTCCTACATGTTCACCCTTGCAGTTTCAAATTTTTTGGAATCGTCGAGATTATATGAAATATTCTCAAGTTTGTACCCGTTTTTTCCCATTCGAGCTCCACATTTTGATGAAATATGATCATAAGATGTGTTTTTGGCTTTAATATATCAAATTGTAGTGCATTAGAAACCGATTTTTTGCAGAAAACGAGTACAAATTAGAGGCACCTTCCACGGAATCTAGATGGTTGTGTGGAATTTGACACCATAAGGGTGGAGATGTAAGAAGATTCATAGTTGAGGGGTAGATGTAATTATCCAAATATGAGAGGTTTTTCGTACTTTTATCATACCTCAAGGATTGTTGTAATTTACCCTTTATTATTTAATTTATGTTAATTATATTTAAAATAAAAATAAAAAGAATATTTTTTTTTGATGCAAAACTCACGAGTTCATGAACAACTAAGAATAAGCTCGTGTTCGAAAAATTCGAGTTTGATCTTGAACTTTGTCGAGTCGACCCACCAAGCTCACGATCCGTCAGCTCATTTACACCATATCACTCTGTCCACATGGTGAAAATTCGGTTTTTCAGAGGCAATATTAATTAATTGAGTATTCTGTATGCAATAATGTAAGGAATTAAATATTAATTTCATCAATAAATATGTGTGATTGTATTAAATTTACGAAATCTTGTTATAAATAGGTAACATTGTTTTTGGATAAATGATTATCCAATCAACTCTAGATCGTTTCACCAAATGCAATATAATTGAACTTATTATAAATCTGAAGTTATTAACATTATGTATCAATCTACATCAAGTGTACTATGCCCTTTATTTAATGACCAAAATATATCAATAATAATTCTTAATTATTTTTTTTTCAATTATTAATAACATTATATTGAAGAACAAACCAACCACTCCTCCATTTACTCTCGGTGCCCACCCACTTTATTACGAATCTATCACCTAACTTTCGCACTAGCATATTTTATTATTATTATTATTATTATTAGGGTAAATTACACCCACACCCCTGAGGTATGCTAAAATAATTTTAAGGTCCTTATGGTATCGATAATTACACTCACCTCCCTGAAACGTAGTTAGAAACTCTAACGGGATAATGCATTGGATACATTATTCCGATAGGGTTCTAATGAACTATTACTTTTAGCTAGTGGTGGATATAACATAGAGTTATGAGGAGTTATGAGTGACATGGCTCCCCCAATATTTCTTAAATCGCCCATAACTCTTTGTTGTCTCCAGCCCGTCATGCAGACATATTAGG
>NW_012193538.1:1590992-1641854 GCF_000504015.1 Erythranthe guttata | reverse complement strand
AATTTACCCTTATTATATTTGTAATTTCCTTTTTTAATTATTTAATGTCAAAATTGTAATTATATTACTAGGATAAATTACAAACAGCCATGAGACGGTCAATTTAAAAAAAAAGCCTTCTTGTTTAGATAATTACATCTACCCCTTAACTGTATTTTTTTCTTACACATCCACTATTATGGTGTCAAATTCAACAGAATCATTTAGATTTTGTGGAATGTGCTCTAGTTTGTACTCGTTTTGTATAAAAATACAGTTTCTGATGCACCACAATCTGATATATACAAGCCAAAAAACACATCTTATGATCATCTTGTTTAAAAATGTAGAGCTCGAATAGAATAAAACGGGTACAAAAGTCATAATATTCCATATAATCAAGAATATTCCACTAAATTTGAAACCACAAGGGTGCACGTGTAAGAAGATTTATAGTTGAGGGGAGTGATTGTAATTACCAAACAAGAGGGGGTTTTCGTAATTTAACATACCTCAGGGGTAGGGGTGGTTGTAATTTACCCTTTCCCTTTTTAATTATTTAATGTCAAAATTTTAATCATATATTGATTATTCAACATAAACAAGCATATATATACCAAGACAAAAACTATTCAAAAAAAAAACAAACTTACACGAGCACCTTTGCAATCGATTTCTTCTTATTTCACAAAGCACCCAACAAATTAAAGTATTTTACACTAAGGTCCCAAAATATTTCATTTCCTACCACTACTCTTCCATTTCTCAGCCAATCCATCTAGCAACTTCACAGAATCGCCATTTTCACCCAACGTTTTTGCAGCTGCATCCTTCAAACCCTTCATCCTACTCCTAATCCCTTTCCCTTCTTCACCTTCCATCAAACCCTTGACAGCTTTCGCCACCTCATCCCTCTCGATCAGCCCGTTTTCCCCGACACGTGGCCTCAGCGCCACGCGTACATCCTCGTGCAACATCACCGCATTCATCCCTTGCTCCGCGTACAACGGCCAAGCAATCATCGGCACACCGTTGACGACGCTTTCAAGAACCGAATTCCACCCGCAGTGCGTCAGGAACGCACCGACGGACTCGTGGGCCAGGATCCGGGCCTGTGGGGCCCATAAAGGGACCACCAGGCCCAGATCCCTGGTCCGCTCCAGAAACCCTTCTGGCAGATACGCCAGAGGGTCGCCGGAGTTCTGGATGTTGAAGTACGACGCGCCGGAGTTCGTGTCGTTGGGGCATCGAACAACCCACACGAACCGTTGCTCGCTCATTTCTAGACCGTTTGCTAGCTCGATTATTTGAGCATGTGATAAAGCACCACCGCTACCGAACGAAATGTATAGAACCGATCCGATTGGTTGATCGTTTAAGAATTTCAAACTGATGTCGGATTCGGATGCGGATGCGGATTTTGATGGGCCCATTTTGATCAACGGGCCGATCGGGTAAACGGTTGGTTTGCCGGGTTCTTTCTTGAGAAGGAATTGAACCGGGCCGGGCTCGAGTTCTTGAAAGCTGTTGACTAATATTCCTTCAGCTAGTTTGTATCTCTTGGCGTGATGGATGGCCCATTTGTAGGCGTCGTTTTTTCGGTCCTGAACCGGGTCGAATAAGTCCCGGCCGTGGATCGGGGTGCAACCCGGGATCCGGAGCTTTTCCGGCGCGTCCCTGTACTCGCCGGGGAGGGTTTCGTCGAGGGTGGGCAAGTGGAAGAACATGCAGAGGGCCATGGCGGTGGAGCAGAAGAAGATGTAAGGTGGGATGTTGAGTTCGCGGGCGGCGTCGAATGCGTCGGTGCCGAAGAGGTCGACGACGACGGCGGAGAGGGTCTTGGACTGGTGGAGGGATTTGAAGGCGTCGCGGATCGACGGGAGGGAGCGGGTTACGGTGAGGGAGATGCGGGTCTCGATCTTGACGTCGGCGGCGAGGTCGTCGAAGTTGACGGCGGGGAGGAGGATGTAGTCGATGGCGGCGGGAAGGGCGGAGAGGAAGGTGGTTTGGGCGGCGGAGAGTGGGCCGTCGGTTGGGATGACGAAAGTGGTGGAGAAGCCGTGGCGGTGGTGGAGTTTCTTGGCGAATTCGACCAAGGGTATTAAGTGGCCGATTCCTGGTGAGGGGAGAATGGCGATGTGCGGCGGCGCGTGGGCGGTGGTTTCCATAGCTGCGGTGGAGATTGGGTAATTATTATGGGGAGGAACTTTTTAGGGGTGATTATTAATGATGGCAAGGTAGAGTGAAAAAAGTGTATGTATATATTGTGTGTATATATAGAACAATTAAATATTGAATTATTAACAGGCTGGCTGGCTGGCTGCCTCTCTTTGAAATAAATGAATATGAATGTAATTATTGTTATGAAATTAATTATTATGGAAAAAGAGATATTCAAAAGGTTTTTGGGATGATGATTGATTACGTATGTATTGTGTCACGTGATCGTGTGTTATGTCGGAAATTATGTACAGTCAGCATGATTGATGCTAGATTACTCGAGTTTTCTTTTAGATAAAGTAATTTATTGTGTGAGTGAGTGTGTGCGTGTAAATTACCGAGTTAAGTTCAAATTACGAAAATTTTAATTCTAGATTTTCCTGAAATATTCTCTAATTTGTCTACGTTTTTTGCAAAAATCGGAGTTTCTAATACATCACGATTTGATATTTACAAACCAATAGACAATACTACTTATGATCGTCTTATTTGAAAAGGTGGAGCTTGAATAGAATAAAACGAATACAAACTTGATAATAATTCAAATAATCTATAAAATTTCACTAAATTTATCAGCACAAAGATAAATTTATAAAAAAAATCATAATTGATGGTTATTGTAATTATTAAAGGATGAGAATTTTTTCGTGATTTGACCATATATCATAATAACATAATCTTGAGAATCGTGCCATATTTAGAAAGATACTCATAAATTTGGTGATGATTCAAGCAAAAGCACGATGGTGAGAGTATCTGGCACACACTTGATGTAAAAATTGGATTTACTATTTATATTGATATTATAATAATTAATTAATTAATTAATTAATTAATGCCAGTTTAATTATTTTCAAGTTAGATGCATGTGAAAATTGAAATGCTAGCACGATTCTCGATTTCGTTGCATGTGAGTTTTACTTCTCTTGTAATTCTATTTTTTATTTACATGTAATTAAATAAAAAAGATGCTGTGGAATATTACACATGATCAGTGGCCTTTGATATACTTATAAACCTATAAAATTATCTGAAATGATTTGTGCAGGCTAAAATTAAACATTGAGGCACATTTTTTACTATTCTTCAAAAAACAAAAAGTAAAAAAACTCAAAAACTCTCTCAACCTTTCGATTTTCTTTCGCAAAGCCCGTGCAAATCGTCAACAGATCGGAGGTAATTTTTACGTTTTTACGATCCTCTTGTTATGTAGATTACGAATCCGGAAAAAAAAAAAGAAAAAATCACACGTTGGCCTGCTCGTGTGAATTTACACGAGCGCATCCACTGTGCTCGTGTAAATCCACACGAGTAGGCCTTTTTTTTTTAATTGCTCGTGTAAAAACACACGAGTGGTTGCAAAGTACTCGTACATGCGAGCATTTCAACAGTGCTCGTGTGAAATCAGATGAGCACTGTTGAAATGCTCGCATGTTTTTGCACGAGCACAAAAATTTAATTTTTTTTTTATTGGATAGGAATAGTAGAAAAGGTAAATAGTTATGGTAAAAAGGTAAAAAATCATGGTAAAAAAATGTCTGAATGTTTAATTTGACCTGCGTATATCATTACCCTAAAATTATTTTGTAACTTTGGAATATTTTATTAAACAAAATTGACTTGACATTTTATATATTATTACTTAAGATAACATATATATTATTAATTAGGGCATATTACAAATAAGCCCATCAGTGGGAACTTATTCATAAAGAGATCCAGACAATATTCTCCTTTACCAATAAGTCCACACATGGTCCAGATTTATGTAAAGGACTAAAATAACCCCTCTTACTTTAATATGCTCCAATTTCATCCTTAACTTACTTTAACTTCAATTTGACCCCAAGTTTCACAAATTATTCAATTTTGACCCAAAACTTTTTTTTTTTCCCAATTTTTTTTTTTTCAAAAACTTTTTTTTCCCCCCGGTTTCCGGCTTTGACTTTTTAAATTTTTTTTTTTTTTTTTTTTTTTTTTTTTCCTTCCGGATTTTTTTTCCGGATTCCGGCGTTGACCGGCGGTCAACGCCGGTTTCCGGCGTTGACTTTTTATTTTTTTTTTTTATTTTTTTTTATTTTTTTTTTTCTTCCGGATTTTTTTTCCGGATTCCGGCGGTCAACGCCGGTCTCCGGCGTTGACTTTTAATTTTTTTTTTTTTTTTTTTTTTTTTTTTCTGTAACTTTTTTTTCCGTTTAAACAGCAATATTGCTGTGAATGACAGTAATATTAACTATATTACTGTTAAACACAGTAAAATTAACTAAACTATAGTTTAACACATTGATATTGCTATATTAATCTCTAGCACATTAATATTAACACAACAAAATTCATTATTATTGTATAATAAAGTAATATTACTATGTTGTCCGTTCAACAAATGTAAACAAAATAAAAAAAACCAAAAGAATTAATATTACTGTGAGTGACAGTAATATTACTATAGCAACAGTAATATTACAATAGTAGACAGTAATATTATTATGTTACTTCGTGAATAACTCGAACAAAACAAACACCCCAAAAAAATAATAATATTGATGTTGTTGACAGTAATATTATTGTGTTTACAGTTATTTTACTGTCAACGACAGTAATATAATTACGTTGACTTGTCAACAAATCAAAAAAAATAAAAAAAAATAATAATAAATAAAAAAATATAATATTGCATTAATTTACTGTCAACGGCAGCACAATTACATAAATGTAATGTCAACGGCAGTACAATTACGTTAATTAACTATCATTGACAGTATAATTACGCTAAATTACTGTCAGTGACAGCACAATTACGGTCAACGTGTAGCGGCGGACGTGGAAAAACAAAACAAACCAAACAAAAAAAAAAAACTTAAAAAAACACTAAAGAAAGAGACCGCCGGAAACCGGCGAAAAAATCCGGAAGAAAAGAAAAGAAAAAAAAAAGAAAAAAGAAAAAAAAAAAAAAAAAAAAGTCAACGCCGGAATCCGGAAAAAAAATCCGGAAGAAAAAAAAAAAAAAAAAAAGTTTAAAAAGTCAACGCCGGAGACCGGCGTTACCGCCGGTCAACGCCGGAATCCGGCGGCAAAAAAAAGTTTTTGAAAAAAAAAAATTTGGGTCAAAATTTAATAATTTGTGAAATTTGGGGTCAAATTGAGATTAAATTAAGTTAAGGATGAAATTGGAGCATATTAAATTATACTCCAAAAAAAAGTCAAAATTGAATTTTTGTGGTCAAAATTGAACTTTTATGGACAAAATTGATTAATTTGGATTACAATTAAGAATTGGGTATAAATGATTGAGGGTAATATTGGGATATACATGAATGTTTCCTTTAGTTATAATAAATATTAAAGGGATGGGCTTATTGGTGAAAGAGATATGTCCCCTATACCTAGAATAATAAACATGCTTGGTTGGGGACTTTTGCATAAAAATCCCTATTAATTATTAGTAATTATTATACAATTATTAAATCAGCAAAAGCAGCAAAGAATGACTCAGTGGCGAAAGCTGATTGGCTTACTGGATTGGATGGCAGTTCCTTCTAGAAGGAATATAGATAGTAGTGCAATTTTTCATCATGTGGTGATGTCAATACTTACGTCAGCATGGCGTCGGTGCCTATTTTGGTCATTTTTATTTAATTATGATCTCATATTTCAAACATTAATAAAATGCTTTGTTTTTGTTACGGACTAAAATATGGGGTCATTAGCAATACACCCCCCATATAGATAAGAAATAGTGATATGTCCACCCCTTAAATCTTTCTTTGTGATAACCCTCTAGAAATTTTATTCCCAAATCTACCCTTATGTCAATTAACATAATTATTCTCAATTATTTCTTTTTTCTCTCTTTCCATAACAATAATCTAATTCCTTCCTTAAAATTTGCTTCTAAATCCCTAAAAATTTGCTACCAAATAAAAAAATAATTTTTTTATTTCTTATTTTTTTATTATTTTCGAATTTTATTTATCCATTATTTATTTATTTATTTTTTAATATTTTTTTAATAAAAATATATTTTTAATTTTTTTTTTCAAAGAAAAAATTGAAATTCTTTTCTCGACAGATTTACAAAGCCGAATATGACTATAGTTGAATATGACTATATGTGACTATATTAACTGTAGTCATATTATTTTTTATATTGCAGTTTTTCACTTTTTCAACTTAACAATTCCGATTATATAGTGTGGTATAGTCATGTTCACCAAATTATATAAAACAACGAAGGTTCCTTATTGTTTACGAAAATAATCCAATCAACATCCACACAAAAAAATCACAATTTGAATCTAGTTATTAGAAGTCAAGTTCAAAACGATAAAATAGAACATATTCGAATATGACTACCGTCGTATTCAACAATAGTCATATTCGAATATGACTACAATCATATTCAAACAATACATAAATATGACTATAGTCATATTCGAATATGACAATAGTCATGTTACTGCTACTGTTCAGATCTGAAAATACAATTTTCAGATCTGAAAAAAAAAAAAAAAAAAAAAAGAGAAATCGAGAAATACATAAATATGACTATAGTCATATTCGAATATGACTAGTAATGTTACTACTTCTGTTCAGATCTAGAAAAAAAATCGTAAAATACATAAATAAAGATAGAAAAATAACGAGAGAGCGGGATGGGAGTTGACGAGGTCTTCATACACAAAATCACCCTGACATATCTTCACCCCAAACGACCCTCCATACTTCAACATAATCATCAAGGTTGGCGACATGATGTGCAGCACTACAAAAAACATGAGAATGTGACTACTATGTGAATAATTCTGCTGAATGAATCTGCACTATACTTTAAATGCAATTCATATAATATTATGTGAATTCATTTCAGTCACAACAAACACATTGAAACTTACACTAACATGTCAAGTAACGCAAAAAAAAAATTTACAATAAAATCACAATTTGGATCATATTATTAAAAGTCAACATGAAACGATAAAATGGAACATATTCGAATATGACTATAATCATATTCAACAATCTTTAAATTAATAATAAGAAAAATAAATAAAGCACGTCAATTGTAGTGCAGCACCGTACCACTAAACCAAACCATTGTGAAAAAACAAAAAATCATCGTGAAAAATATAAACTAATAAAATAAATAAAGATCTTTCAAATAAAAAAAGAATAATGAACATGAATATGTCACCTGACTCCGGAGCCGCCGCTCGAAGACAGAGCCGAGCTTATTAGCCCGGATAGCCTGCAGAAAGTCAGCTGCGATTCGGCAGACAATTCCTTCACGGCACGAGATTGATCCTCGTGTTCACGCTCATCGCCACTCATAGTACCGCGGCGCACCTTATCACTTCCCTCCTCCTTCCTCGATCCACTGGCGGAACTCTGCACATCGGAGTTTTCCTTCGTCGCCTCCTCTCTTCCGCCGTCTGACTCAACTAAATCGGTCGAATCGGTCGAATCGGTTACAAAACACACACACACAGATACATTTCACACACACACACAAACCCACATACAAAGTTAAGAAGAAATAGTTCCACACATACACATATACAAAACACACACACAGAGAGATACAAAACACACACACGGATACATTTCACACACACTTTTTAGTTGCAATATTTCACACACACTTTTTAGTTGCAATATTTCACACACACATACAAAACACACACACAGACCCACATATCCATACGCATACGACAATATGAGTTTTCGGGGAGGTTTGACGGCAGAACCCTAGGCGGCGGCTGTGATCGGTGGTTGGGTGAGTGGATAATGGCGGTGGTGCGAAAAGAAGGGAGGAGGGCGGCGATGCCGGTAGAAATCTCGAAGGAGAACGGCGGCACTGGTGTAAATCTCGGTGGATAGCGGCGGCAGTTGTGCTCTGCAAAAAAAAAAAAACAAAAAAAAAAAGAAGAAAAAAGAGAACAGAGAGAGCTCTGCAAAGAAAAAAAAGAAAAAAAAAAGAAGAAGAAGAAAGAGAAGAGAGAGAGTAAACGTGGGAGAGTGTGTGTGAAAATGAGGAATAAAATTAAAATCCTACCCATAGGGGTATTTTAGTCTTACCATATCTGATAAGGGGGTCTCACTAATTTAAATTGGGATTTGGGTTATGGAAAAAGTCTTTAAAGTCAATTGGGTTTCAATCAAAATATTTTCCAAATGAGGGGGGTATTGCATATTTCCCCCTAAAATATTAGGCCCATTTTGAACCCCAATCTTAACCGGTAGCCCAATTTGGATTACTTTTAACCACATGAAGACCCAACCAAACCCGACCCGTTGTGATTCAGCCCGGCCCAATAATGTATAACCCAATTGAATAACTTGAAAACCCATTAAGAAGACCCGTTCCATATATACATAAACATAAATCGAGAAGCTAGTGAGAGAGAGAAGAGAGAGAAAACGAGGTTGAAGATAAATTGCAAGGAAAAATGATTTACCGAAAATGGAGTCTGCTAACCGGCCCGACTGCTATTCTCGCCGGAATAATTGGGACCGTCGTCGTCGCCGACCTCCTCTTCGTCGAGAACGTATGTTTTTTTTTCTCATCCATTTTGTGATTTTATTCAGTTCTTATTGAGTCATGATTCTTCTTCGTGTTTGTGGTATTTAAATTCGGTTTTGCGTTTCTCTTGTGTTGTAAATTATCTGCGCAGGGATTGATTTTTGTTGTTCTATATGAATTTGTTTTGGATCGGAAGAACGAAATTGAGTAATTTATTTACCTGGGCAAAATTATTGGATGGATCCCTAATTTTGATGATGCTGTTTTTCCTATACCTGTTTTTTTTTTTAATTACTTTTGATGCAAATTTTCACGAGGATTTCGTTAATCGTGCATTATAATTAATTGATTGAATTTTTACTTGATTTTAGTAAATTGACCTTAGTAATATATAGTATAGAGTATCACTAATTCCTGCAAAAAAATTATAAAAATAAAATTATTAACTCGTTGTGGTTAATGGAAAAGGCTACAGCTATGTCACTGTAACATATTTATTTCCGTGTTGGGAAAATTCTAAGAACATTTGAATTTGGGTTGTCAAGCAATTCTAAAATTCTCAGAACGTTTAAGCGAGCACTATATATAAGGTGTAACAAGGTTGTGTACTCTTATAAGAGCAGTGTGTAATGTATAGCGTGAACGTTTATAAAATTATCTGTATATTTTTTCGTCCTAATTTTCACTTTTCTGTTAGATTTCAATGTGCGAATAACGGTGAGGATTAATAACTGATTCGTGATATAATTATTGTGATCGTAGTAATTGAAGTGTGGTTTTGCTTGTTTAAATGTGCTTCGATGGTTTTTTTTTTTTATTTATAAGATGTACTATCCGTTGAGGATTACGATTCCGAATTTCTGGCGAGGTTGTAGTTGATGTCAATTAGATATGAATTCGGTTAAGAGAAGTTTGTACGAGAATCTGGTTCTTCCAAATGCAAATGTACCTTAAAAAGATTTTCTTAACATGTCTTTGATGATTTTGAAGCGATTTTTCGGTTACGAGTGTCTGCTATTTTTCTTCGTTTTCTCTTAAAAGAATAATTTGTACACTAATCTTGCTGTCTTAAATATTCGAATATGTAGGCATTGAAATGCCTTGTGTTATCCTCGATTAATTTGGAGAATTCGCCAATAGCCCGAATCCATCATTTATCACTAATCATAGCTGCTTAATAGTTGCGTTTTTCCATTTTGCAGGATTGGTTACTCAAGAGTGATAAAAAGAAGCAAGAGTCGGCAAATTCAACCAAGTAGAAAACGGAGCTTAACTGTTATCTAAACGAACTTTGCTGAGGTTCTCTGTCTATCGAGTGTTTGATTTTAAATAAAATACAGATTTCAAGAGTGTTTTTTTGTTTCATAATTTCTGCCACTATGATCTATAAACCTTCTTCATTGTGTTCGTGTGGCTGAATTTCGATTCGTTTACTTTACTTTGTCGTTTGTTGAGCATTTCAGCAAATATGTTTGGATAACTGTACAATTCTTCGACTCTCGATTTGAGTTTTTGTGTGGGTAAATTACAACCACCCTTGAGGTATGGTCAATTTACGAAAAAAACCCTCTTGTTTGGATAATTACATCTACCCTTCAATTATGATTTTTCCCTACACCTACATCCTTATGGTGTCAAATTCGACATAATCATCTAGATTTCATGGAATGTGCACTAGTTTGTACTCGTTTTGTATAAAAATATAGTTTCTGATGCACCATAATCTGATATATGCTAGTAAAAAAACATATTATGATCATCTTGCTTCAAAATGTAGGGTTCGAATTGGATAAAGTGGGTACAAAAGTGATAATATTCTATATAATCTTGAAGACTTTACGAAATTTGAAACCGCGAGGGTGGATGTGTAAGAAGATTTATAGTTGATGTGTAATTGTAATTATCCAAATAAGATGGAGTTTTCGTAATTTTACCATACCTTAGTGGTGGTTGTAATTTACCCTTTTTTTGTAGAAACAGAGCCCTCTCTTTATTGTTTTAGATCCATAATTAAGTCCCCTTCGGAATCATTTATATTATTTACAGGGGAGGTCCCCATAGAATCGCAAACCCCACATAGGTCCTTGATATAATGATATTAGGCCAAACAGAAAAATCCTTGCAAAATATGTTCACATCAGAAAAATACATTTACATTTATGTCCATCAATAAATATAAAATTACAATCCCATCCCTTAGTTCACAAAAATCACAACTTTTCAGCCCAATCAATGACCAAAAAAACAAATAACAAATCCACTATTTGTGGATTATCTGTTTTTTTTTTCTTTCTCCCAGGATTCAATTCCATTCTTGTTTCCCGGATTTGTATAAAAATAAAAAAAATAAAAAAAATAAAAAATAAATGACATCAAACTAATTTTTACACGTCGAAGATGCCCGATATCACAAATACGAACCCATAAACCGAACACAGTAAAACATCAAGAGTTGCATGCGGCATTCAATATTGCTTTCAATCCTTTTTCACTGGATAAAAAAAATGAATTAAGCTGCTTTCGTTGTTGCTCTCATTCCGAATCCATGCTTCAGCCTCTCCACACTGTCGGAAAAAAATCTCGAGTAAGTAAACAAGTTTTAACTAGAACATCAAAGAAGTTATATTCAACTCAAGAATTGATCTCAACTATTTAAATCGATGCATCTTCTAATAATAGATACGAAAATATAACAAATAAAACGGTAATTTCACTCACGTTGGAGCAAGTTTGCCTAGGCTATCCAACTCCTCGTGAGTATCCTCGTCAATGATTCTTCCGGAAATTTCCAGAATGTATGCTTTATTTGGTTCCTTCGGAAGCCCTCGATTTCCGAGTAAACTCAAATCTTTCTGGTTCAATTCCCTTCCGTTTATATACACACTCGTATTTCCACCGGCACATTTTTCTGGCATAGGGTAGTTAAATTCCTCTATAAACGGCTGCAAGAAAACAAAACATATTCGTCAATTAAAAAAAAAACCAATGAAAGATCGAATTTTTAATCAAGACCGAATTTTTAATCACTATTTCAACACTGAATCTTACAGGAATTATGCCGAGACAAGGACCTCCGATTTCACCCCAGAATCCCGCCCGAAAATCGTACCTATAGTTGAAGAAGGTTGCAAACATATAAGCATGTAATAACATAATTTATTCATAATTTACATTTAAGAGAAATGGAGAATGCATATTATACCAGTAATTTCCAGGCTGGATAGTTCCAGCTAATTTTTCGGCTTTCTTGATCAATCGATCCTGTATTAAATGCCCGTTAACAGTAACATTACAAACCTCCTCTCCGAAAGATTCCCCGGGTCTTCTTGAACTTGTATATCCCTCAAAAAGCGCAGCAGCTAATTGACTCTGACCATCTCTGCTTGGTTCGGCCGAGTCAAAGGTTGTCCCCGTATTACTATATTTGTACTCGTTCGAAGGCAAACTTATCTCAGTCGCTGAAGACACTTCCCTCACCATCTGCTTGATAATATTATTATTATTATTATTATTATTATTATTATTATTATTATTATTATTATTATTATTATTATTATTATTATTATTATTATTATTAGGCTTGTTCGGCAACACTACTTTCTCGTGCTGTTCGGAGCGTCCACTTTTATTTTCCTCTCCACCGCCACTTTTCGCCGCTGCATGAAATATATTCGAATATTCGAAGTGGTCTAGAAGAGACGAGCCCGAAGAAGGTGGGGCCTGTTTAACCTCATTCGACGGTTTATTAGCTGAAGCGGAATTTCCGTTCGCCTCGGAGGTAGAATGGCGGGCCCTAACTTGGTTCATATGATGCATATCTTCGTGTTTCGATAGCGAAACACGCTTCTTGTCAACTTCTACTGGGTTTTCTAGAGGCTCTTCGTCGAATAAAACGACCAAGTTCTTGTCTGAAACCGAAAAAACAATGATTGTAGAGCAAGCCCCACACTTCGTTTGCTTTCGTTTGTTACTCTGTGCAAGAATTTTCTTAGGCAAAAGCAGCACCATGAAGCAATTGTAGCATGACAGAAACGGAGCACCGCCGCCAATCGGGCGGCAGTGCTTCGCGGCGGAGGTGGCTAAACGAACTCTCGGAGGCGGCCGACGGGCAAAACCATCCACTTCAGAACCCACATCACTCGGCCATCTCGAGTGTGATTGAGGAGCAATATGAGATCTTATCGAAGCAGGGTTGGAGAATTTGTGGTGATGATTATTATTATCTCGTGAACCGAACGAACCAGGATAATCGTGGTAAGGGAAAGCAGCCCTATCGTTCGATGCATTAGAGTACTTACTGCTGTAAGAAGTAGGGAGAATAGGGTTAGGGGTGGGGTACCCTCGTCTCTCGTTGTGGCAATTGTAACACGAGCAAGACGGATGATGACGTGGAGGATTTTGATGATGGCTAAAAGTACGAGGATACGGTTCGATGACCTCATCCTCCATGTAATGTCCGGAAGACATATACGAACGGGAAGATGAGATTTGATAAGGATCTTGTCTGTGCATGTGGGGCCGCGAAGGATCCGGATATCCATGCACGTGATTTGGAGTGTATTGCGGAGGATAAAAACCATTGCCGCCCCCGATTTCTTGACGGTGCATATTATAAGGTGGTGGTGGTGGTGGCGGATCTGCATATTGATGCTGACCAGTCGGCCTTCTAAACTGTTTATCGGGATACGGAGCATCGTAAGGATCTTGAGGGGGCGGTGGCCCCCTTCGATTATCAACCGGGCCTTTTTCTTTACCCTTGGCCAACTGATCCCTCAGCTCATCCAATTTTTTCAGGAGCTCCTCTCGATCTTGTTCTCCGCTGTACTCGAGATTGTGTAGTCCATCGACCAAGCCTTGAGCGGTTTTCGGTTTGTCTTGGATTACATAATTTGCATCGACTCCCCGATTTTCTTCTTTATTTGTCAAACTAGTCCTCTTGGTTTCGGATCTCTCACGATAGGTCCTTCGGCTCGATGAACTAACGTTTGACTGAACATCGCTTTCGTAGCCATTGGTGATGGCTGTGGGGGGGTCCACCGGTGGTGGTGTTCTTCTATCGGATACGTTTGTTGATTTATCGAATCTTTCGGAGAGCTTCTCTACGGAAGCTCCAATTCTCTCATCCTCGGAGTTGACCGAGAATGTATCGGAGTCAACACCTTTATATAAAGTCAACCATTCAGCAAGAAAGAAAGAAAGGCAACACAAATATATAACAGAGAAAGCAAAATCAACCAAAATTTCAGACATTTTGCAGAACACGTGATACTACAAAATACAAATCAAAACCCAATAAACAACTCATCCAATCACAATAAAATGCCAGCCAAAATTCACAATTTCCTTAAAAAAATAGCAAGAAAATAAACAGAGGAAAAGGGAGAAAATGTACCTCTTAAGACAGTACCACAACCACCACACTCATAAACAGAATATTCAGTAACTTCTGGTAATAACTTCTCACACTTTGGGCAACGAACTAAACGAACTTTTGCTGCTTCAGACATTTTTTTTTCTTTTTAATTTCTTTACAGCTTCCAAACAATATTGACCAAACCCTCAAGAATGTCTATTTTTACACATGAATTTGCAGAAAAGGAGTGAAAAATGTAAAAAGATGCGTTCTTGGAGAAAATGAGAAGAGGGTTTCAAGAAATTTCAGCCCAACAAAATAGCAAACAAGAGAAATTAAGCTCAAAGATTCAATTTTTAGAGAGAAATGAGTGATGGGTTTTGGAGATTTGAACACAAAATTCAATCTTTAAGGTTTTCTGAAACATGAAATTACATAATGAGTAAAAGCAAGCAGAAGCTGATTGGGCTTTTGGTTTCTTTATTTCATAATGTATTTTGACTATCTGTTTGTGTGTGTGTGTGTGTGTGTGTGTACAGTGTACGGTCAGTTGTATAGAGTTTGAAGAGGGAGAGACAAATGAAAAGTCTTTAATTAAGGTGGAATATTCCAATAAGGCAAAATACTTGCTGTTTTCTTGCTTTTGCTCTTACCAGACAATTGGAAGAAGAGAATACAAAAGCAATAAAAAAATGATTTTTTTTTTAAATTTATTTTCAATCTTCGAAATTTTATTTGTATTAATTTATCTTCGACTTTATTTAGATATATATTTGTGTAAATTAAAATAGGCAAGAAGGTTCAATGTATTTTAGATCAAATTATTTCCCATCTCCTTTGTCAACACAAATATTCTTGTAAAAAAATGGGTTATGTGGTGATATTACGAGCATAAGAAGATCATATGTAAAAGTTTGTAACTATAAGGGTTAAAGTGTTATTTACCCTTTTTAATATTGAATAGGCTGAAACATTCAATTGTTTTAATTATTAATTTATTTGTGATCAACAATTTAAAAATCACATATTAAATTAAACAACTCACAAACGTCATGCACTTGAAATTGAATATATGTCATGAGCCCACTAATGAGTTTTTAAACATTTACTCAAAGTTTAATTTATTGATTTTAAATTCTTAAGTGATGTCAACATTTATATAAATATTATGATAAATAGCATTTACATCCCCTATAGTTTAAAAACTTTGTGCACACGACCTCTTATACTTTCAATATAGCACATAAACCCCTTATACTTTCAAAAATTCCATCTTTCTAATAAGGGGTTTATATGCTTATATTAAGAGTACAAGGGGTTCGTGTGCATAAAGCTTAAATTAAGAGGGGTTAAATGTAATTAACCCTAAATATTATTGTCCAATATTTACACATGATGATGGTGATAAGTTGTGCGCGTAACGTTTCTGAGTTGTATTCTTTATCTTTGACTAAGTTACCCCTTTTCTCTCTCTCTCTACAAATATATATTATATTTAATTATTTATTAAATAAATAGCATGTTGAGTTGGAGCAAATCTCCCTCAATATATTCTCTTTTGAATTTTATATAAAAACTAAAATATTATTGAATTTGGATTTTATGTGGTGAAGACTATTAGTGCGTAGTAGTAGTTGACTTTATTGGCCAATAAATAGTTATGATTAAGAGGTATTTGGCGGCTTATATTTACCAGTTTTAAGATATATTTTTTTCTCTTTTTTAAAATTTGTAATATATTAGATTTTTTTTTATTATTGAAATATATTTTAATAAATTGTATTTTAAGGTGTAAATAATGGTAATTATGCAATTACAATTTTAAACTTTACAAATTATTATTATTATTTATTTATTGGAACAGCTGTAGTTATTCCACCAACCTAGAGAAATCTTGTTTATTAATGTGAAAAAATGGGAGGAAAAAGTCAATGATGATTGAAGTCAAATGATTAATCTATATTATAATATTATTCTAATGATAATTAAACATGGCTACCAAATAGTTCTTTGTGCCTTCAGAAAGATTAACTGGTGATCCAGAAGCAGATTATGACAGTATTAATTGATAATTAATATAATTAAATATAAGCTGGTTAATTAATAAAGTAATACTAATAGCAAATAGTTGACTTGACCCAGTATACTAATATCATACACTGCTTGTTTCATGTTTTTTTGGTGTGGAGAAAGTCTAATATTGCAGCTCTCTATTTTGTCTGGTCAATTTTTAAATAATAATAATAATTATTATTGAAAGATCAATTTCCTTTTATTTATTTTTAAAATTCTTCTAATAGTGTAAAAAATATATTAAATTAATATGTCGAAAATTTAATAAGTTGAAGGTATTATTGGAAGTTTCCATTGTGTTTACTACAAAAATTGCAATTGCAAAGGTCTAAGTATGTAGCAGATACACAGAAACGACAATACATAGAAACAACTTGTCCCAAAAAGGAGGATACGGGAGTTTAGGGAAACGTGTAAATATTAAAAATATAGGGTTATATTTATAAATAAATTATTTTTATATGTTTTCATACAAACATATTCAAAATATAATTTTCTATCAACTATCAATTTGTGGATTGACATTAAATCATGTACATAATTAAGGAAGCAACAAAAATATTTAAAAAAATTGTTATACAAACATGTCTCTAACTTTTTAGAAATTGCAAAATAGCCCATAAGATGTCCGATAGTTTTCGAATAGGTGTCCTCGAGTATCGGTAACGAAACGTATCAGAAATGTGGAAACGTTAATTTAGAATTTTGTGAATTTGCATTTTCAAATTTAAGCCCATTCGAATTACAGCATCGGCCCACATACTAATGGATTATTTAATTTATTTTTTTACATGGGCTTCCCTAACAGGCCCATAAATCAATAAATGATTACAGAGATTTATAATTAGTATCCTAATTCTTAAAAATAGGAAACTACAGATAAATCCCTAATTCAAAACACAAAACATAAATCAGTTTTTAGCTAGTTTCTCCAAGCAGATCGGTCCCTACTCACGCATTTAACTTACAGACCAGTCCCCAATATGAATTTAATATTTTTTTTTATATTCTCTCTCTTCCTTTTTCACTCTCATCATTTTCTATCTCTTCATCTTCTCTTTCTTTCTTCTCTCTTTCTCTACTCTGGTTTCCTTTTTTTCGACAAAAAAATCACTGTAAAACCCACCCACTCCACAATGGCTACAAATAATGTACCAAATGATGTGTCCCCTGTGATTCTTGGAAGTTGTCGATTTCAAGATCAACTTCACATTATTTCCATCAAAAGTAATTCGACCTCAATGGAGATATATGGTGCTATTATCAACAAGTGGAATCATGTCCATCTAGATGCACTGATCCTCCAATACTTGGCTCCTCGGGAAAGTTGTATGTGAAATTGGGTAGTGTGGTCGACATTGTTATGATCCGCAAAGATGAAGCTAATTCGCGTGGAAAGGGGGTTCGCACCGAAGGCTGGTAGGTCTCCATCCGTTTATGTACTGCTGAGATGCATTTTTTTATGGTTGTTAATTATTGTGTGATACATAGTATAGAATATGACACGTTATAGTATCGTGCTAATATAATTATGGTATGGATGTATGGTACTTACAGTACGTAACCGTTATTCGTATAGTATGGGTGATGGGTAACTTTGGTACTGTTGGTGGGAAAATATAGTATCATATAATGGGGAAGATAGTACGTAACCGTTATTCGTATAGCATGAGTGATAGGTAAATTTGGTACTGTTGGTGGAAAAACATAGTATCATGTAATGGGGAAGATAGTATGTAACCGTTATTCGGACAGTATGGG
Organism: Erythranthe guttata; assembly: GCF_000504015.1. The sequence goes on along the minus strand of NW_012193538.1, from coordinate 1,623,948 downwards.
TGATAGGTAAATTTGGTACTATTTGTGGGAAAACTTAGTATCATATAATGTAGAAGACAGTATGGAATCAGTGTACATTAGTATTTTTCATTGTTTATTAGTTATGATATTTTCATATATATTGTTATTTGGATTCCACTCTATTGTAATCCATTTTTTAATTTTTTTTTTAAATCAAAAGCGGCGATCAATCGATGGAAATCGAGGGTAATCCGCTTGAAAATTTGATTGAAATAAGGTTTGGGTAGGAGATATAATCGGAAGCTCAATGGGTTCATGGATGCAGGCAACATGATAGGAATCTTGATTGCGGCTTGTTTGTGTGCTTGTGGGCATATTGTCATGTTTTAGACATTACAGACATTTGGTTTAGGCCAAAAACTTGCGATATCAAAATACTTCGCCCTAAACTAACAATTATCTTTCTGAGGCATCGGAGAGTAGAGTGTTTTAGGGTTTTTTTTTTTTTTTCTTTTTTCATGAACATATGAAAGTGTTATTGTGCCATAAACAATCTGTCCTTTTGTTGTAGAGCTAACAATAGATCTACTCGTACTTTTCCATTGAATACATCGTACTATATGTTTCGATGAATTGTACTTAAGTTTTGAACACATGGTACTTTATTTTGCGATGAATTGAGTTTGTATAAAGAATATAAGCGTATCATAAAAATGAACAACAAATACTTTCTAGTCGATTCGAAAATATCTTGTCAATACTAGACTTGTAGTCCACATGTGTATTCTTTGTATTTACTTGATGAACAAAGCGTACTATATTCACGAACAACATGTACTTCACATATGTATTCACGAAAAATTAATACTTTCCTCAAATGTTACCATAATCGATGTTGATCGACTCCCACATTGTCTCTATTCATTTTTAATAGTCTTAAAATGAAGAACTGTGTCTTAAAACACGATTATATGGATGCATTGGCCCCACAATAATATATAGAGTGTAACAATACTATATGAATGGCAAACATATACTTTATGAATGAACAAAGCGTACTATATTCACGAGTAACTTGTACTTCACATGTGTATTCATTGTACTTACTTGATGAACAAAGCGTACTATATTTTGCGATAAATTGAGTTGTACCAATTTCATTGACACTTTAATGATCAATAAATATGGGAGATGCATAAATTATGTTTTAGATGAGTATTTTAAGGTAGGTGAGCGTTATTGTTGCGTTTGGAGTACAAGATCCCATAAATATGTTGAATTTCATACATGATACTCATATACTATACAAGATACTCATATAAGTATACGATGCTTAAATGTAAAACTAATATTTTCCTCAAATGTTACCATAACTGATGTTGATCGACTCTCACATTGTCTCTATTCATTTTTAATAGTCTTAAAATGAAGAACTGTGTCTTAAAATACGATTATATGGATGCATTGGCCCCACAATAATATATAGAGTGTAACAATACTATATGAATGGCAAACATATACTTTATGAATGAACAAAACGTACTATATTCACGAGTAACTTGTACTTCACATGTGTATTCATTGTACTTACTTGATGAACAAAGCGTACTATATTTTGCGATGAATTGAGTTGTACCTATTTCATTGACACTTTAATGATCAATAAGTATGGGAGATGCATAAATTATGTTTTAGATGAATATTTTAAGGTAGGTGAATATTCTTGTTGCGTTTGGAATACAAGATACCATAAATATGTTGAATTTCATACATGATACTCATATACTATACAAGATACTCATATAAGTGTACAATGCTCAAGTGTAAAACTAAAATTTTCCTCAAATGTTACCATACTCGATGTTGATCGACTCCCACATTGTCTCTATTCTTTTTTAATAGTCTTAAAATGAAGAATTGTGTCTTAAAATACAATTATATGGATGCATTGACCCCACGATAATATATAGATTGCAACAATACTATATAATACTATATGAATGGCATACATATACATAATCAAAGCGTATTATATTCACGAATAACTTGTAATTCACATGTTTATTCATTGTACTTACTTGATGAACAAAGCGTACTATATTTTGCGATAAATTGAGTTGTACCAATTTCATTGACACTTTAATGATCAATAAGTATGGGAGATGCATAAATTATGTACTTCGGCTCGATGAACTAACGTTTGACTGAACATCGCTTTCGTAGCCATTGGTGATGGCTGTGGGGGGGTCCACCGGTGGCGGTGTTCTTCTATCGGATACGTTTGTTGATTTATCGAATCTTTCGGAGAGCTTCTCTACGGAAGCTCCGATTCTCTCATCTTCGGAGTTGACCGAGAATGTACCGGAGTCAACGCCTTTGTTCTTGGCTGTTATATAAAGTCAACCATTCAGCAAGAAAGAAAGGCAACACAAATATATAACAGAGAAAAGCAAAATCAACCAAAATTTCAGACATTTTGCAGAATACATGATATTACAAAATGCAAATCAAAATCCAATAAACAACTACTCCAATCAACAACAAAATGCTAGCCGAAATTTACAATTTCCTTAAAACAAAATAGCAATAAAATAAACAGAGGAAAAGGAAGAAAATGTACCTCTAAAGACAGCACCACAATTACGACACTCATAAACAGAATATTCAGTGAGTACTTCTCGTGATAACATCTCACACTTTGGGCAACGAACTAAACGAACTTTTGCAGCTTCAGACATTTTTTTTTTCTTTTTTTTATTTCTTTACAGCTTCCAAATAATCTTGACCAAACCCTCAAGAATCTCTATTTTTACACATGAATTTGCAGAAAAGGGTTGAAAAATGTAAAAAGATGCGTTCTTGGAGAAAATGAGAAGAGGGTTTCAAGAAATTTCAGCCCAACAAAATAGCAAACAAGAGAAAATTAAGCTCAAAGATTCAATTTTTAGAGAGAAATGAGTGATGGGTTTTGGAGATTTGAACACAAAATTCAATCTTTGAGGTTTTAGAAATATATTTTTGTAAACTAGGCAAGAAGGTTCAATGTATTTTAGAAAAAAATAGGGGGTTATATGCTGATATTACGAGCATAAGGAGATCGTATGTAAAAACTCGTAACTAAAGGGTGTTAAATGTTATTTACCCTTTTTAACTAAAGGAATGGGAGATTTTCAGTTCGGAGTGCGTATCACCTGGCTCTACATAAGGCTGTTGATGGAGAAAATCGTCATGGTAGTTGCCAATGTTGTAAGAACCGGACCGGACCGGCCGGTCGGACCGGTTCGACCGCGACCCGGCGACAAGGCGGTCCGGTTTGAGCTCCAAAACCGGAAAAATCAAAAACCGGGGTCAAATGACCGAAACCCGGTTCAACCGGGCAAAACCCGGAAACCGGCGAACCGGTTGATGACCCCGGTTTTTGTCAAAACAAAGTAAATGGTGGGCGGATCTGCGCGGCGGTGGCTGAATCCGGTGGTCGGAGGCCGGAGATTGACGAATCTCGGCTGTAGACTATTAGGTGGGCGGATCTGGGCGGCCGTGGGCTGAATAAGGTGGTCGGAGGCTGGGTATGGAGAAAGAAATGGGAAAAATAGAGAGAGAAACAAAAAAAAAAAGAAAAGCAGGGAAGGAAGAAGAAGCGTTTTTGGATTCAAGGAGAGAGAGAGGGAGAGGAGATAGAGAGAGAGAGAGAGAGAGAGAGGGGCTGCCTATGCCTACGTGAAGGAGAAAGAAAAATTAAGTGGGAAGAGAGAGAGTGATGGAGAAAGAGATAAAAAAATATGAATAAAAAAATAAAATAAAGTAAAATGAAGTGAGGTATATGGAAAAATGTGGAAAAAGATGTATAGAAATATAGTATTTTTGAAGTTTAAAATAAATAAAATAATTAAAAAAATAAAAATAAAAGAAAAATAAAAAACCCGGGTCGAACCCGGTTGAACCGGTCCAACCGTGACCCGAATGTCTATCCGGTTTTGCGTCCGGTCCGGTTCTGATAACATTGGTAGTTGCTCGAGTGTGAATATTGCGGCGGACTGGAAATGGTTGTGGTCCTTAAAGTTGCCTAGTAAGGTTAAAATCTTTCTTTGGAGAGCATGCAAAGATCTTTTACCAACCGCAGACAATTTGCGGAAAAGAAAGGTAGTAGATGAATCAAGATGTATCTTTTGCAATTGCATAGGCGAACAAGTAATGCATTGCCTATTATTCTGTTCATTATCACGACAAATTTGGGCTTTAAGTGATGTACCATTCTCAATATATAATACATCAACTAATATTATGCTTGATTGGATATTGGAAATTAAGAAGAAAGCAGGTAAGGAGGTTCTTGGAAAATGTGTAGTTATGTGTTGGGCGATATGGCATACTCGAAATAAAAGATTGTTCGAAGGCATTTACATGGCAGCTAAGGAAACAGTGAGTTTTGCTATTAAATATTGGCATGATTTGTGGAATGCTACAGCAGAAGTGTTGAACTCAAACATTCGAACGAACAGAGGTGTTGTAAGATGGGCTCGACCGGAAATGAATGTTGTAAAAATAAATTTCGATGCGGCCATAAACAAGGTAGATGGGATATGTGGTATAGGAGTTATCGCAAGGACGAACTTAGGTGAGTGTGTGGGATGGACTTCTCGCTGCATTAAACAACCTCTGGATCCCACAGCGGCAGAAGCTCAAGCGGCATTCATGGCGGTCGAAATGGCTCGAACAAATAATTGGAGAAGGATTGTAATTGAAGGTGACTCGATGGAGGTTATCTGCGCAGTTTGTGAACCTGCGATCTCCGAAGCTACGTACGGGAATATTATTAAGGATATTAAGCGGAAGAGGGAGTGGTTCGAGTATTTTCAGATACAACATACTTTCAGAGAGGCAAATCAAGTGGCTCATGAAATAGCAGCTTTGTCAAAGATGGAAAATTTTGCTCTTGAGAATCTTCCTGTTACAATATGTAACATTATATCTGCTGAAAAGCATGTTTGAATAAAATTGCAAGCTTTTTCTTCTCAAAAAAAAAAAAAAAAAAAAATAATGAATAGGCTGAAACATTCAATTGTTTTATTATTAATTTATTTGTGATCAACAATTTAAAAATCACATATTAAATTAAACAACTCACAAACGTCATCCACTTGAAATTGAATATATGTCATGAGCCCACTTAGGGGTGAACGCGGGCGGTTTTGGGCGGGTTTTCGTAAAAAAATCAACCCGACCCGATACTGGCGGGTTACCAGTTTTGCCAACTGCACCTGCTTATTTAAAGGCACAAACCGCATGGTTCGGGTGTAGCGGGTTACGGGCGGGTGGCGGGCGGGTTAGCGGGTCAAAAAAATACTCAATACCAACAATAGCATTGACAAAATTAAAGGAAATCTCATAAAAACATCCCTTCCAGGCTGCAATTCTTCGAGAAAAAAAAGAGCATTCTCTACAATGTTTTAACAGAGGAAAACAAATATTCACTTAAATCTATAAGAATTTTCTCCCATGAATTCCCGCATGATTCTACTACATTGATAAATGCATATCTATATATATATATATATCTATATATATATCTATATATATATATATATATATATATATATATATATATATATATATATATATATATATATATATATGTGTGTGTGTGTAAGTGTGTGTTAATTCATTTTGGTGGGAACAAATCCTACATTTCAAAAACCCAATTCAAAGGCGTATCATTTCTCCAATTCGAAGGAAAAATTCAAGAATTTGATTTTTGAGTGATTGGTAATGAAAGGCCTTTGGTGTTTCTCTGCGTTTTATTCCTGGTCTAGTTCGAAACAGATGAGGAATAGGGGAAGAAGGGGCAGCTGAACACTAAAACCTAGATTTACATGTTATTTAATATAAATATATGATAATTTATGTGATAGATGCGGGCGGGTCGGGCGGCTCACGGGTTTTAATTGTCAAACCCGAAACCCGACCCATACCATGCGGGTTACCATAATTCCAAACTGCCAAAAAATATTTAATATGAAAAACTGGCGGGTAACGGGCGGGTCGGCTCGGGTCGGGCGGGCGGGTCGGGTTTGGCGGGTTTATGTTCACCCCTAAGCCCACTAATGAGTTTTTAAACATTTAATCAAAGTTTAATTTATTGATCTTTAATTCTTAAGTGATGTCAATATTTATATAAATATTATGGTAAATAGCATTTACATCCCCTATAGTTTATAAACTCTGTGCACATAACCCCCTTATACTTTTAATACAGCACATAAACCCCTTATACTTTCAAAAATTCCATCTTTCTAATAAGGGGTTTATATGCTTATATTAAAAGTACAAGGGGTTCATATGTACAAACCTCAAACCACGATGGTGATAAGTTGTGCGCGTAACGTTTCTGAGTTGTATTCTTTATCTTTGACTAAGTTACCCCTTTCTCTCTCTACAAATATATATTATATTTAATTATTTATTAAATAAATAGCATGTTGGGTTGGAGCAAATCTCCCTCAATTTATTCTTTTTTGAATTTTAAAAACAAAAAATATTGAATTTGGATTTTATGTGGTGAAGACTATTAGTGCGTAGTAGTAGTTGACTTTATTGGCCAATTTTAAGATATTTACCAGTTTTAAGATATATATTTTTTTGTTTGAACTTTGAAATATATTAGATTTTATTTATAAAATAAAATAATTATTGAAATATATTTTAATAAAAAATAATGATTGTAATTTAAGGTGTAAATAATGGTAATTATGCAATTACAATTTTAAACTTTACAAATTATTATTATTATTATTTATTTATTGGAACAGGTGTATTTATTCCACCAACCTAGATAAATCTTGTTAATTAATGTAAAAAAATCAAAGGAAAAAGTCAATGATGATTGAAGTCAAATGATTAATCTATATTATAATATTATTCTAATGATAATTAAACATGTCTACCAACTAGTAGTTCTTTATGCCTTAAGAAAGATTAACTGGTGATCCAGAAGCAGATTGTGACAGTATTATTTGATAATTAATATAATAAAAATTATGATTAAATATAAGCTGATTAAATAATAAAGTAATACTAATAGCAAATAGTTGACTTGACCCAGTATAAAATAAAAATTAAAATTAAATGATTGTGTCACTATCATACACTGCTTGTTTCATGTTTTTTTTGGTGTGGAGAAAGTCTAATATTGCAGCTCTCTATTTTGTGTGGTCATTTTTAAATAATAATAATAATTATTATTATTATTATTGAAGATCGATTTCCTTTTATTTATTTTTAAAATTCTTCTAATAGTGTAATAAATATATTTATTTAATCTGTCGAAAATTTAATAAGTTGAAGGTATTATTGGAAGTTTCCATTGTGTTGACTACAAAAAAAATGCAATTGCAAAGCGCTAACTATGTAGCACGAACACGTAAACGGCGATACGGAAAAACAACATGTCATAAAAATGAGGGTACGAGACTTTGGGTAAACTTTTAAATATTAAAAATATAGGAGTATATTTATAAATAAATTATTTTTATATATTTTCATACAAACATATTCAAAATATATTTTACTATCAATTATCATTTTGCAATTGCTAATTAAATTATGTAAATAATGAAGGCAACAACAAAAATATTTAAAAATTAGCTAACAAACATATTACTGCTTATTTAGAAATTGCAAAATGGCCCATAAGGTTTCCGACAGGTTTCGGACATGTGTTATTGAGTGTCGGACACAAAACGTGTTCGAAACGGAAAAACGTTAAGAAATTGAAGTTTCAGTGTCGCACGGATGACTAAATTAGAATTTTCTTGGATTTGCATTTTCAAATTTAAGTCCATTCGAATTACAGCACCGGCCCATATATTAATGGATTATTCAATTTATTTTTTTACTTGGGCTTCACTAATAGGCTCATATATCCAATGTTTTTAAAACCGGACCGGACCGGCCGGTCCGACCGGTTCAACCGGGAACCGGAAGCCAGTCCGGTCCGGTTAAGCATGAAAACTCGGATGCTCCAAAAAACCGGTCGGAAGGCGAAAGACCCGAAAAACCGTCGGTTGAACCGGAATATCCCGAACCAGAAAAAACCCGGGTTTCGTCACTAACTGAAATTTTAAGACAATTAATTTATAGATCTGGCTGAGTTTAAAAAAAATGTATATAGATCTGATATGCAAGATGATAGAGGAAGAAGAAAAAGAGAAAAGTCAGTCAAGTTTGCCGCTGAAATAGACGAAGGGCTGTTGCTCCGATCTGGATATAAGTTCTACAATGGTGGAAGAAAGAAGAAGACGAGATGGAGGAGGAAAAGAAAAAGAATTTGGCGTGGGGTAGGTGGCTGGGGTGCTTTGGAGTTTGTGATGTGTCTGTGTTGCGTAAGAGAGAGAGGAATTAATGATATATGAAAAAAAAAAAACAGAATTAGGTATAAATAAAAACTATTTAAATATATTAATAAATTTAGTTAATTAAATTATTTCTTTTTTTAGATGTTCAATAAATTAATTCAAAATTAGTTTAATGTTATTGTATTGAATTTTTATGACGAATAAATTTATTAAATTATATTTTTTAAAAGATAATAATATTATAATTATTCACAAATAATTTAAAATAAAAAATATTCAAAAACCCGGTTGGACCCCGGTTGAACCGGTTCGACCGTGACCCAGTTGACTAGCCGGTTCAATGTCCGGTCCGGTTTTCAAAACATTGCATATATCAATAAATGATTACATAGATTTATAATTAGTAGCCTAATTAAAAAGGCTGAAGACCCATTGATTAATTGGTTTAGGAAAAAAATAAAAGGATTACTTAAAATAGTGTAATTATTTTTTCCCACTATATATATATTTCAAATTAGTGCTTGTCTATGGGAAACCACTCAAAATTAGTGCATTCTACAGTGGATTATGTGTGTTGCAAATGGTGATTATATCATCCTAAAAATTAATTATTACTTTATTAGCACTCCACATTGTTTTTATTGGTTAATTTAATTTTCAAATCTACAATCGATCCATTTTTCTTTTTCCTTATATAAAACGATGAAGTACAACGATTTGATAATAACTGAAACGTGGCGATCGTAATTACCCCAATTAGTCGAATAACGACATTCTTATTATTCCCACGTGGAGAGCGATAATCGGATAAAAATGTCACTTAATTAGATTGTTCGCGCTTAAAAAATTATCATTTAATTATTGATCTTGATTAGTGTTTCCTGGCAAAACGACAACTAGATTAAAATATTTAAAAAAAAAAATCTAAAATCATTTTTAGATGCTTCAAGGAATCACAATTATTTTAGTACAAATCATGCATCCATCTTCAACTTACTAATAAAAAAATTATATATATTTCTTGATGAATTAAAAAAATCACTAATATAATTTTCAAGAACAAGAAGTAATTGATAAGAAAATAGATCAACTGATGATTCATCTGATCAAATATAATCCATTCAGAAAATCAAACAAAACAAAACAAAAAGAAACAACATAGGAATAGTATAAATCAGATGATATATATGTGTGTGTAAATATACCTTAAACACACACCAAACTCATAATCTTCCAAGGATTAATTAATTAATAATCCCTACATGGGAAATTAATCTTGCAAAAACCAGCTTTCTGCTTCTTCAATTGCTATTCATCTTCTTCCTCTTCCACAAAGCTAGTCCATTCAAGAAACGGCGCACGCAAGAATATTTCCGAGCATTCTTACACGTGGGGCCCGCCTCGTTCTTCGCCCGTTTTTCCGACCACACGTCAGCATGATGAGAAAGATCGTCGTCGATTCTTGATCCACTGAGATAAGGCTGCTTCATAAAGTGCCTCTCAATTAAATTGTTTATAGCAACTACTTCATATGAATCATATAAAGGGCTCCCACAATCCCACACCCTAATTATTTCTTCATTTTCCGACACTTTGTTTTTCGACATAGCCATGTTCTTCTTCAAATTTTTTTTTTGGAATTTATTTTGACAGTTATTTAAATGAATAATAGAGTGTGATTTGTTGGGGATAAGAGTGACAGATGTGCTTATTTAATGTTTGTTATCTGTCCTAAAACATGTGATAATTATACATGAATGGTAAGTATAATAACCCTAATAAACCGTTTAGCCTACGTAACAACCTCATTATATTTTTTTCTATTTGGAGCAAGATTTTAAACCTTGTACTCAAATTTAAGGTTTGGAGTTAGTTCAAAATTGATATCTTTGTTCATAACATTTAATGTTGGGAAATTAAATAACTTTTGTCACTAAGATATGGACTAGTAAATTTTGTACCTAACACAAGAGGGACTTCTAGTATATACTATATAGTATATATATTAGTACATTAACATATATATGTGTGTGTGTGTGTGTTATCTATATATATATATATAAAGACAATCTATAGGCCTAAAATGATGACACGTGGCGCTTAGGGTTTCAAAATCTAAGAGTATTTTTTGTAATTATTTGATAATCTTAGGACTATTTTTAGAATAAAAAAAACCAACTCACGCAACTTTTCAATCTGAACGTTCGTGTAACTGCTCTTGGCGTCTTCTCGCCTCAACTTCTTCCACGATTATTTATTTTCTCAACTTCGTCTTCTAATATAACTTCTTCTCTCCTTTGTCTTCAATTCTTATGTTTTTAATTCCTAATCGTATTCTTCATGTAAATCTCTATAATTGTTCTAATTTAATTTTACATCTTCATCTGTCTTTTATATATTCCTAAACGTGTTCCTAAGCAGCGAAGATGAAGGACCACCAAATGCGATTCATCGTCGGCATCATTGGTTGTAGTTTATGCTTTTTTCTCTCACTATTACTCGATCTGTGATTTTTTTTTTGTGGCATGCAATGTGTACGGATTTTGTATGTATATAGCCATGGCGTGATTTATGAGAAACAACTATTATATTTTGTTCTACTGTTTCGTAGATTGATGTATGTAATGTGCATACAATTAGGATTTTGGATTCTGCTTATACTCATTTACTGCATATTTGTTCGTTCTCATGTAAATATATATGAATTAAATATTATCCCCATTAATAAATCTACAAAATACTGCTTGATCTTCCGCTGGATTGTTGGTTGTAGTATTTTCCAGCAGTGTTTGCTATGAAATGTGGCGCTTTAGGGTTTCAAAACCCCAGGGCAATTTTTATAATTTTTTGATTGTCGTAGGATTATTTTGCAATATATAAAACACATTGGTATAACTCGGTCACAAGATACATGTGTTCCATTATTTTTAAATGTCCAACAGATTTTGCAAAAACAAAGGTTATTTATTTTGTGCAAAGGTACTATATAATTAATTTCACTTTTTTCCCTTTTTTTTTCCAATTACTCCATGTTATGTTTAGATGTAGTTTTTTGATTTCATGCAATTTTACATGTTAAATCTTTTGGTCTTTGTGTACTATGAGTGAATTTATATGAAGGACCAACTGTAAGTACTAAAAAAATTGATATTTAAATAGCATAAAATATTTTTTTTCGATGAAAAAAAATTCCGTGAAATTAATGTAGGGAATGATATTTTGGAGATGTAACGGGCTTCAATTAGACGGATTTACGAAAATTAACGGGCCCGGAAGCCATATGTTGATTATGTCGAGTAATGACGTTGTGGTCTCTAATCTCCGAGTAATCGCACCGGGGGTAGCCCTAATACTGATGGAATTGACATTTCTGGATCAACAAAAGTGCAAGTTAGAAATTCGTTCATTGCAACAGGTTATTAATTTTATTTATTTATTTAATGTTACTATTTTCTCTAATTAATTAAATTGTGTGTATTTGACTATTTGTAATTTTGTATAGGTGATGACTGCATTGCTATTAGTGCGGGCTCTTCTAATGTTGATATTAGTGGAATAACATGCGGGCCGGGCCATGGTATCAGGTTATTTGGCTAATTTTTCGAAGTTTATTTCTATCTAAAAAATCATATACAGATCTACCTTTTTTTTTTTTTTTTTGCAAATTTAATTTCTAAATTAATTAGTTTTCATTTCAGCATCGGATAACTGGGAAGCGGAGGATTCGACGCTGTAGAAAACGTACGTGTTCGTAACTGTACACTGAAAGAAACAATCACTGGAGTAAGGATAAAGACTATACAGGTTAGCACAAACAGTAATTATTCAAGATAATTGTGTTAATTATTTCCTTAATATTTTGATTAACTTTGCATTATCTGGTCAACATAATTTGAGTTGACTTTTATTTTTGTTGGCAGGGAGGAAAAGGGTATGCAAGAAATATATCATTTGAAGGAATAAAGTTTGTGGCAGTGGATAATCCAATTCAAATGGAACAATTTTATTGCCCTCTTAAAAAATCGAACAAGTTTGTGGCAGTGGATAATCCAATTCAAATCGAACAATTTTGTTGAACTTATATTAATTGTGTAGTGGTTCAAGGAGTATTGGATTTTGACCAGATGTTTGTTTTTATTGAAAAAATGGCCATTTGTGTATTGGACTATCGAAAATATGTGTTGACTGTTGAGTTTGTGAAGATGTACTAATTAGGTTTAGTTTTTCCTTTTTCTACACAAGTTGTAATCTGCTTTATGAGTAATAACAATGTTGTGACAGATATCTGAGATGATCTCCGATCTGCATTCAAGGCTAATATGACGCTTGCACAAACAATTATGCATGGAGATGTGGTTATTGTTTAAAATCTTGACTTAGCGCTATGATGAGAGAGGTTTGTACTTTATACTAAAATTTGGTAATTAAAATAATGTGGTTCAAAGTCATCTAATACAATTGCAAGTTCGTTGTAGGAAAAAAGTTAGTCTTTTGTATCAATGTTCAGTGTATTTTTTTTTTTTGCAGGTTCAATATATGGGCAAGTCTAATTATTATTGTTTCAAATTCAGACTGTACATATTAAGCTCTACCATGAGGCTCGACCACATTCTCTACTAAGTATATTTCAATATTATTTGACATATGTTTGGTGTTTAAAGATATTTATTTGTCGATAAGTTATGTATTGAATCTTATTCTATATACGTGCATAAAGAAATATAACGATGCATCTTAATGGAAATGCAAATTTTCCTTTTTTATATCGATATGCCCTCGCATCACAAATATTTCAACAGTTGTGTTTAAATATAATTTATTTCATTGGGAAAATGATAATCTTGGAGGTTCTTTGAATCTCTATTGCTTCACTTCTCTATTATTACGCCATTGCTACAAGTCAGTTATTTTGGATAAAATTCATATTATATATATTGCATTCTGAGAAATAGTTGAATAGTCTATTTTAATGATATCATATTGACTCATAATTTGGTTGATCTGTACATAAAAAGTATATATTTTTTTTATTCCTTTACGTTTCCTATTTACTCCCCGTGCATCGCACGGGTGAAGTACTAGTATATACATAATGGAGCATGCTACATGAGGTTCAATGTTTCTTTATTTATTTAATTTGTTGTACAATGTACTAAAATTCAATCGAAATTTCACCAAACAATTCAGATCAAACATTGTATAATGAATCATAGGTATAATTTTGCTAATATTTTTAACACGATGATTCTTTTTTACAATTAGAGCAAACATAGGGGTGCTAAATGCAATAAACTCCACCTACAACTTTATACACAATTTCAAGAACTTTTATTATCCGGACAATTTTACCCATCAAAACCTAGTAAAACAATGGAAAAACTACACTTGTTGCATCAATTCAAACACCCAAAAAAAAAAAAAAAAAGAAACCAAATTAATTCACAAGAACCCTAATAAGCACTGCTAAAGTAGCTCTTAACAACATTAACAGACAATATCTGCAGCACATCACCATTATTGGGGCCCACACACCTCGGCGTTTTGAACTGGCTAACCGCAGCTCCCAATCCAACGTAGTGATCCAATATCTTGTGAAAAGTACCCTTCCTCACAATCCTAAGCTCCAACGGACCAATTGAGTTGATCTTGCGGGACCCGACGTAGCCCGCGTCGACAAATGACCTGTCCAAACAGTTGCAGCATTCTTGGAGGACTTCGTTGTTTTGCGGGTCCCCGCTTATTTCCCAGAAGACCACGTAGTGTCCGGGGTCGACGGCCGAGTTGACTCGGCTCGTGAAGTCAACGAGTTCTTGCTTTTCCGAGGCTAAGAGATTGGCCGCCGATTCGACGGCGATTTGGAGATCCTTTTCGGTGTTCTTGTCTATATTGACCGTGAGGAGGAGGTTTCTCCTGCAGATGAATTGGAGCTCCGGCGTCGAGTTGTGGAAGCCTTTGACTTTGACCACGTCTCCTAATCTGTAACGGTACAATCCTACAAAATAAAATTTAAGGAAAAAAAAAAGTTGTGAACTTTAACCCAAAAAAAGAGTCAGCAGATGTAGAAAATTAATTTAAATATGAAAAAAGTCCCATAATCATATTCTTAAAAGAAACAAAAAAGAAAATAATTAATTAATTAATAAAAAAGGTCCTTATTTCTCCTGCAATTATGTCTCAACAACTTGACATTAAAAAAAACAAACTGTCACCATTCTCAGTGCACCATGTTGTGTCTGAATTCTAATATTATAACAAGAACCATGTGCCATGCCAAATATTATAATTAGTCACACTAAAAAGATTATCTTTTTAATGTGACTTAGTGAAGATCTAATCATTTTGTTTAATCATACTTAAATGATTCAACATGACAACCACTACAAGATAAAGACAACTTATTAAACCTTAAAAACCCAAGATTAAGCCAATCAATCAATCAATCAATCAAACAAGATCCAAAACCAAAAGATCTACGGCTGAGAATGAAAGTAGTGTAGTAACATTTACCTGCAAAATTAGTGACAATAATCTCGTACTCCTCCCCTACCTCGACTTCAGTCAACCCTACGGCGTCTCGCTCTCCTCCATCCGAACCTTCCTTCAAAGGTATAAATTCGAAATACCCGATATTGGGAAGAACCGCAAAAGTAGCCATCTCGGGCGGCAATAACGGGTTCACATTCGCCCCGACCCATCCTTCGGACGACCCGTAATCCGCACTCAACAGGGGCAACCCGCCCGCGTAATGCCTCAGCTTCTTCAGATAGGGCTCCATCGAACCGGTCATAATACCGTATATATACTTCGTATTCGGGAAAAGCTCCTTTATAACCCCATACCAGTTACTCAACCCAGCGCACGTTTGATAGATCTTATCCGCCAGCTCAGCGTTCGGCTCGAGCAGCTTTGTGACAGCTGTTCGAACCGAAGGGACTGTGATTCTGCTATTTAAAGACCCTTTTCGAATATCGGTGACAAGATCTTCCCATACTTGTTCGAATGTTCGAAAAGCGTGGACTATGCTGTGTGCGAATGTGGAGGAAACTACTTGGATTTTGTCACGGGAAATTAGGCCACATAACAGGTGGCAGTATAACGATTGGTTGAAATCAGGCCCGAAAATGACTTCGTCCGGGCTGCAGCATGGGGTTTGCATGGCCCGCATTGTTTTCTTGAATTTTTCGTTTCGGTAAACATTTGTGGTGGCTGTGCCAGCTGCTAAGCCGCCTTTTGTCTTGAATTGTTTGCTGCTGTATATGAACTGCAGTGCTTTTCCATTTGCTATTGGATATTCCCTGCACAAAAAAAAAAATCGAATTTTTAGGCTAAAAAGATTACGTTTCATCGTTTTTATCTCGCTAGTGGTTTCTATTAGCAGAAAAAGCTGTTTTTTTTTTTTTATCTTGCTTGAAGGAGCAGATAAACAAAATATTCCAATTCCAACAAAAAAAATAATGTAGATGGACCGTAATGCCTTCCCATTGCTAAATCGGGATATTCCCTGCAAAAAGATTGATTTTTTACGGCAAAAATATTATGTTATCTTGCTGGCTGTTTTCTATTAACAGAAGAAGTTTTATCTTGTTTAAAGGAGCAGATAACAACAATATATCCCAATTCCAACAAAAGAACTGATGTAGGAAATTGGATATTATTCTCTGCAAAAAGATCGAATTTTTAAGCCAAAAAGTTACTCGAATATTGCGTTTCAATTAGCAGACGAAACTTTTTTATCTTGTTTAAAGGAGTAGAGAAAGAATATATCCCATTTCAACAAAAGCACCAATGTATTAGACAGCCGATTTACCTGTTCCTAAACGCAAACGAGGTCTTGTAAATCTGCATCGTGCTATCCATCAATTCGTCGTTGAAAGGCACAAACTTTGGCTTCCCTTGAGTTGTACCGGAACTGCAAACAAAACCTCAATTTTCTCAAAAAACCTCGTACACTACTAAATAAAACAACAATAAATAAATAAATTAATTAACAAACCGCACCTCAAAGAAATGGTGGTAATGGGTTTTCCGGTGAGGGCGGAGGGGCTTTTGCCGTCGGCAATACGTTGAATGTAAGGCTCCAAGTCCACGTGAGAGACGAGAGGGACACGTGTCTTGAAACTATGAGGATCTGTTCTTCCATTGAGCCCCCATCTCTGCAAATACTCTGATTCTCCATTTTGTTCCAAGATTGTTCTTAGGGTCTCTCTCTGAACTCTCTCTGCATCTCTAGATAGCGCCTCGAATTCTTCGATAACCGCCTCCGGATCCAATCTCTCCTCCATTTTCTCCAACATTTCTCTCACTAAAATTCAAATCAAGAAAAGCTGGAAACTTTTCAACTAACCCCTTTAGAGAAATCACAATCTTGAAACAGAGCAAGTTAAGCAAAAATTAGAGAAATAACAGCAGTATTTATAGGAGAGGTGTTTTCCTTCTATCTAAATATAGAAAAATAACAGATTAGATGAATTGAAGGGCTGTGACCTAAAATCATCTACACATCATTAATTAATGCATGAAAAAGATACGATTTTTATTCCCAAGATTTCAAGAAAAAAGGGAAAAACAAATGGGATCCCAGAAATTAAGAATATGAAAAAAGTTTCAGATTCATTTTGATTTCCAATTACATATATATAAAAATAAATAAATATATATAAACACGAGAATCACGTACAATTAAAAAGTTCTCAAGAAAAGGAAGAAAAAAAAAAGTTGAATAAAGAAACTTCCAGAAAGATATACACACAACAAATCAAAAAACACTTAAAAAACACTAGAAGCAAAACCCACATAAAAAAACAAAAGAAAGAAGCAAAATTCACAAACCTTCAGCTCTTAATTTATATATATACTCTGCTTGAGGAAAGTGCAAATGGAAAGGAGAAACAGGGGGGAATAAAAATGGAGTCTTTTTTATGTAAATAACGGTTTTGATCAAAAGTGGGGGGTTTTGATTTCTTCACCAAAGTGTCAGTGTGTGTTTGTGTGTGAGAGAGAAAGAAAGAAACTGGATTTTCTTGATTTTTTTTGGAGGTTTGGATGCACTGTGGTTGAAGTGAGGAAAGCAAGAAATTTTGTGCAAATGGAGAGTGAGACAGACAGACAATTGTAGGGGTGGATTGGTGTCTATCTAACCCAAGATTCTCTCTTTCAGACAAATTAAAATAAATAAATTAACAAATTAAAAATTAAAAATTAAAAAAAAAATCAAGAAATGGTGGGGTACTTCAATTAGAGGTTTTAGCTTTCTATGAGATCCTACGCATAGTGAAATACACGATGCGGTTTTAAACACGTAAATTTATGATTTTTATTTTATTTTATTATTATTATTATTTTGTTTGATAGGCAACTCCCTAAGCATTTATACACTGGGTGCAGGGGCGGACCTCGAGTTTTCTTGGAGGATTGAAATATTGGGGTAATTTAAGAGAATATATATATTTTTTTTATAGATTAAAGTATACAGAATTAAAAGTTTTGGGGACGAAAGTACATTAACTAATACATAAATAACAAAAAAAAAAATTGCTTACAAAAAATTCTTGGGGGCGAGGTCACCCCAGCCATATGCATGGGTACGCCTTTGACTGAGTGTGTGTGTTATTAAATATAGTTCGATGATGTAATCAAACTATATAGTGTACTTTACTAGGTGTAGGTTCTACAAAATGAGTTCGTAATTCAATTTTGTCTAGTTACGTGTACTTGCTAGGTAGTTAGTTATCGGTACTATATTTTGGACATTGACCTTCATTTTAAGTTTGGTTTGCAATTAGCTCCATAATCCATGCAAAATGCAAAATGTATGGAATGCTCAATACATGTAACCAAACATCCCTTATTCCTCCTCCAAATGTATAATTATCGTTCCCAAACATGTCCGAATCTTCCCAAAATTACAACAAAAAATCAGAAAAAATGCATTTGAATTTGATAAATAAATTATAAAAAAAAAAGACAGAATATTTTCAAACACTAGAAGTTAAATTATTATGATCAAAAAGCTATTAACATGTTTTAAAAATGTTTTTTTTTAATAAAAAGTACATTACTCCAACTACTTTATAGTCCTTGTCTTTTAGGGGTCATGGCTTGCTTTTTTATTTCATGTGTTTAGATCAATTTAAATCTTAATTAAGATACTTGTTAATGACATACCGGTCCTAAATTGTACCACTAATTAAGAAACAAACAAAAGAAATTGTTCCAACTTCCAAACTTTTTATTGGGCGGTTTTTGTAATTATTAAATTTAAATTGCAAGTACGCTACTTCCAAAAGTTGCTGCATGTTGAAAAATTAGGTACTATTTATCTAAATATTTAATAGATAATTTTGAGCATTTTTTTTTAAAATAAATTTATGGAGGTATATACTAGAAATATTATTAGACATTACTATAGGAATCCATGCTTCAATTTATTTTGGAATTAATATGTTTTTGTTTTATTAACTTAAGCAAATCACGTTTAAGAGTAATTTGGAAGTGACAAATAATATAGAAAAAAAAACTGTAAAACGAATTTTAATTTAAATTGAAAAAAAAAATACTTTATTTAATGGAATGTAAAGAAAAAGGTAGAAAATGCCAAGAAACAACAATATGGGCCCCACCATTTTCATTGTAATTGACTCCCAAACAATAGGACGAAATGGTTCCCAAACCACAAATGCATCGATCGCCAAAATTATTCGGGTCGGGTCGGGTCGGGTCGGGTCGCAAAATTCAATTAAAAAAATCCGATTAAAATAATCCGGCCCTTATTATTATTATTATTATTATTATTATTATTATTATTATTATTATTATTATTTGGGCCATAATTGGACATTTTGATATTCGTGCATGGATCTTTTTAATATGAAGTGGACCTCGATCGGCCCAATAATACAAATATCACCATAAAAATAGATTTAGATCCAATATTATATTTGAGACGATATTTTATAAATATCGTTTCAGTTTTAATAATATTGTTTCACTTTCAAACGTGATTTTGACAAATTTTTAGGTTGAATTTGGCAAAACTCGTAACACTGAAACAGTAGCCCTCTGAGTTTAGTTTGTAATTCAATTAGAATCACAACAATTGGATATTAGATGAGAAAGATATTAACGAATTTATGAGCACTGCTACGACTCTGATGTTTTTGAGTTGTCAAAAATTCAAAACGTAAATCATTCATACATAATTTTGTCACCGACATTCAATCAGCTGATTCAAATTGAATTAGAAAATTCAACTTGAATGACTACAGTTGGATTATAATATAAATGTTTCAAAATCACGTCAAAAGTCAAAACAATATTAATAAAATTGAAACGACATTTAATATTAAATATTTCAGATTTGTCAATACTCTACATAATATATATATTAAATATTTTTTTGCAAACATCACATGTGACATACATTAATTAAACTCTTAAAACTAAATCATTTTTGTGGGTGATAATTGTACTCAAGGCTTTCCTAATATGTGAATAAATTTATAAAAACACACTATATGACTTTAGACGTCACCATTTATTCTAAAATTAAACAGACAATTGTTTTTAAACCTAAGTTAACACACATAATTAAATGAAAATTTATGCTAAAAAAATAAATTAAATAAATAAAAAAATAAAATTGGATGTGAACTGTTAACCCCCTAATAATTCATGATGTCTATGTGGGCCTGTAATGGGTGACCAAAAACCATATTATATTGATGCATCGCCGGATACCACCTACTTATTGTGGCCCAAATTCACCTACCTACTTAATTTTATTTAAAAAAAAACTATATAAATATTTGATTTTTTTTAAAGATTACATTTATTATACATTCATAATGGATTCATACTCTTCACATTGTCCTTAGTGTAACTTCAAGAGCCTTTATTATTATTTATTATTGTTGTTTCATGAGGCACTTCTTTATTTTTTGTATAGTCATTGATGTTGACAATTATATTTTGATTTATAATTTATTTTGTGGCTAATGTAATGTAATGAATTTATTGTAATAAGTTTTGAAATACTTTGCCTAAATTCGTGTATTGTACCATCGATATACTTTTATACTAGTTAATCGCCATAACTGCAAAAACAGTGTAATTTTAATTGAATCAATATTTTTTGTGTTTCTCGAATTCAGCAGTGAGTAAACGAACGAACTAGTACATTGATAATATTTTTAATATTTAATATACAAATATGAATGATTAATGCAATAAAATTAAAACCATTTGCCATTTCATGCATTTTCACATCCAAGTAAATTAAATATGCTATATTTATTTAAAATTATAGTACCAAAAGGGGAAATTTCATAAAAATATTCCAAAAGAAAAAGGAAAATCATTTAAAAGTAAATATTCCTAAAGGTACAACCATCTAAAGCACGAGCTGGTAAATCACAGGGGAAAACATAATCCTCTGCTTCTCATCAATAATTAAGCTCTTTCACTCGCCGTCACTTACACACACACAAATACACTTACTGTGTGCCGCATTTTCTCCTGATTTACTCTCTCTCTCCGCCGGCACCTGGAAGAGACTGTAGGCGCGTAGTATGCACGCCTGATTCGATCGTTGTAGACCTAGGTTTTTTTTTTTTTTTTTTTTAATTTAAAAAAAAAATTAGTGATTTGATTATTTGATCGATCGATTTTTGGGGGAATTGAATTTGATGGCGTCTGAGGATGTAAAGGCGAGCGATTCGGCTGTGTCGAAGATTGTGAATTTAGCGGAGGAGGCGAAGCTCGCCAAGGAAGAAATCAAGCCTACTAGATTTCAAGTTTACAGTGTTTGCAAGTCTCTTTTCGCCGGTGGTGTCGCCGGAGGAGTGTAAGTATTGAATTTGTGTTTGCTATTTAGCATTTTATCTCCGTGTGTGTAAAGCATGTACGCGGTGATCGACTTTGCATCTTTCAGATATTTTATTTTGGAAGAATTGGATGTATTATTGATTGATACGTTTGGCTAAGGAAATTATATTTTCTTACGATTTTATTTAACGCAAGTGGATTAGGTTTAATTGTTCTGATTGGGCTGTAAATTCCACATATTGCATGGGGTTTGTGAAGTTTTTTGTATCTGTTTTTCTTTAATTGGAATTCTTTCTTCATGAGTTTTGCTGTTTGCTTAGCATTTAATTATGGGAGAATGAGTTTTTGATTTTCAATGTCATTTATTTCTGCAAATGGTTATATAGACAGAATTTTCCTACTTTGTTGGAGAGAGAATTTCGAAAGTTTGAGTTGATTGAAGAAAAAGATTCCATTTTCAACATTTTATTTTTTATTTCTTTTCAACGTACGAGATGCATTTGAAAATTTACAGTCCTGAAACTTAGTAAGAGGATACTTTTGCTCTACCATTGAGGAGTAATTGCAGCGGTAACAGAAATATAAAATTTTACTCTGTTTTCATACCACCATTCATGGTATTTTGCAGAAATCTTGTTAAAAGTAATAATTGCTTGTAGTGCTAGCTGATGGTTTCTTATGGAAACTCGAACTTGGCGTGACTGACTTGCTGCATGCTCATCACAGGTCACGAACTGCTGTAGCTCCATTGGAGCGTTTAAAAATTCTGCTCCAGGTTTGTTATGTTCTATTTAGCAGCAATTTGTTACCCTATCTCATCTAAATGGTCGTGTTCTAAAATGAAGGGTCATAAGCACAGCAACTATGGCATTGCGGAGAAATGTTCTGAATTATGACACTGACTTTTTCAATTAACTCTGTTTATCTTTTCGCTTTTTTTCTGCCGTCTTTTGAGGTGCTTGACTATTCAATGTAACGGAACCATCATTTATTAGCTAATGTATTGTGGAAAGCTACTCTCTCTTAATTCTGGTGTGATTTTCATTTTGTATCAGGTTCAAAATCCACACAATATAAAATACAGTGGTACAGTTCAAGGCTTGAAGTATATTTATAGAACTGAAGGCTTTAAAGGATTGTTTAAAGGCAATGGCACTAATTGTGCTCGTATTGTCCCAAATTCGGCAGTAAAGTTCTTCAGCTATGAGCAGGCATCCAAGTACGGCCCTCCAACAGCATAAATGTTATAACTTCTTTTGGTTATTATGACAGATTTTGCAGTCAGTGCTGATTATCTTTACACTTCTTTGTTTGTGAATTTCTAAGTGCTAGTCTGCTAGATGATTTAATTTTCAGTTCTGATGGTTTAAGAAAGGGTGGATTGATCTTGTCCTACAGAATGATTGGGAAGAATATTACTAGGTGGAAAAGTTATATTTCATCGTGTGAATGCAACTAAATAAATTCATTTAACAGATATCAAAACCGTGCGAAGAGTTTTGCAGATTCTAACTTGTCGTTTAACTTGTATGAAAATTGAGGATTTTCTTTGATGACGAGAATATGTAAGTTTCGTGGAAACTAATATATTTGATGAGATATTGCGTGAGCTCCGAATTATATCCCTCTAACGTTGTAGCATAATAAAAGATTTTTGAAACAGGTGTATGTGTTTGATGGTTTAGGAGATCTACATTTTTTTCCCTAAACTATCTTGTTGAACTGCTTTGTGTCTATCAATATATTTTTCTCCTCCTCTTTAGGTAGATACAAATGTGTTTATCTTTGGTTGACGGAATTAAAATTTTGAAATGGTTAGCTGGTATGTGAGTGAACTCCTACTAAAGAGTTCTGAACTTGAAACTTTTAGTTTTGGCTGTTTAGCCAATTTAATTTTATATGTCATGATTCATGATGCGGTTCTGTTACTATTATAAATTGCATATAAGCAACCTTATTTGTAGGTATTTAACCTTTTGTAGCTAATGACATTTGATTGATTATGTTTTTTGTGTTGCAACAGGGGCATATTATACTTGTACCGTCAGCAAACTGGTGATGGTATGTCTTTGATATTATGCTCATGAAATATTTTCAACTTTTTAACCTCTGCTTCACCATATGAGCCTATAATTCATGTCTAAAATTTCACAAAACTTTGACAATTACACAATTTTCCCCCTTCTTTTTTGGAGTTTGTGATCTGGCATCTGCTTTTGCTGGTTAGATGATCCGATCCACATGGTGATTTCTACGTTTATTTATTTAATCATTACATTTATAAATATCTATCTCTGATAATAATCCGTCTAAATCCAAATACTGAAAATCTTTTTAACACTAAAACTGCGCAAGTAGTGCGTCTTATGAGTTTAGTTTGTGGCCAGATATGATATATGAGAGACAGTTTCGGCAATTTGGAATATGTGCTTCTCGTCTATATAGTTACAATCTTGAAGACAACGCCCACTAATTTCTCCATCATCAATTTATACATGATTTAAGGACCATTTGAGTCACCGAATAATATGTCTGATTTTCCTTAAACCTTCTTGTAGAGGATGCTCAGCTGACTCCTTTGCTACGTCTGGGTGCGGGAGCATGTGCTGGGATAATTGCCATGTCAGCCACATATCCAATGGATATGGTTAGAGGCAGACTTACTGTACAGGTATTACAAATCCTTTCGGACTAATCTTTCGTGCACGCTATTTAGTAAGCTTGTGCTTAAAAATCACAATATTTACCTATTTTCTTCTCTACTGCAGACCGATAAGTCCCCTTATCAGTACAGAGGAATGTTTCATGCTTTATCAACTGTTCTTCGTGAGGAAGGCTTCCGCGCTCTGTACAAGGGTTGGCTTCCATCTGTTATTGGAGTCGTAAGTTCTGAAATATTATACATATATATTAAATATCTGGTTTTGACTTTAATATGATAAAAGGGTTGTCTTCCATCATTTTTTTCCAGGTACCGTATGTGGGTCTGAACTTTGCTGTGTACGAATCTCTTAAAGATTGGTTAATCAAATCTAAGCAATTTGGTCTAGTCGAAGACAATGAATTGGGTGTCATAACGAGGCTTGCATGTGGGGCCGCAGCTGGTACAGTTGGTCAAACTATTGCGTACCCACTCGATGTGATTCGTCGAAGAATGCAAATGGTGGGGTGGAGTCATGCATCTTCGATTCTCACTGGTGATGGTAGAAGCAATGCCCCACTTCAATATACTGGCATGGTTGATGCTTTCAGGAAAACCGTTCGGCACGAAGGTTTCAGAGCATTGTACAAGGGACTAGTCCCCAATTCTGTCAAGGTTAGTCCTATAAACTTTCGAGCCGATCGAAAATTTTGAGGAAAAAAAAAGAGCCCTTTATATTGGTTTATATGGAAACTTTGTGGAAACCAAACGAGGCCTTAGTAGATTGATCGGTGTGCGTTTACTTGTACTAATGGATGTTTCGATTTTTGTTTAGGTTGTGCCATCAATAGCAATTGCATTCGTGACGTACGAACAAGTGAAAGAGTTACTAGGCGTGGAGATTAGAATATCCGATTGATGCAGAGGGAGAGAGATTTTTTTGTAGGCAAGAAGAGGAAGAAGGTATTTATTCATACAATAAAATATTACCTATTCTGCACAGAGAGAGAAAATTGGAAACTATCCTTAATTCATCTCTGTTTATATGTTTTTTTTTTCTTCGTCTCGATTCGGAATTATTAGCTATTAGTCGAAATCGCTTTCTTCAATAAGTAATAGCAAAGAATAATAATGCAGTAACAATAAGTCTTTTATTTAAGGTTTTGGTGTGTAAGAAGAGAGTAGTAATTTATTTGTTTGTCTGTCAATTTTGAATTTCTGGCAAGTGAATTAGTATTATTGCTAATTAAATATTGTACTCATCTGATCAAAATTTGATACATACATACATATACATGCATATATAATTTAATAATTATATATATACATATATATACAATCTGAGTATATTATTTCCTACGGTGATGCTTTATTTGTTGCTACTATTTTTTGATGCTTTGCTCTTGACAATTTCACAACCTTCTGCTGTGCCTGTTAATTCCAAATTAAATGTTATTAACATGAGAAAATCGAAATTAAATTATATATAATAAATAAAATAAAATAGAATAAAAAAAGTTATACCTGCAATCTCTTATTTTGGTATGAACCTTTGATGTCTGCCTTTGAACAGCCGGTTGGAATTGGTTAAGTTGTCGCCTTCTTGTCTGTATATCAGATTTCGAGGTAACACCATTCTTACCGTGGTCGTGAGGTTCGATCTCCGGTGTGGCCTCGTCGATATTAGACCGTTCTTCAGCTGATAATGACAAAAACGATAAGATTATAACAAGGTTAAGCCCAGAAAGAAGGGATTCGTTCGTCTCCAAATTCGCATCGCTTTCGTCGTCGTTTCCTTCTTCTTGAACGTTGTCAACAAGCTCGTTTTCTTCTCCGTCGGTGTTTACCACAGGCTCTGCCATTTTTCCTTTCCTCAGGAACCTGCCCAAATCAAATATGGAAAATAACAATTAGTAATATATATATATATATATATATATATATATATATATATATATATATACGCGCATGATCTTCATTCATTGATTAATATTTCTTGGTTGACAAGAACCATAAAAAACAAGAAGGAACAGGTACAAGATAATATTATCAATATTCAACGAACCAAGTCACTATATATATATATATGGTCAAAAAAGTCACTATATATATAAATATATTTTTATAATATAATATATTGGTGATCTTAATTGTTGTTGCAATCAGACGGTTTATACACGTCAGTTATATAATTTATTGGTGCATGCATTTCGTTACGTGCATGCATGCATGCATGGGGGGACTGAATTGAAATGTCAAAGGTATCAAACAACTGAATGAATCCCTGCCCTAGATTACTCCAATGGTTGCTAGTATATAACTATATCTATGGCCACATTTATTTTATTTTTCTTGGTTTTCATTAATACTTTGATTCAATTATTTTCTTTTTCTTCAAATTAACTGTTTATCTATTTTATTGTTTTTTTTTTAAATCTCGTGGGAATGGCAGAAGCGGATTATGGATGAATTAATTATTCCTAATTGGTTTTTTTTATTTCTTGATATCATTTTTAATTTATATGACAATATATATTCAGTTTAAAGTGGACTAATTATTAATTAATTCTCAAGTTAGTAGTTAATTATTGCAAAATTATGTTTCAGATAACTTCAGTAACAGTCGATTCAGATTGAAACGAATGATTAGAAAAAAAATTGAATATAACTCTTAGTTCATCACAAATTAAAAAACAAACAACTAAAAAAAAACTCAACACTGCAAAATTGAGACTGTAATCAAAATGGAAGTGTTCTACAATCATCATCTTTTTCCAGCTTCTGTATGTATATATATACATATATATGTATATATACTAGGGCAGTTCAGAATCGGAGGCGTGGCCGGATCTTCTCCGTGTTCGTGGACTCATTGTCATCATCGTTAGCTGACTCTCTGAATTCATCCTCATCGCTCTTCCCGTCGGAGTATGCGGCGGTCTCGATCTTCCCTTCGGCGTACCTGCCCTCAAACATTTTTCTCATTTTAGTAATCTCTCTCTCTATTTTCTCTCTCTACTCTCCCTCTCACACACAGACACACACACACGAGAAAAATAATTACCTGGCTGTTTGGGGGTTCTGACTTCCATCGATTTCTTCGACATAGAGAGTTTCCTGATCATCATCTCCGGCGAAGGCAGCGACGATTTCCTCTCCGGCGGCGAAGTGAACGGATCCTCCACCGGAACGACGCTCTCGTCGCAAGTGGAAGCCCCATCGCTTCCCGATTCAGAGTTCTCCCTCTGGCTCGTCACGTTAGCCCTCTCCCTCTCCGTAACCCTATACGCAAACATCTGAAACGGAATCTGCCAAATCGACACCAAATTCGAGTTCCCGATCAACGGAAACCCCCTCACAATCCCCAATTCAATCTCCCCAAAATCAATCGGCGGCATCGGCGCGTCGATCTGGCTGTGCTCTGGATTCATCGCCAAAAACCTCTTCGCGTAGCGAAGAATCCGGCAAATCGACGAAAACCCCGGCCGTTGATTCGGATCCGTCGCCCAGCATTTCTTCGTCAGATTCGTGATATACTTCGGCGAATGGAACGGAAAAAGCGGCCGCTCCCCTGCCCTGATATTCCGGCTCATCTTCTCCCCCTGCAGATGTGTATCTTCAAACGGAACTTTCCCCGTCAAAACCTCGAAGCAAATCATCCCAAAACTGTACACATCTGATTTCTCTGTGTATTTCAAGCTGATTCTATCGTCTCCGCCAAACCACTCGTCCTGCTCCGCCAGCACCTCCGGCGAGTACCAAATAAACGGCCTGCTCACCGGAGTCTTCTCCGTGAGGCTACTAATCGACGAAGATAACCCGAACCCCGAAACCCTAGCATGTAAGTAACCCTCTGTACCTGCAATGCTCCTGCTCTTGATTAAAATATTCGAAGGATTCAATTCACCGTGATAGATTTTCTTCGAATGCAGATACTCCATTCCCCTGGCTATCTGCAGCATTAGATCAACCGCAACCGGTAGCGGAAACGGGATCCGTTTCCTCGGCCCGCACGTCTCTTTAATGTAACTCGATAAATCTCTGTTCATCAGCTCCATCACTAAGTAGCACTCCTTCTTCTCCTCGTCCGCGAAACCGCACAGAAAATGCATTACATTCGGATGCGAAAGAGTGAAGTCTGCGGAAATCTCCGGTACTAATTGCTCCACATCTCCGAAGAAATGGCGTATGGCGAAGCTCTCGCCGAGCCATTGAATCTCCTTCAACTGGCTCCCGTTTCCGAGCCTTCTCCTCACTTGATAATCCTTCGAGTTCACCAAAGTCGAACTCGGTAGTAATAGCGACGATGATGTTGAGGAGGAGGAGGAGGAGGAGGAATTTAAGTAGTTTAGAAGAAGGTCGGCCATTCGTCTGTCACGTTTCGAGTGTGAACTCCCGGTGTTGTTTAGCATCTTGTCTTTGATTTTCTTGATAAGGAACCATCTGTCTTCGTCCCAAACGGACTCTATTCGATTGCAGAAGTCTTGGGAAACGAGGTAGTGGTCGCCTAATATCCATTGGAAGATTCTTGGATCCCTCCAATCTTTCTGGTATTTGAGCGAGTAAACGAATTTCTTGCGTTGGATTTCGTCTTGATCGGATCCCGATATTTGTCCGGCCATTTCGATGGCTTCGATCACTATCGGGATTGTGCTGAGCAAGTTGTGTATGTGGAACTCGACGCAATCGGAGTTTTGGTAGAGGACAATTGCTTTCGCCCAATAGTCTTTCGTCTCGAGGCACTGCTTGACGTACGATTCTCCTTCTTTGAATACTCGGAGAAGCTCCTTCAACGGATGCTCGATGATTTTCCATTTCGTGTTCTTCTCCTCGAATCGGAGATTCTGTTTCATATGATGCGCGATCGTTTCGTAGCCGGAAGTGAGCATGTCTACCAACAGACAGCATTGTCGGGGGTTGAATACGTGGTTTTCGAACACCATTAGTGCCTTTAAACTTCCCAAAACTTCTCCCATTTGCCTGAATTGCTCCATTTTTTTTTAAATTTCGAGACGGATCTGCGAATAAGAATCACGAACGGGGATTTAATATCTTCGAGATGGATCCGGAGACGATATATATACGATGATCAAGAAACCGAAGAATTTTCGGTTGTGGCATTTGATTTTCAGACAGAAGCATGCATGCAAGAACACAACACAAACAAATTGTGTGTTGATTAAAGAGATAAATTAAGAATCAGAATCTGGATTAAAAAATGTGATTAATAAAAATTAAATATGATTGTTGAAGATCCAAGAGGAGAGAGAAAATGGTTCCTCTTGGATGAATCTGAATTATTGCAGAGAAAATCTGTAACACCACCTGGCACCTTATTTGTTCTTATAGGTTTTTTTTTGCATGTGGTTGAATACCTCATTTTTTCTCGCAAGCTAAATAAATAAGTTTATTAAATATATATTATATTATATTATATTATATTCCTAAACCAAAATATTTTAATTTTTTCAATAAATGCGATTTATTTCCAAATTTTGCTCCTAGATTAATAAAAATTATATTATTCTAATTATATCGTACCAACTTCCATTTTTTCAATGATTTTAGCCAATCTGATATTTTTTTTTAATTAATAGCCTTTAATCATAAAATATATTATTATAGTATAAAATAATAAGATACTTTGTAACGTAATACTCCTTAATTATCAGCCGTTTAAAATAACTTTAGCCAAACGAACCCTAATCAAAGATTTGAAAGAGAACTTAATTACACTAGGAGTTGTAACCATAAGATTTCATCAAACTTTGGATAAATTATAGTTTTCGCCCCTCAAATTTGCATCAATTACACATTAGTCCTTTTTGTTTACAAAAGACACATTTGGTCCCTCATGTTCCAATAATTTAACAAATTTTTTTTTCCGTCAAATTGCCGTTAGTCCGTTAGTTAAAGCAGTGAGGAGCGTACACTTAATTCAGTTAGTTTTGACGGAAAATTGACGGAAATGACTAAAAATGTTGAATTTTTGCAACATAAGTGACCAAATTTGTTTTTGTAAACACGGGGGACCAAATATATAATTAGTCCAAACTTAAGGGACAAAACTGTATTTTTCCCAAATTTTTATTTTGAACTCCTAAAAAAGTACATATTCAAACTATTGTGGTACAAATGCTAATTATACAAAAAAATAGGGTTCCTTTTGTAATTTTCCAAAATAAGGGGGTAGTATCACAATTCTCTGCGGAGATCGAAACCACTCTCCATCTGATGTACCAGTGAGCGATTTTACAGTTTGAAGAAGGTATACAGGGAGGGAAGAAGAGGAGAGATGCAGTGGTATATCGTCGCTTCAGTACTCACCATTCTCACAAGCTCTCAGGTTCGGAATTTGAATATTGATCTGTACGGATTCCGATTTGTGTATGTAGAATATATTCTTTTGTAATTGCTAAAAGAAAAGTCATTAATGGAGTTAGGGTTTTCTGTTTTCGTCGTTTTTGGCAGGGAATTTTGACAACATTATCGCAGAGTAATGGGGGATACAAATATGACTACGCTACCGTGCCTTTTCTTGCTGAAGTTTTCAAGGTACGTTGTTGATTTTGGAACAAATTGGCGCAATCAAATTACAGTGGGTTTTGGTATCCAGTTTCTCTGTACATGGATTAGGGAAATGTAGAACATTTTGAATTCAGTCTTGATTGGAGATTTTTGTAATTGAGATTAGGATTATGAGATGAGAATTAAACTCACTTTTTGCTGAATTCAGGCATATTCCCCTTTTTTCGGTTGCCGAATTTAGACAGGGTGGGGAGTTGGGGTTGTAAGCAAACAGTTTCGACTAAATTAGAGCGCTGGAATGCTTAAATTACTGCGACTTCTTTTGCTATTGACGGGTTTTTTTTTTTCTAGTGCAGCTTATTGTATCCGTTGTGTTACTGTGGAGAGAGCTCCAGAGGTCACCTTCTCCGAAAATGACAACTGAATGGAAAAGTGTTCGACTATATCCAATCCCGTCGATCATTTACCTCGTCCACAACAATGTGCAGTTTGCTACTTTGACGTACGTGGATACCTCCACTTATCAAATAATGGGCAACTTAAAGATTGTTACAACTGGAATACTATTCAGGTACTTCATCAAGAGTTATTACTCTCACATCATTTAAATGTTGACGTTGTACAATTAGCGGGGTTTCATATTTTTATTTCCATTGTTAGGCTGTTTTTGAAGAGGAAGCTTTCTAATTTGCAGTGGATGGCAATTATTCTATTAGCTATTGGAACGACCACTAGCCAGGTGCTGCTGGGATCTTTCTACTTACGCTTTTGTTACGCTTGTTCGTCAAATCATATTAATATTGGAGAAGTGCTCGATTTTAATGATTATTAAAATAGACAAAGATGCTACATGGTTATAGTACCTTGGGGCTCATGTTTTGTCATTTGGCAGTAATATGTTGATTGTTTCTTACTCGATATAGGTGTTCATGTAAATATAACTAATCTATGTAAATATGTAGCTGTGGTTCTCGGTAGTCTAAGCCTTTATCTTATGTCGACATAGGTAAAAGGTTGTGGAGAAGCTTCTTGTGACTCACTCTTCTCATCACCAATTCAAGGATACATGCTGGGTGTATTATCTGCATGTCTGTCTGCATTGGCTGGTGTTTACACGGAGTTCTTGATGAAAAAGAATAATGACAGCTTATACTGGCAGAATATTCAACTATATACGTGAGTCTCCTTTAATAAAGAACGATCAGATGAGTATAATTGCACAATGCGCACCTGCCTTGAATGATATTTTTAAATCACCTGATATCTTCGTTGTTTTTTGAGAAAGCAAGAGGAAGGGGAACAGTGAGACGATTCATATTTGTTTGTTATTGAATTTATCATTAGCCGTGGCTATCATGATTAACTTAAGATAGAAGCCTGTAAAGGATTTTCGTAATTTGAAGCAATTTAGCAAATTCTTCCTCTCAGATTTGGTGCAATATTCAACATGGCAAAACTAGTCGTGGATGATTTTAGAACTGGGTTCGAGAATGGACCATGGTGGCAACGTCTATTAAATGGATATACAATCACAACTTGGATGGTAGTCTTAAATCTTGGGTCAACTGGGCTGCTGGTGTCGTGGTTAATGAAATATGCAGACAACATTGTTAAGGTATCTATTACTTCCATCATCAGTTCATTCTTCCTTCTGTCGTTTCTTGTTTTCAGAAAACGAACTAAATATAGTGATTATGATTGAAATCCTTACTAAATCTTTACTCGTAATTCAATGAGTTTCCAGACTTCCTGTTTTTTTTCTTTTGCCTTTGACCATCTTGCCTTTCCAAGAAAAGAGCCTCTCGTATTCTTACTCAAATACTCCCTCCGTCCCAATTTAAATGACGTTTTGGGTTGTTTCACACATATTAAGAAAATCAATAAATGTGTATAGATTATAGTAAAAAGCATAGGAAAATACTAATATATCCTTGACATTAATTGTTTTACAACTAACTAATTAGGAGTTAGAAAGGGTAAAATTGAAAATAGTGCAATTAATGATGCATTGAAAATTTAAAATGACAAATAATTTGGGACAATAAAAACTCTCTAAAAAGACATATAATATGGGACAGAGGGAGTATTAAGATTGCCAGTTATGCTTTGATTTTTCTTTCAAGTATGATAACAAGTAAAGGTGATCGACTTTTTCTCTTCAACAGGTGTATTCCACGTCCATGGCGATGCTACTGACAATGGTAATATCTGTGTTCCTTTTCAACTTCAAACCAACTGTACAGGTAATTCTCCTACATCTTATTTCTCGTCGGTGTTATCTTTCTTGTTCAATCATAAAAGAATGTTCGATTTTCCCCTCCCATATAATTTTACAACATCAGTACATTTTGCACATCGTTAACTTTTACTTGTTATGTTCTGTACTTGTGCACACACAGCTCTTTTTGGGTATTTTTGTGTGCATGATGTCACTGCACATGTATTTTGCCCCTCCAAGTATGCTTGTGGATTTGCCTTTGACTTCAAAAGCCGCACCTGAAAGTGCAGTCGAAGTTTCTGTTGATCGAAAAGCAGCTTCATAAGAGCATCCATTCTTTTCGATTTTATATCAGTATTTCTCGAGGGTATCAAATGGGAATCTTTTCCAATCATCGGGGCGTGTGAGATGTACAGTGCAAGAGGTGTAGCAACA
>NW_012193538.1:1486330-1590892 GCF_000504015.1 Erythranthe guttata | reverse complement strand
GGGTTTTTTTTTTTTTTCAAACAAAAAAAAAATTTTGGTTTTCCCCCCCCCAAAAATTTTTCCAACACCGGTCCTTTTGCCCCACGGTAAATTTTTCCTTTTTTTTTTCGGAATTGGGCCCCACACACTTTTTTTGGGGTTTTTTTGGGGCCAGGAGGCCCCCCCCCATTTTTTTCCCCCCCCAAAAAAGCTTGGGGATTTTCCTTTGGCCTCAAAAACCCCCCCCTAAAAGGCCCTTAAAATTTTTTTTTTTTCAAAAAGCACCTTCAAAAGACCCCCCTTTTTTTTGGTTTTTAAACCATTTTTTCCGGGGGTTTCAAAAGGGAATTTTTTCCCCCTCTGGGGGGTGGGGGAAAGTTCCACCCAGGGGGTGTACCACCGGTTATTAAAACCGAAGGGGGGATCCCCCCCCCCCCCCACCTTCCCCCCCCCCCCCCCCCCCACAAGTTTCTTACATGAGAGTAGATTCTAGTTGTATAATATCCGATCGAATTGAGGGGGCGGTGAAAATTCTTGTTCTGTTAAGTCAGATTTTTATTAGAGTTCATTGAAATCTTGTGTTGTATGATTCTTATGTACCGAACTAATTCCATCAATTAAAGAAATATTGGCAAGTGCAGCCATTGGTGGTGCAACCATAACCACCGACAATGAGAGAGCTGTACCGCCGTATGTGGTCTGAAAACTTGTACCAGGTACAATTCCCCATTGCACATTGCTGCATTATTGATGGCCTATACATAATCTGTGTGGTTATAAGCGTGTGTGTGTCGCACATTTGAGGGAAGTGAGAAAATAATTTGCATACCTTGAAGTTGGTTTGCCGTAGTAGAAACGACATGCATTTGTGGACAAGATTGCAAATAGAACACACTTGTTCATTTATTGCATTTAATGTAGGTAGCTTCTTGGTATTTCAATTTTTGTTTCTTGATTTTATGGTTCCGTCTTATTTGTCCCTTTAAAAAAAAAGGACAAATAAATCAAGAGATAAGTAACGAATGCAGTGTACTAGTAGACTTGGTAGACAAGGCGAATCTAGACGTGTATCCGTTTGTGTGTTTGAAATATGTATGAATCTAGACGCGTGTATGGTAGGATATAATAGGATGAAGTATCAGAATTATCTCTAATTAATTATTTCTTTTATAATATATATGACATTAATTACGTATACTTTATTAGTATGCAAATGCCGCGTACATGCACGAGGCAACAAAGAGCCCCCGCCTACATTAAAATCACCAACACCATAATTCATATATCGAAAATATTTATTAATAATATTTAATATTTCCAGCATTTATATTATTTCACCCACCTCGTAAATAAATGCTCTACCCCCCTCCAAAATTTGACTATAAATACTTCCAAAACTTCATGATTTCTAATTAACAATCTTATAATACAACTATTCACCTACAAATATTGAAATGGGATCCATTGCGAGGCCTCCACCTACAAATCTTGGCGGTGGTGGCGCCACCGCAAATGGGCTGCAGGTGGGAAGCGAGAGGTGCGGGTTTCAAATGCCGTTGCACTACCCGAGGTACAGCCGCGCAGAATATGAAGAGATGCCCGAGTGGAAACTCGACTGCCTATTAGCTGAATACGGGCTGCCCGTCATTGGCGATGTTCATCACAAGAAGAAATTTGCAATGGGAGCTTTCTTGTGGTCTTATTGAAATATATTATTATTATTATTATTATTATTGGAATGTCGTTTTTGATGTCTAGTGTCTAGTTAATATGTGTGTGTGTGTGTGTGTGTGTTTATTCAATTTCAAGCATATTGACATCTTGTTGAAAGTTCCCAAATTTCGGTGATTGGACGTCATTCATCCTCCCCACGAGCCTTGTCATGTCGTGTGCTTATTCGAAGAATTGTCAAACAAAATCAAGTTTGAGAGCAACAAAAAAGACAACGAAAAGTCGTAAATTTTATTTCAAGAATCGTGCAATGAGACTTGTCAAACAAGTTCCATCTTCGACAAGAGATGAAACAGGTCATTGCACCAAATATTCCAATTGTACCGTGAATAATCTCACAAATTTATAATCTACGTTGATAGTCGACTAATCAGTGATCTCAAAAAAATCTTGATGGATGGCTTAGATTGCCTCGTTTTTCGGCCTTCACAATTGTCATCTTCCATATAATCGCTCCTTTGATTGTCTATATTGCATTGCATATTTAACCACTTCGTAAAACGAAACCACTATCCCGACTGATGGGCCCGCCCGTGCAACTCGTGGGCCCGCCCCTGCAAATAATCCCCTGATACCTCCATCTCTGTTTCACAATACCAAAACATGTGAGTTATAGCTAATTATATATATATGTGTGTGTGTGTGTGTGTGTACCTCCAAATCTCAATCAACGTTTGTCTCGTGGTCATGGTCAACGCTCGTGTCGAGTCTTTCTGAAAAAATCCAAAAATACTACATCTTCACCAAAACAATAAACAGGCAAGAACAACAAGGTGTTTTCTTTTATTTACATAGAATTTTCTTTATATGATGAGAATCAAATATAAAATATAATGAAAACGAGAAGAAAAAAAAAAGAACCTCGATCTGACGACGAGTTCTTGCAACATCTAGAGGACAGGTGGCAGCAGCAGCAAGGCTTCCAGCAACAAAACCGGCACAAAAATTTGCTCCAAGAATGCTGGATGCGCTGGCTTCATCGCCTATCCGTGCTAAAATTCTTCTTCTAAGCTGGCACCGAGTTATCGAGTATTAAATAAAATATCACAAAAATCCCAATGAATCAAGAAAATATTATATATATATATATATATATATATATATATATATATATATATATATATATATATATATATATATATATATATATATATATATATATATATATAGACACACACACACACACACACACACACACACAAATGAAAGTCCTTACTGGCTCTAGAGTTGACCAGCAAACTGCAGAGTAAGGAACATCCCGTGCGAGTTGTGCTCCGAGGCCAGTCCATAAGATCCGGTAGCTTTGAACTGGTGCAATTTTAGTCACAAAAATATTATTTCTCATTCTCGTAAAATATATGAATTCAAAAGAAACAAATATTCCAACACAAAGACTCGTATTTAAATAACTCGATATGAAAGGTAAAAAGGGTTCATAAAGCAAACATACAAGCTTGAGGATTATTAGTTGTCTTGAGTGAAGAAACGACACCGACCAAAGTTTTCAATACGCCTGGCGGCCTCACCCCACCTTGGCTGTGTTTAAACGCCTATTACCGAAAAGATTACCTTAATTACCATTTAATAATACGGCGCGATAAAATAATACATTATCCATAGGCAATTATGATAATTTATACCTGCATTCTTGTTCTTGCAAGCTCGACAGGATAGCAAGTAACACAAGCTATCGAACGAGCTAACGATCCAGCAACTACCGGGACATACGGTGCAACACTTGGAGCATTCTGCAATGCAATATTTTCCAAGTAGTTCCGAAAAATATCGTACAGAGGCATATATATTCCAACCTGCAAAATTAACAATAGTTCTTGTTATTACAACATAGAATCTGTGAAAAGATTCACTGCTGTTATAGACGACTTACGGAAGGGATCGCCAATGCTAAACTGGCATTCGTTCCTCTCCACAATCTCGATAATCCTTCCTAGACGATATAATACGGTTAGGGACATCTTTCACAAACAAATCCATATAATATCAAATGTGCATTCTCTCATAACACGGGTTGGAGGGAAATAAACGAGTTAAAATACAAACGCAATATTATCAACATTCGTCTAATTAACAAGAACTTTTAGCCCGTGTAATGAATTCGAATATCAAGAATGCCTTGCGCTTACAGACAGATACGACGAGTACTAACCTGCTGCGTGACTTTGTAGAACACGTCTAACGTTCCTCTGTAACGGGTACAATCGGGAGAGCACGTCGGTTGAGACCAGATAGACGTACGAACAGCGGACGGCATATACTTTAGATCCTGCAAAATCTGAGTACCGATTTCGGGCAATAACTACTGCATTAATTAAGCTATTAAAAACAAAAAAAAATGGCATTTGCTAGAAATCGGCTCGATTGTTATTTACCGTGTTCGTTTCGATGCATCCGGTTCCGGTTCGACAAAATCCATCATAGGGTACTCCAGCAGCCTGAGCTTGTAACCTAGTCTGTATAAAAATGTGAACAGTAAAAACACAGCTACTAAAACAGAGGGGAAATTATTAATTAAATCAAACAACCAATTAGGGCAGATAACTAACTAATTAAATTGGAGAAGCAATTAACTACCTTGGCAACATCGAGAGGGTTGACGATGACGGCGGAGAGGAAGGCGGCGCCGCCGGCAGAAAAAGCCCTCTCCCAGAAAGTCAAGTCGACATCAGAAATTTGGGATTTGGAGGGCTCTTTGTTGAAGGAAGCATCGTCTTTCACCATGTTTTTTTCGAGCTCCACTTTTCTTGTAGCTGTAGCTACTCCCATCCATGAAGGAAAACCTTGTCTTGACGAACCCACCATCCAATTTCACACACAAAAAAATTCCAGGATTTTCGGAAAGATTGAATTTTTATTTTTTAGGAAATCGCGAGATAAATTTGGATTTTTGATTGTTTTTTCCTTTTTCGATTGTGGGTTTCTTTTATGATGATTCTGTTGTGATTTAAGAAATGAAAATTGTGTGTTTGGGTGATTCGTGGCTTTGATTCGAAGGCGCCAAACAATGGGGAAGATTGGCGAGAGGTCCACACTTGTCATTTGTTCTTTATTGTGTTTCAACATTTTTTTTCTTAAGGCCGTGTTTGGCTAATTCTCCAACTTTTTTCTTTTAATTTATTATATATTGTAAATCAAATTATCAAAATATATTAATTAAGCTATATAAATATATGATTTTGTTTTTTAGTTACAGCTGTAGTTAAGAAAATTGAATATTTGATTAGCTTGGATCATATTTATTATTTATGAAATTAATAGAAACAAATAAATAGATAATATTAGCTTTTTAAAATATGGCGTGTTGCCAAACAGAGCTCAGCCATACCGTCACTCACTACGTTGCGTTACAACAATTCCCACGTCGACATGAAAATATGTCTACATGATAATACTTGCATAAAAAAATTAGGGCATTGTTTGGCTGCATTTTCCCCTCAAACTTTGTGTAAATTTAACTATTTTCTATTTTACATCCTTTGTCAATTCATTATTTGTGGGTATTTTAGAAAGACAATTTCAAATTTTAAATAAATAAATTAGCATATTCAATTAATTAGGCAATAAAAGTTCACATGGCGGATACTTAAGCATGTATGCACGAGCCACAATCGAATATCGTTTCTCTTTTCTTTTTTTGCATACTACAATCGAATATCATTGTTGCTTGTCTATCGAATCGAAGCATCAAGTCGCCTTCCATTGCAAAAAGAAATAAATGATGTTTCTGGACTTATGGATCGGAAATATACAATGAATTAATTAAAAAATCTTGGACAAATTATTTGTAACAAAAAAAATCAGCCCCTCCCACATAAAACATCTAACTGAATGTTGTGTGATGCAACAACCACTTCTCTCACTAACATATGATTATGCTTCCTATTTTCATACAATTTAACACCTGCATAAATACTTACAAACATCACACCAAATTCCACACCAAATCTCACACTATTTATTATTAAATCACTAATAATCCCATTCAAATTCTTCTTCTCCTTCTTCTTCTGCTGCTGTTCACTAATAATCTTCTTATCCAATATATTATTAAATTTGAAATTCTGATCATCTCCCAGAAATGAAATAATCTCATCAAGAATATTATTATTATTATTATTATTATTATTATTATTATTATTATTATTATTATTCAGTCTCCCCTTGTACTCATTTATTATCTCTCTAACTATATTTCTGCTCTCCTCCAATCGCCCTAAAGCTTCTTCCATTTTCTTCTTCTCACCTGATTTTACCCTCTGAAAATTAAATTAATTAATATATATATATATATAATCATTTTTAACAAAAATATAATAATTAATTAATTAACATGGATTAACAAAGTATATATAGTAAACTAATTAATTACCTGTAAGAATAAAAGAATGGTGTGAACATCTTTGACAGAATCCCTTAACACAACCATCTTCTTATTCATCTCCTCATCTGCTGACGTCATCACCACGCAGTATCTGCCATGATTCGAGCAGTGGCTGCACAAACTAGTACTGAACCGGGTTTGATTATTGGTTATTCTGTCGTTGATTTTGCAATGCAAATCCCATGTTTTCTCTGTTAGAATTCGCAGCTTGTCGTTTTCCATCATCAAGAATCAATATCGATTTATTTTGATTCTCTCTCTCTCTCTCTCTCTCTCTCTCTCTCTCTCTCTCTCTCTCTCTCTCTCTCTCTCTCTCTCTCTCTCTCTCTCTCTCTCTCTCTCTCTCTCTCTCCATATTATCATGAACCATTGACTTCTTTATCAGGGATTTTGTTGATAACCCTTTTTGCATTTGCAGCCATGCTTCTTCTTTTATGGTCTACATTTTTTTATTTTATTTTATTTATTTATTTTTCTTCAAAATTGTTTGGAATTAAGTGATACAGTGGTACAAAACTTAGCTGTTTGTCTTGTCTTTTACCTAGATAATATTAGCACTTTGCCCCCCAAACTATCCTGCGTTTTGCACATTACTCCCTCGACAATTATTTTTTACACAATTTATTTTTTTAAATGGGCTACTTATAGTGAGTATTTCTTTTATTCATTCTAATAATAAAATCCGACATCAATTATTATATGTGAACTCTACAACCAATTATAGGAAATCTAATACTGTGAATTAGGTCACTATTTTTTATTTTTGAATGTCATTGTAACATGAAATTAATTCATAGCCACGTGGCATTTTAAGATTTTTTTTTTTTTTTGAGTTAAAAAAAAAAACACTAACATAGTATGTAGATGTGACATTTTCTAGTTGCTAGTAATTATTACATTTTGGTGTAGGATCCTTTGACGAGACACAGATTGCATTAATAAATAAATAATAACAATATTTTTTTTTTATTATTTTATTAGTTTTTACGAACTGTGATTGGCGGATGAAGAGTATAGTCAAAACTTCAGTGGGGCCCAATTTCTCAGACACGTCACTTTAAAAAATCATTTTTGGTATTCGCGGAAGGTCGATCATGAAATTGGTCACGAATGATTTCTGACCGTTGATTCTCTGGATCTTATGCATTTTCATACCTTTTTCTGTAATTAATTTAATTTAATTCTTTTTGTGTTATTTTTATTGGTAAAATAAATATTCCCCTACAATCCAAAGGCCCAAAAAAAATTTAAATTAACTTAAAAATGACTAATTATTTTTAGTGCAATAAATAAGGTTGTTTGTAGAGAGCATTTAATTACTGCAATAAAAACAATTATATATATGTGTAAATCAAAATGGCATATCACAGAAATGAAAATAATTTGCTCTTTTCTACAAACATAGTAATATATTATTTAATTTATTTTCTTCTTGAATTGGAATGTCATATCCACTAAGCTTCACGTGCATTTAAACACTTATATGTGTAATGTATTTATACAAAAAAATATATATATTTCACATGTTTAAAATCTTCAACTTGTCACATCATTCATACATATTATACAATTAAATATCAATTAAACATTTTAGCATCAACATTGTGTTGTTCAATACAAATATTGCATGCGAAATTTCTCTCAATTTATATAAAGTAATAATAATAATAATAATAATAATAATAATAATAATAATAATAATAATAATAATAACATAGAAAATGTCAATAACAAATCACTACAAATTATCAAAAAAAAAAAAAAAAAAGGAAATACAAAATCAACACTACTAGACATCTTTCTTGAAATAAATTAACAAAAAAAAAACTAATAGAATACCAAATATATATATAGAAATATATATATACAAGATTTTTTTCTCTTGCCAAGAAAATCTTCAAGCAAACAAAAATTGGTCATCGAAATCATTAAAATCAAAGAAATCATTTAAATCAGATTTGAATGAATCAATATCTTCACCCAAATGAAAATTGGATCCATCCCCCAAAACTTGCTCCGGAAAATCAAAAATCAACGGCGCGTGTGGCTGGAAATCCGAGAGACTGTTTAAGAAAGATTCATCCAACGGTAGACAGTCGCCTATCAGAAACTCATTTCTCGCCGTCCGATTTTCCACGTCATTATTATTATTATTTTTAAATTCAGATTCCGACATATTCGCACCGCCATTAGTAGTAAACCTCAAAACAGACGTTGGCGAGGAGGAGGGGTTCTCACATGCTTCCTCCTTCGCCGCCGAATCATCGCCGGAAACCGACGTAACCGCCGCCGCCGCCTCCGCCGTGGCGATTCTCGGTGGCTGTATAAAATTTGTCATAGCATCGGGGCCGCGTATACCAATCGCCGCCTTGTCGTACACCATAGCCGCCTCCTCCGCCGTGTCGTAAGTCCCCAGCCAAACCCTCCCCCGTCGATTTGGGTCGCGTATCTCGGCGGCCCATCTCCCCCACGGCCGCTGCCTCAC
The DNA here is from genome assembly GCF_000504015.1 of Erythranthe guttata. The sequence continues at coordinate 1,582,298 of NW_012193538.1, read as the reverse complement.
ACCCCGGAACTTCTTCGCCTTCCCCTTCTCGTCCGGCGGCGGACCCCGCGGCGGCGCCGCCCTCTTCTTCTTCTGCATCCCATTATTCGCGTAGTAAACACTCTCCGCCTCCACTCTGATCTCCTGCACGTGCTTCCTCACGTGGCGAAACCTCATGTCACCACACTCATCGCCGGAGGAGTCCGTGGCGTCGCCGTCCGTAACGGAAATCCTCACCACGCGTGGGGTTCTGGTGCCCAACGCGCCGCCACCGCGAGACGGCGGCGACGGAACCAGCTTCGTTGTGACCGTCGTACTCACGGAGTACTTGAAGGGCTTCTCCTGCATATTCGGCGGATTCATTTCTCTCGACAGAAAAAAAAAAAAAAAATAATAGGTGGGAATAATTTAATAGTGTTAAATGAGTGGAGTAAAAACAGGATTGAAGAGAAAAAGGTTTTAGACTGTAACTGTAACTCAGGAATATAAGAATTTAAAGATTTATAAAAATCAAATGATTCTGAATAAAAAAATTAAAGATCTCAAAATTATATATAGGTAGAGAGAGAAAGAGTAGAGAGAGAAAGAGAGAGAGTGAGAGAGAGAGAGAGTCGGTCCAGGGCCCATGAGATAAATGAGATTCCCTAACTATTTGGAGTCAATTATTTAAGTTTGACCTATTTTTTTGGTTGAAAAAGAATAAGTTTTTATTTGAATTATTCATATTTCATACTACACTACACTTATTTATATTTATAAATTATATTTCATTTTATTTTTTTTATATGAATACAAATAAAAAAAATTTGTGTTCTACTTAATTGAAGAGAAATTGCCATATATTTCGTGTTACTTGCACTCCAAGTACTTGAGATACGGCTATATCTATTTAAAATTAAATAAATAATTTCTCCAAGAATGTTTTTAAGGTGTTAATATTTAAAAAAAATTATAATATTATGCAAATATATTTTAATATTTCCAACGTGTATTTAATTAATGTCAGAGAAATGTTGTACCAAAACATGACAAAGGGCGTGATTCAGTGGTTGTACTATCTCTCTCTCTCACTGTGAAATGATGAATATGCACAGTCCAAAACTTGAGCTTCACGCAAAAGAAAACATATATATAATTGGAAAATCAATAAATATTTTCTTTAATTGTCTTTATCCCATCACTCGAATTTCAATCAATTAAAATAAATTAATAAATTAGTTTCAACACGAATCCTTAGTTACAAAATTACCCCTTGTGATAGGGTATTATTATTTATTTTGGCTTCACTTTTAATTATATATATTTTTTCCTTTTTCCATTTTCTTTTTCGGATAATAAAACAAGTATTTTTCAACATGGCCAATATGAAATAAATTGTAATTAATAAAATATGACCAAAATTTCTAAAATTTGAATAGAGACAAATTGCAATACCTAGTACTTAAATCACTACAACCCAATTTCTTGCTCCCAAATTTGACAACAAAAAATTAAAGATAAAAAGAATTGGGCCCATACCCGTAAACAAATAATAGACATTAAACCCACAAAAAGAAATTCAAGAAAAGCAGAAATTAAATAATAATTATTATTAGAAACCAAATATAAATATAAATATTAAGTCACAAGCATAAAATTATAATAGAACCCATAATTGCCAACATCAGTTTTAAAAAGCTCCTCTTCTTACACAAGAACACAAATAACAGACAGCACCACATGAATTTTTTTACACTGCATGCAATCTTTCGCCACGTGGCACTAACCCATTGCGTACTTTTGGGTCCAGCTTCGAGCGGTTTGCTCGTACTTTGATCTGTCCGTTTTGTACATGTGTGCTATTTCCGGCACCAACGGGTCGTCCGGATTTGGATCAGTCAAAAGCGAACAAATTGATAGCAACACCTGAAATTTTATATATTTATTTCATTTTGTGGGGGTAATTATGAAGTTGGAATCGAGTATATTACAAGTAATTACGAAATTAACCTTGGAAATTGTCAAGGCAGGGCTCCACTGCTCCTTTAAGATGTCGAGGCAAATGCTACCGTTGCTGTTAATATTCGGGTGGAAAACTTTCGTCCGGAATGCCACCTGTGTAAATTGAACCAATGAAAAATACGTAACCTAAAGGTGCTTATTGTAATTCCAACAAATGTACATATGGAGAAAAACATCGAGAAATATCGGAGTGTTTGTTACGTCCTTCTAGAATGTTTTCCAGTTCTAATAAATAATCAAGAATCGGAAAACCATGAAGGTGAAAATATTTTTCAATATCAAATTACATAGCCACATTACGAGACGCACGAAAGGTTCGTGTTGTTTTTAGGGACTTTTGGAAAAATTGCTATCGGAAGGCAAAAAATAATAAGAAAATCGGGAATTGTTGGTTACCTTCGGGGGTTTGAATGGGTAATCCGGAGGGAAATGAATGGTGACTAGAAAAACTCCGCCGGCGTAAGGACTATCTTGTGGGCCCATTATCGTTGCTTGCCAGTGAAACATGTCCTCGCCTACAGGTCCTGTTACCATACACGAAAAAAACATCAATTACTACATTTCGCAAAAAAAAAAAAAAAAAAAATCGAAGGAATCTTTGATTGAGTAACATTTCTTAACCGTGTTGAATGTTGCAAGTAAAAAGGAATTGGGAACAAAATCATACTAAAATTGAATAACTTTCATCACAAGATCCACTATAGATGTTATTGCATTTACATTTACGAATCAACTTCAGAACCCGAGCACGTTTTACTAAGAAGGGAAACTAGTCGGGCAACGACAATTTATTACAAACAATGACAAGAAAACATGTCGAAAAGTGCAATACGTTAAAACGAGGGGCTAAAATAAAATCATTTTCTAAATAATAATGTAATTTTATTTTAAAAGGAAGTTTGCTTTTATTCTGTAACATACAGTCGGTTTGCGGTAGAGACACGTGTGAATGATATCGACACGTCGCATATGTGAAAATCTATAGTACTTTATCTCTTAAGGCCTTGTTTGGTTGCCACGATAATTGATTAGGCAAGATAAAAAATTAAATAATCCAATGACAACCCAATTATTTTATCGAACCACAAGACATCCAACAAAAAAAACTCCCTAAAAGGCAAGATAAATCGTTATTATATACTATTGGCGGGTCAACCCGGCAAGTTATTAGGGATACCAAGCATCAAACAAAGTCAAATTATTTAGTTAATAATAGCTAATCTCCCCAACCAAACAAGGCCTAAGATGTTTGGGGAAATATGTAATACATGAATCAATTTCCCATTCCGTAAATTCTTATCATAATCGAATCGCATGACATCGTAAACCCTAATCATACGACTTCCAAACAAACCACCACTAATTAATTAATTAATTAATTAGTGAAAAATCAAATTATAAACACCCACTAATTAATTAATTTATTTTCCTGACTTATTTATTCTTTTAATTTTAATCACTGGCAAAAAAAATAATCACAACATCAAAAAAATAGCAAGCCCAGATGAAATTCAGTTCATATACCAGCTATGCACACAGATTAAACCTCGTAAAAAAACTCAAACAGCATATTAAATCATAAATACATAAAAAAATAAAATAAAAAAATAAAAAATAAATAAAAAAACCTGCGCTGCAGGAAGTAGGAGGATCTTTCTGTAGATCCTTCAGCTCCTTCAAGATCCGTTTTGAGCCATCGAAAAACAACCAGATCTATTACAAAATTAAAAAAAAAAAAAAACGAAGCCCAAAATTAAAAATTAATCAGGAGTAAAATAAAAAAAATAATCTGTATATGAAGAAAAAATAAAGTAGAGGAGAAGAATTAATTAATTGCATTAGTTTCTGACCTTTTCCTCTTCCTTGTTCAGCTGCCGCTGCTGTTTTTTGACGCTATCAAATGAGTGAAAGACTGAGTGCTGAATATACTATGACTTTTTATTTCTTTTTTTTATTTTTTATTTATTTTTATTTTTCCAGTTTTTTTTTATATTATATTATAATTAAATAATAAAATTGTTATAGACGAATTTATTATAATTAAATAGTTATAGGTTTGGGCCTTAATTAAATTTACAAAAGGAAGCCCACAAAAGAAACAATTTTACTTTCCGGCCCATTTATATTATTATTCGTCTTCTTCCCCCCACCCAAATTAAACGCTAGAATCGCCACCATCCTTTGCGGCGGCGTACGGCGGCTTTTTGTTTGAAGCGGATATGGAGTACGTCAACCCTGAAGGTCTCCGGTTAGATGGTCGCCGCCCCATGGAGGTTGATTTTCTCTTTCTTCATTACTTTTTTTTTTTTTAAATTAGTTTTAAACGTCAATTACTGTTGGTTTTTATTTTATCTTTTCTCTTATTTGCGAGTTCAGATGAGGCAGCTTCGTGCAGAAATAGGCGTAATTTCAAAAGCTGATGGGTAAGTGATTTGCAATCACTGTTTCATGCACTGCGAAAAAAGTGCCCACAAACTGTTTGTAAAAATGACTAGTCGAGTATTTATGAACTCAATTGAAGTGTGTGTGGATTAATTTGATCTTGTTGTTTGCAGCTCGGCTGTTTTTGAAATGGGGAACACTAAAGTCATTGCCGCCGTTTATGGTCCCAGAGAGGTTCCTTTTGTTAATAGTTTTTAGCATAAAAATCTGTTATGCGTTTCGTTGACGAACTCAAATTTATCGTCTTACGAGATATAAACAACCTCTGCCTGTCTATGGATGTTTTACTTACTTCCTTAAGCTTTCTTTAAGCTTGTTCCAAAACTTGAGAGATTTCTTTGTGAACTGTACTGATTGAAAGTTTGAATTTTGCCGATCGGAAATCTTTCAGGTCCAAAATAGGAGTCAACAACTTAACGATCAGGCATTGGTAATTACTTATGCCATTACCCGATTGTGTGTTTAGATTTTTCGTGATTATTCTATCCAGCAATTTTTATCTTTTATGCACGACGTATCTGCCAGGTGCGCTGTGAGTATAGCATGGCAAATTTCAGTACCGGAGATCGCATGAGGAAACCGAAGGGGGACAGGTAATTAAAACTTGTTAGAACTTAAACTTGTGATATGTAATTGACACATCATTTACATGCATGTGTGGCCAAATGTTCGTTGTGCTTTCTCTTTTTTGCAATTACTTTCATCTCGAGTAATTTTTTGCAATTACTTTCATCTCGAGTAATTTTTCATGCGATGTACAGGAGATCCACAGAGATATCGTTAGTCATTCGTCAGACAATGGAAGCATGCATATTGACACACCTAATGCCTCGTTCTCAGGTTCTTCTCCAACCAAACGGGTGTAGTTAATTTCTTGTTTCTTTTACTTCAAAAATGTGATCTTTGTTCTTTTTTATTTTGTAGATTGACATTTTTGTCCAAGTACTCCAAGCAGATGGAGGTAAGATGAGTTCGTAATTGCACTAATGATCCTTTTATTTCTATTAAGTGTAGAATTGACTGACATGCATATTATTCAGGAACAAGATCGGCATGCATAAATGCAGCAACGTTGGCTCTTGCCGATGCTGGTATTCCAATGCGTGATCTTGTAACCTCATGCAGTTCTGGATTTCTTAATGGGACCCCTCTGCTTGGTAAATTATACAGTTCACTTGAGTCGATATTTTTTTCGATGTTGTGCATAAATTGATGATTTGAATGCTTTATATTATCATGTAAAACATGAAGATAAACCTTTAGTTTTTTAAATCAAACAGACTTGAATTATTTGGAAGATAGTGCTGGTGGAGCGGATGTTACTGTTGGAATTCTGCCGAAGCTGGATAAAGTTACCCTCCTTCAGGTAATTTCTATTTCTTCAGCATAGTTCATATTTTAAATTTTGATTTTTGAAAATTCTGCCATGTTTTTGCTGTTTGCTTTTAGATTCTTGATGTGTCAACTGTGTGATTTTCGTAGCATTTTGCTTACGTTTGACCTAATCAGTAATGTTGTGTCGGTGTTAGATGGACGCTAAATTACAAATGGATACTTTTGAAAACGTCATGCAGCTAGCAATTGAAGGCTGCAAAGCAGTGGCAAGTTACATTCGAGAGGTAAGCGTTGTTAAAATTCATCACTACGGAAATTACCGTGTTCTTAATCATATGATCCGGACGAATTTTTATTTATCGGGGGACAAATTTTTATTGGAATTTGGTGTTCTTTCGTGTGACAGATACTATTGGAGAACACGAAGCAGTTGGAGTCTCGCAGGGGTATATGATTTGCTATCTTGGTAGAGGAGTTCTTTTTTTAAAATACAAGTTCGAATACAGCTCTTGAAAAACGATATGATCATCCTTTCTTTCCATGATTGATACACTATTTGTGCCAATTTTGGTTTCGACTTAAAATTTTAAATTGTGATTTGTTGTATGTATGTCAGAAAATTGAGCTTTGAAATTTAGTTATTACAAGGAATTTAGTTATTACTCTCACTTACATTGTTGTACAATGAAATCCAAGCAATTACATGTTACATATTACAGCAAAAATTGATGCCATAACATTTGAATTAAAGGTTAAAAAAAATATATAAAAAAAAATTAAAAAATGAAGAAATCAACAGAGATCAAGAAAATTTGAGCATATAAGTTGTAGAAAATAGTAAGGTTGGATACAATAAATCCATACAGCCAGCAAAACAAGACATCTCTAAAGACTAAATCCCTCAATTTGCATATTAAAAAAAACAATAGTTGAGGTTTCACTAATATACTGCTGCATTAAGACAAGATCCTTAACCAGAGTAACTGAAATCGAGAGCGTCAGAAGAAGTTGAGATGAGGGTCGAGAAAATCGGTGCAAAAGCTAGACGGGACAGCTGCAAGCTCAATCCTGCCAGTCCATTCTTCTCTCGGTTTTAATGTGATTTTATTTTCAATAGCTGCTCCAGCTACACATACCATCTGTTTGTATTCTTCGTCTCCAAAATCCGCCATTGCTTTCGACTTTTTCTCCCATGGATTCCACACAACTTTAACAAAAAAAAATCCAATTTTTAGTGTTCAAGAAACAAGAATCTTGAATTGAAAAAAATATATATATCAAACATTTTATAATAATTACCAATATCGGGTAGGCCTTCCTTTCTGATAACATATGTCCGTTTTTTCTCGTGATCCAAAACAGCAACACACTGTGGAGAGCTTAGATAAACACGGTCCACCTTTAAACAATAAATAATATACAAAATCAATTTGTTTTTCAAGTCCAAGTAAAGATTAAAAGAGCGCATTTCTTTTTTCTTTTTTTCGTTACCTCAGATTCGAATGTTATGGCATCACCTTGCTCCGTAAACCGTTCCTTTTGGCAGAGATTGTCGAGGTAATCCAGTGTCTCTAAACCTTCTACTCTCACTTCACTGTTTTATAGTACATTAAATTTTGATGTAAAAATCAACTTTAAAATCCATATCAAGAATTGCAAAAACTGAATATTCGATTTTTTTTTTGTTTACCTTATATCAGAAACAGAGAAGTGTGTGTGGTAAGAAAACGAGAAGCTGAAAGGCTTCCCGTTTATGTTCCTTACGCGAGATATCAATATCAAGTTTCCGTCAGAAGCCAGCGCAACTCTAAGGCGGAGCTCAAAGCTGACAAAACGTAGAAAATATAAAATTAAATTGGAAATACTTAATGATTGGAAATAAAATTCAATGTGTTCATACCTATGAGGCCAGCACTTGAGATCTTCTTCGGCTGGTTTTAGTAACAAGTCGACAAAGGATTTACCGACGGAATCATTTGGATGCAATGGAGGAGGATTATTCTCGATTGTCCAAATTTTGTTCCGAGCAAATCCATTTTGATCAGGTGAACCACAGTTTCCAAACTGAACCATTTTTCAAGAAATATATATATATATAATTATAAATCAGCAGGATTCAAAAAAAAAAAAAAGAAAAAAAAGAAAGAAAAAAAAGATGAATACGAAAAATAAACGAATGGTGGTACCTGGGGAAAGCAAATAGAGATTCCTCCTCGCATTGCTTTCGGAGACTTAAAGATGGACTGCAATGTTTTGCAAAGCCAATATACACAACATTTAATTACTCAAAAACAGAAACACGGGATTTCGTCGATCAGCAGCAATAATTCAAATCAGGTAACAACATTTGTGACTAAAATTCCACTAATCCCATATCTAATTATTTATAATTATAACAATAAAATAAAATGTAGGTTCTTGTGAAAGAAAGAAAAAAAATGGAAAAAAGAATATTCGAATATAATCGACACCTTACTACTGGTAAACAGAAGTTCTTCGCCTCTTTCATTCCTCCACGAGAGAACTTGTCCACCGTACAAACTGACCTGAATTTTTCACAAATTCACAACGAATATAACTTCAAGAAAACCAACTCTCTCTAAAATAAAACAGATCTAATCAGATGAAATTTCTTATAACCAAACAAAAGCACAAATAAAACAATAAATCCCATATCCACAAAAATCGTATTTGAAATCAGAAACGGTAATCAGGGTTGGATCTTACTCGAGTCGATGCTCCTTGAGGGTTCCTAAGTTCAACTTGTTCGATCCCATTCCAATCTTTCGTCAATTCAAACGAAGCTCTGTGGTCACAAACGGCTGCAGAATGCCCCATTCTTCAAAGGATAAAAGCAAAGGAAAAAAACGATTGTTTGTTTTTCCTCTCAAGTTGCAAAATAAGCCCAATTCTTGGATGTGATAAATTCCGTTGCCGTAAAATACATATGTCGAAATGACAGCTAATTATCGAACTATCTGATACGGCTTTTCTTGTGACGAAAATCGCTAGCCAGCTAAGCAAATTTATAACCAAATTTTGCAAATTTTTCAAATGTGTCCCTCACTTTTAGACCCTCAGATTCAGGAAATCACTTGACTCGAAAACTTCCGAAAATACGTTACAGATGAATAAATATCCGAAAGTTTACATAAATTCAAGAAAATCGGAAAATCTGACAAAGAAATACCCTCCTCTCCCCACTCCTTAAAAAAAAATACAATTTTTTTAAAATTAAATACCCAATTCCCAATTAGAATCAAAATCCCACAACACTATAAAATCAGCCTAATTCAAGAAATTTCATACAGTTGCTCAAATTTGAAATAAAGCCCAACTGAAGTAACTAAGCAATAAAGCTAGAATCTTTATGATAAAGCATTCAGATTCAAGAAAGCCCACTTCAAGAAAACAGAAATGCAGCAATCAATCAAAACTATATAAAGAAATAATCATGAAAAATCTGAACTTTTCATACACACAGTGTACAGTGCAGTGCGCATAAATGAAAGTGTGATGCAATCTTGAAAATTTAATTAAGCATTAAAATTTGACTTACTTAAATCAATAATTTAAATTAGTAACGGAACAAGCAGGAATGTGGAAACATGGGCTGAATTAAATAATTAAACATTCATCTGAATTATTTAATTAAAAAAAAAATTAAAAAGGGAGTTTTTTTATTACCTTTGATGTACAAAGGAAGGAGGAGGGATACGTGTACGTACAGGTAGTTGTACAACACAGGTGTACGTGGTACGCTAAAATGCGCCGGGATTTGATGTACAACAATCAAAGCACCATTAAAAAAATAGGGCGAAATGTACAACTTCCCAAAAATGAGCAAACCGAAGCTTTTGTGAGCACTCAGCCACCGCTTCCCAATTGGGGATGATATTAAAATTGAAACATGAATAGCCGGGAAAAAGGTCACGTGCATGGCATGCTTTTTATCTTTCAGTAAATTACATTTCTACCCCTTATGTGATTAGTAAAACTGAAATGCTAAACTGAAATGCTAAATCCCACACGGAAATTACTAAATCATGCACATAATAAAATTTCTTTCTCTCTCTAAAATCCCAAACGTGTCTATCTTTTTCTCTCCCCAAACAAGTTCTTCTTTCCCCCTCACGCTTGTAAAAAAAAATCATACTTGTAAAAAAAAATCATAAAACTAGTACAATAATCCGAGAATCGAACTTGAAGAAAATCTTCTCTAATTTATTCTACAATCAAGGTTATCATTTTGTCTCAAATTTATTCTTCGAATTAAGAGGGTTTTTTTTTTGGGTGGAGGCACGCCAGATTGCAGCACCATAAGTTTTTTTTTTTTTTTAATTGAATTCAATTACTTTATTTGTTATGGAAGGTGGTATATGGTGATAGAGAGAGAGCTCTGTCTGCTATGAGATTGACGTCCATGGCAGGCCAGCAGCGTGTGTGGGATTTTCTTTGGGGTGGGGGGTGGGCGGCTGGGTTAGAAGCAATAGATTTGTTTCTTTGTTTTTTCTTTTTTGTTTTTTTTTTTTGTTTTTTTTTTCTAATTCAATTCAATTTAATTATTTCTTAAATATTGTAATAAATATTTAATGTTAATAAAATTTTAACAAATTTTAATACTTTATAAATAGTGAATAAATGTTAAAAATATTTTCGAATTAAATAATAAAAAAATTAATAAATATTGAATGCATGTTTAATAAATATTTAATAATTAATAAATATTTAATAAATATTGAATAAATTTTAATAAATATTTAAACATTTCGGTAACTTCATAATGCTTCTGCGAGAGTTGTTTATGAGACTATATTTCGAAGTCAGAGGATGAGTATGCTTCCCGTAAATTATAAAGAGTATCCATTTTACCATCTGCTTGTAGAACTCCCTTCAACTAGATTTACAATTACAGTTTTTTGTATCAGAACATATTGTACTTTCTATATCTCTATTCTTTCGTTTCACCTATTTTTTTCCCAAACCGATCATATGTAACGTATACCATATCACAAAAAGTATGACCTATACTTAGCTTAATATCATGGCTTTCAGCTGTGTCTCTCGCCCACTGTATTAGATCGTCTCTACAATTAAACAATTATACCCCTCGAAAATATTCTGAATAATGAACTTCCCCATTATCCTGAAAAATAAATAAATTATAACAAAAACTAATTTTAAAAAAAATAAAATATAAAATATAAAAAACGAATAGCATCTAAAGTAGAAGCGGACGCATGAAAGACGGCGCCCACATTGAACGCGAATACAGTGTATTGCACGCCCAACATGTGCGCGCTATCTGTTTCGTCTTCTAGATTGTCCGCCCTCTGCCTATGACGATTTTTTGGCAAAAAAATTAAAATCTTACATCCGATTGAAGTTAAAAGGTATTGAACTCATTAGTTGATGTAATTACGTAACAAAAAACGACTTTTGACGACTTTTTAGTATTTTGAAAATCCTAGAAAAAAGTTAGAGTGAAGTCGAGAAAATAGAGCGTATAGAAAGAATTTTTTTTTTTGTAGAGATAAAATATTTTTTTATTAATATGTGGGATTTAGTAAATTTTAGTGTGGAAAATCATAGAAAAAAGTTAGAGAGAAGTTAGAGAAAATAGAGCCTAGAGAGAGAATATTTTTTTGTAGAGAGAGAATTTTTTTTATTTATGTGCGGGATTTAGTAACTTTTAGTGTGGGATTTAGCACCCCCCTTAGTAAAAAGTGTTGATGCACATGGGAAAAGAACTGAAGGAAACCATGGGGGCAACTATTTTAAATCCCAACTTTTGCTTACTTGAATACTACCAAGTTTAAAACCAAAATTGAGTACATATTTATCAGTTTTTTCTTACTTTAATACCAAAATAAAAAGAAAAGTACAAAAACACCCTTTCATACAAAATATCAATTATATCAAATTTTTTTAGAAATTACCTATTCAAAAACCAAATAAAAAAAAAAAGAAAAAAAACCCTTTGTTGTAAAAAAAAAAAAAACCAAAAAATTGACCAAAAAACCAAAAAACCCTTTTTTTTCGACACGTTGGTGTCGAAAATTGACCAAAAAATCGACCTGTATGTGTCGAAAATTGCCGGCGGGTTTCAAAAAAAAAAACTTCAAAATCGACTTCGAAGCTCAAAAAAGACATCGATACTTACCTTAATGTGTTCTCCTTTCATATATACTACCATATTATTGTCTTATAACTCAATTTTATACGTTTTGTGAGGTTTTAATTTCTTTAGTTTTGAGATTTTTTAGAAGGGTTTGTTGTGAGGAAGATTTTTTAAAAGGGTTTTTGGGGAGGGAGAAGAAGGAGGTGGAGAAGGAGGGAAATGGTTTTTTTTGAGTTTTTGATTATTTGGTATTTAAGAAAGAAAAATAGTATTTGTAATATTTTTTTGGTTTTAATTTCATTAAGGGTATTAAAGTAATTTACAATTAATTATTTATTTTTTATTTTTTCGGTATTCAAGTAAGCAAAAGTTGGGATTTGAAATAGTGATCCCCGGAAACCATACCTCTGCAACTGAAAGAGTAAACGGGTCGACAAGAATTCGGGTGGGTCAAAAAAAAGGGTAAATTACAAACACCCCCTGAGGTATAGTCAAATTACAAAAACACCCCTCTTGTTTGGATAATTACAACCACCCCCTCAACTCCTCAAATTTAGTGAAATCTTCGAGATTATATGGAATATTATCACTTTTGTACCTGTTTTATCTCATTCAAACTCTACATTATGAAGCAAGATGATCATAATATGTGATTTTTAGCTTGTATATATCAGTTTTTGGTGCATCGAAAACTGTATTTTTACACAAATTGAGTACAAACTAGAGCAAATTTCACGGAATCTAGATGATTATGTTGAATTTGGCACCATAAGGGTGGAGGTGTAAGAAAAAATCATAATTGAGGGGGTTGATGTAATTATCCAAACAAGAGGGGGTTTTTTATAATTTGACCATACCTCAGGGTGTGTTTGTAATTTATCCTCAAAAAAAATGAAGTGCTACTATATTATTATTATTGAAAGAGGGCAAGATTTGATTTTTGATTGGTGGACATATTGCAGTAGTCCCCATTTCTGTCTTGGAAAAATAAAATATCTTTACAATTTAATTATTTTGATATCTTGTTTTTTTTACTTTTTTGTCAAATTGAGGTAATATTTTTCTTCAAATTATATAACAAAAAAAGCATGTAAATTTTCTCAGGTTGCACTAGATTGCGAATCGTCGTTCATCCGAAATTTTAGTCAGGACGTAATTCAAGCACAAATATTATTAAAAAAAATTACACTTAATTCATTTTGGAAATTCGACATTTTGTGATTTATTAAGCATAGTTTCTTGATTGAAGCAAAAAAAAAAAAAGATATATATATATATATATATATATATATATAGTTAAAAATACGAAATAAAGATCACGTGACGAGGAGTGGCCAACAAAGCTGGGCAAGTTGATGCTAATCACGTGCGACAGCAGCGTGCCCAGCTGGCTCTTCCACCACGTACTCCAAGAAAAAGTCAACCTCAAATCGTTGACTTTATGCCAACACAAATTAAATTGAAGCCAACTCCAAATATATATAATAGCACTGTTCCTTCTAAGCCAACACAGAAGTTTACATATCAGTACAACATAATACATTTCCTCGTACCAACACAAACATCATCCCTATATAATAACCAAGTAACACAAGATCAAATCAAAAGTTGTTCTTGCACAAAAAACCACATAAAATTAGACACTTTCTTAAGTATACAATTTATCTAAATTACGGACGACGACGCTAATCTGTTTCTTTTTATCATTTCCCAGCAATCCGAACATTTAAAATACATTCCAGGTTTCGCCGAGACCAAATCACACACTCTCTATTACTTTTTTTGTTAGAAGTAACTTTGAAACTTGTAATTAATTATGCCAAAGTTACGGGACCTCGATGCAAAATAACGGTCAAAGTCAGCCGGCAGCAACGGCATCCGTTCTAGGGTTACTATCGAGAAGCTGATGAAGCTTCGGTTCACCGTCGGAGTTGTTATTAACCCTTGCAAGAAGGTTCACTGTGCCGACTGGCTTCATTCTCAGTTCGTCAATCTTGTGAAGATTTGCTTCCTCTGTTTGCTCCACTTGGGCGCCTCGTAATTTCTCCTACAAATATTGCACCCATTTATTTATTTATGATTTTTGTGGTGGGCTATAAATCAAGAAAATATAAAATAGAAGAATATGGAAACATACTGCGAGTGCAGTGTTTTCGAGCTTCAGATGCTCGGAGCTTTCCATTAATTTATTTATCTCGGCTTTGAGGGTCATGTTCTCTGTTGTTAGTGCTTGAACTTTGACAGCTAGTTCCTCAGTCTCAGCCTTCAGTAACGAAAAATAAATTTTAAAAAATGTCTTAAGGAGATTAGAAAAGTTACGCAAAGGCTGTATTTTTTGATGTGGTGTATATTATACGTACCTGTTTCCTCAGTCTTGATCTTCTTGCAGATTCTCGATTGGACTGCTTCCTCCTCTCTCTTTTCAGCTCTCGGTCGTTCTGTGAGCAGAAAGATAGATTTTTTTTTTAAATACGTGTTCAACTCATTAGTTAATAGGCACCCGAAAGAATTACAAATTTATACAATGCAGATATCTCATTCGAGCTTTGATCCATCATATGTTAACATGTGATCTTCCAGTCAAAAGTTGAGTTCTTTTCAATGTTTAGAAAACGGTAGTGTACTCTCGAGAATATTTCGCTTAATTGAACTCGGTTTATGAAAAAATATGCAAAGGAAGAACAATAAAAACAAAAAATATTTGATCTAGAACACACCTGTGGCCAGCTTACATTTTGCATTAGTGGCTGTGGAGCATTAGTCGGACTCGACTTGACATTTTGGGAAGGATCATTCAGTTCTAATGCAGTATTCGTATTCTCCATTGTTTTCACTGCAGAAGGAATCACATCTGTCGTCTTTTCACCGACTTCCACAGCAGTAACTAAATTGCTTTTCTTGTTAGCTTTGCCATCACCTATTACCACGAGTTTAAATTATCAGACAAATCGAACAAAAATAGAAACCAACTACTAAGGGAAAGACGAAACAAATAATGTAACAGCTTACCACTGCTAGGAGATCCTTGTCTACTTCTTTTCTTGCCATTTTGACCAGCCTAATCGAACGTAAACATACAAACAAGGGAAACGATACTGTTAAATAAGGAAATTATTATAGTAACCAAGAAACAGGAAACTTCTGCAAAATTAAAAAACCTAACCCTGGGTGTAACTCCATTACTTCCGTCACTGGAACCATCCGTCTCCTCACTATTAATGAAAAACAAAAGTCGGAGATTTAGTAACAAAAAATGATACTAAACATGTCATTAACTTCAACTTTGGTACTAAGACAGATTGTTCGAATTTCCAATGATTATCAAAAAGTACCTGTCTGAAAGTCTACGGTCAGTGTCATGTTCAGTACTGTCACCGTTTCCATTGCCAATTGACATGGCAAGCCCATCAAATTCTTTCAGCTTCTTCACAAAGCCTCCATCTGTATTCCCCGGTGACTTCACTGGTGTTTCCATGCTCAGGGCAGTACTAGCCTACATAATCGCATAGGCAATTATCAAATATTTTCATTGAAATCTTTATTGATATTTCTTAATATTTTTATCCAGAAATCACGTTCGAATGCATGTGAAAAAAGACTTACTACAGGTACTCCAGGGTGTGCGTAAACTCCTCCATGAGCATAGAATGCAGCATATGGAGGCCCGTAAGGAGGCATCATGGACTGAAGAAAAATCAATAAAAAATCAACACTTCATCTCAAGATATTATTCTGAATCGAAAGTTAATTTAAGCACATTATAAATCAAATAGACAAGAAATTTGCTCCAATACCTGTGGCGGACCCCACATGTAAGGGACAGGTGCGTGTGGAGAAGCAACACCTGAATTCATATATGGTGGCACAGCAAATCGCGGACCGTAGAAAGCCTGAAGAATAATTATCGGTAATGACCATTAAAAGTCATTAACAAACCCTCAAATGTCATAACGAAAACTTTCTTGCACGAGAGAAGTTTTATTAAGGACGGAATTAATCACCTGCATTGCTGCCCAATCAGGATACACATGAACGCTGTTATTTTGGTCCTGCTAATGTGGAAGACATTGAAAACTCCCTCAGAAAATGAACATTTTTAATGATCTCTTATGAAAAACGAAATATGTATATCCAAAGCGCAGTTGTATATATCAAGTGTGATAAAGACAAGAAATTGGAGGCCCGATCGGGCAAAAAAAAATGCTAAGCCATTTAAGGAAACAAGATTCTTAAATTACAATGTAAATTCTTGAATTCTCACCGTAACAGGTGAAGATGGTTTTTCAGCCTTCGAAGGCTTCGCTTCTTCATTGCTTCCCATGATACGTTCAGGAGGGCGTTTTAGTCTTCCGCAAAACGACAGGTAATAAGATGGCAAGTATCAATGTTCTGCCAGGTGAAAATGCATGTAAGAGACAATGTCATAGAAAGCAATTTTTTTTTTTTTAATATTAATAACATCAACGAATCGCCCCAGAACAGCATAAACATCAATCTGAAAATCCCTTTGATCATGTTAAATTACACGGAAATACAAAAAACACAAAAACGAATTTTTTTTTTTTATTATGTTTAAATACTATTAAAAAAAAAGAATTAAGAGACTATTTCCTTGGTACTTTTCCTTCACTAAAATTCAAAACTGAATAATGGAGAAAATCTAATTAAGGTCCACATAGAAAAGAAAACCCCAAAACTCCAAAGTCCGAAGTCCATACATAACCGGGTCAGGGTTGTAAAGTATCAACCCACCCACCCAAAGAGGAAGAGGGCAAAGGGCTTTCTCGTCTTTTCACTCTCACACCCAAACCCCGATGGCCGGTACTGTAACACAGCAGTACAACGACAATCTACTGCTTTGGGGGTCTAAAACTCTAAACAAAAACTACTCAGTAATGACAAATTTATCCTCGTGTAGAATTCGAAAACTCGAAAACAGGGAATTAAGCGATTCAGCCACCTAAAACTGTGAAAACTATCAATCGAATTGCACAAATTTGTTGTGAATCTGAGAAATTAAATAAAAAATCAGAGCTTCCGCAATTCAATCATTACAAACCTAAAATTAAAATTCCTCATTGCTTTTAATCAGAATTTGGCAAAAGGAACCCCGCAGAATAGTTTTTTAAAATATATAAATTTTCTCTCGGAATAATAACGAACGAATTAAAAAAATAAAATGTCAAAATCAACATTTAAACCTAAAAAAAAATAAAAAAAATTGGTAGATAATTCAAGGTGATCAGCAAATAATAATTGCACAACACTCCATAAAAAAAAAGGAATTGACACAGAAATTAAGTTAATCATACCTCGTAAAATGGAGATTAGGGAACGGAATTAAGAGTTTCGGAACATGTTTATGCTTCTAAACTGCTTGCATTTTTTTTTTCTCTCTCTAAAGGTGTCCTTTTGGCACTGTGAAGTTTTAGAGAGAGAAGAGAATGAAGAAGAAGAGAGAGGGCGGACGGACGCCAAGGCAACAATCCACGTCACGCAACACGTGTCCCTGTGTCGATATTGGTCGTATATTTCCTATGTATTGTGAAAAGATATGCAAAATTTATTTAATATATTTTCGCTTAGATTATTTAGATACTGTTTCAATTAATTATTATTTCCTTTTTTTTATTTTCCAATTTATGAATGACCTTCGGATAATTTAATTTGTGCATATCCTTTTTTTCTGTTTTCCAAGTCATATATAATGGGGCAAATTAAATGAAAAGTCATTTAATTTTGTGAAATTTAATTAAATGATATTGATATAAATATTTTATTTAAGAGGAAAATAAAAAAAGAATTCTTGTACATAATATATTTAGGCTAAAAGAATTTATATCTACTCTTGCATTATTTTAATAATAATAATAATAATATATTATTATTATTATTATTATTATTTTAAAAATTGAGACTTCAAATCACTATTTTGGTTAAGGTTATGAAAAATTATTTCAAAATCATTTTACACATATATAAAATATATTATTTGATAAAAAAAAATTAACAAGTGGAGGAGAAAATAAAATGAGTTCAACACTTCAACTTATGTGCTGGCCAAGCATTTATTTACTTATTTTAATTAATAAAGAAAAAGAAAAAGTCCTGAAAAAAGTTGTCAAAAGCCCGGGGGTGGGGGGTGGGGGGGTGGGGGTGGTGAGCTGGCACTAAAATTTTGCGCTGGCTGAATAATATTTATTCCAACGTCATCTGTAACCGTACACGTGTTTGCTGCCGACCCGATCTACGCGGGGTGTTGTTAGCCAACTAATACTACCAACAGGCATGTGGGTGACGTGTTGGTTCTTATTCTCTCAAGCGAATTAATTTAATGAATTTAAAATAAAATCGGGGAATTAACTGGATTTTATGGATCGTTTGAGTTCCGGAAATGGGCCCGGAAGCTCTATTACCATGTAAGGCCTGTTTGGTAGAAACAATTTTCCCATTTCTTTTAGTTTATTACTTTATTGCCCTTGCTTTTATATGGACCAAATGGAGGCGCGTGTTGTCCGGCTTAGTCATGTTTGTATTGTGACAATTGTTGGGCTTTGTTTAGGTGAATTTTGAAATTACTTTAGGCATCGTCTGGTTGTCAAGATAAAATTAAATAATTTAATTAAATTTAATTGTATAGTTGAATCTTGAAAAGCCCAACAAAAAGATATTTCTAGAAGGCAAAATAAATAATGATAATATAATATTTACGGGCTGACGCGCCAACTTATTGGGAATACCAAACATCAAACAAAGTTCAACTATTTAATTAATAATGGTCAATCTTTCTAACCAAACGAGCCCATAGATTAGTTTGATTAAGGCCTAAGTATGGTTTTAAATTATATAAATAAATTGATCCTAATTAATCTAGAACTATGTTAGCCCTCATATATAAGATGAGTATATATAAGATGAGTTAGTTGATCCACATAATTTTGAAAATCTAATAAACTCTTACATCTCATAACTCATAAGTCAGTTTAAGAGTCGATAAGCTCTTACATTTTTATTTTTAAGATAAACTTTTTAAAAGTGTTTGGTTAAACAACTTATAACTTATTTTTGCTCATAATAAGATCTTGAATAAAAATGTGGAGTGTATTTTAAAAAGAGATCTTATATGCTAATCAGCAATTTTTTATTATAAGCTTTTAAAATTTATTTAAACAAAATGGTTAATAATAATTAGACATCTTTATTAATTTATAAAAGAAAGAGCTCATGCGTGAGAGAAGAGACACACTCTCCGACGCGGAAAAGCACTCCGTGTTTGACGCACCACTGCCCTCTCCGGTTCATCGGATTTCCACATTTTTCACTTTATTATTTTTGTAATAATATAATTCTAAAATTATTTTCCAAACGCCACTTTCATCATGAAAGAGCCACGTGTCCTCCCCGGATGACTCATCACTAGACTTAGGCCAAATCCTTTCCAATTAAATCAAATCTTTGGTTCCCCACTTATGTGACGTGTGACGATTGGGAGAGTTTATTCAACTAGTAGAGTATGTGGCCAAATCTTTGATTCTACGTCATATTTTTTTTCTCGATAAATTACAATCACATCCTTAACTAAAATAATCTTTTTTTCCAATTCCTTTCGATTTGTAAATTTCTTTAATCTCCCGGTAAAATGATGTTAATGAAATTATATATAAGTGATAATATTATAGAAATAGATCGCCTGATGTAGTTGAAAGAGCAAAGTGGATCACTGGCGCACGAGTTGGATGATTCCGAGACACCTGCGATCAGAGTACACGTAAATTAAGATAGAAATTATCCGACGGAAGGGTTGTAGAGAAAATTCAAAGAGTCGTATTGCTAGACTATTGAACGTATGAACGTATCTTAACAAATGGGTTACAACTTACAACATTTATTTAGACTTACTTAACTTGTTGGGCTGGGATTAATTGATTGTAATTGTCGGATCCTAACCTTATTTGAAGGTGATTCGGCCTCAGCTGAAGTGGTCTTCGATATTGGGCTCGTGACCCAGAAAGTTAAAAATTATAGACCCATTGAACCGATCCAATTACATATATCAGTAAATAAGAACTTTTTTTCGTAAATAAACCTTATCTCCAGGAAGCGATCAGTAATTTACCCTATTTCTTTTTAATAACTTTAATGTTTAAATTTTGAATAAAGGTAGAAGTTAAGGCTTAACTAATTTGTTCTATATTCTTTTGACTTCAAAATTAGATAGTGACATTTGTAAATAGAATATAACAAATCAAAAAATCATTTTACAAAGAGATATGACAAGAGAGAAAATTGACCAAAGATTCAAAGTAATAATGGGCAAAAAGTAAAAATAAAAATGATGAAACAAACAAATAAATAATGGAAAATAAAATCGAGAGTATCATAGATGCTACACTTACTAAAATACACGAGCCGAATTTTGCGCCATGGATCTATACAAATAAATAGCCAATAAACACACAATAAACACCGTCGATAAAAAATCGTTCGATGTAAGAGGGCCCAGAATAAACGACGCCGGTCCACAAGCTGAGGTGTCCAGCCCACAACGGCTCTCAGCATTTGGTGGGGATGTGGGGCCCACATTGTAGCCAGTGCCAGCTCATACATCACGTCCTTCTAGATGGATGCCCTGGCTTGACCCACGTATCATCCACGTGGGCGCATAGCACGTGATTGACCTTTATTACCTTTGTCGTTTTGTACAAGCTGCATTTTTCAACTATTTAAAAATAAAATATATTTATAAATAAAAAGGGGAAATTGCAAATGAAGGCCAGGAAATTGAGAGGGAATTTCCCACGCAAGATAGGTGGGTGGGGGGTGACGTCAGTGAGAGGGGGGCATTTGCCACGTCAGGATTCTGGACGCCGTTGGATTTGCTTTTGGAATGGACGGAGATGCGTGATTTGCGGTGGACAAAGAGAGGACGTGGCGGGAGGATAATCAGTGGTGATGGGGTGACGTGTCACGCATCGGGGGTTACTATTAGTCTACCACGCCCATGTGAAAATGTCGACGCGCCCCATGCTTTGACGTGGACTTTGTGGAAACTACTTTTTCCTTTTCTTTTATTTTTTATTTTTAAATTTTTAAATTCCTTTTCTTATAAAAGAAAAAGGAAAAAATAAAAATAGAAAATGTATATATATGGGTTTTAATCTTGGGCTCAAGAGTCAAGCCCACTGAAATAAAAAAATGTTCACTAGAAGAAGGCCCAAACATTGCACTAATAATTTTTAGGGATTATTTTGTACACCCCTCATTTCCAAATTATATAGAACTAACTACCAAGTGGATTATACTCTAGGGTAAACCTCCCTCATTTCCACATACCCCCTGGGTTACCCTGAAGTTCCTATAAAACCTTCTAAAATCAGTTTTAACCCTAGCCACTCACAGTCCCTCTCTTCTTCTCCCAGATTCAAAATCCCGCCTCTACAAACCTCTCACCGGCGAAATTGCTTCCCGGAGCCATAACTCTCTCTCCGGTGGTCGGAATTCGATGGTTTAACTACCGTTGGATTCCTCTCGTCGAGCTCTTTCTTTTGGTGGTTATTTCATTCAGTTTCGAGCGCGGATATGTTTCTGCAATTTTTTTTCATTCGAGGACGGTGGTCTTGTCGGAGCTTTATTTTGTGTTCCACCCGTCGAAATTTGAAGGGTCACCCACCGTTGGATTCCTCTCGTCGGGATCTATATTTTGATGGTAATTTCGTTTATTTTTATCTTTTCAGATTTATTTCTATATTTTTTTGCATTTGTGGGCGCGCGGAACCGTGGGTGGTTATTAGCGGCGTCTACGGTTTTGGTAGGAGGCGAGGGGGGTGAGGAGTCACTGTATGTTTGATTTAAAATCTGTAGCATTTCCCAGCAATAACCTCTCTCTCTATCTCCCGATCTCTTAGTGTTTGTTGATTTTTGAGTGTTTTGATGTTTTTCTTCAAATTTTGTTGATTTGCACTAAAATAATTTCTTTTTGTTTTTGATTTTGCTATTGCAGCTTAATGAAGGCCATTGATCCTTTCCTTGAAGGTGTCAATTTTTTTTTTTGAAGTTACATCTGATTTGTTCAATAGATTGTATACATTATTGTACATTACTATACATTACTATAGAAACATGTAGTTACATATGAGTATATTTGTGTATTTTCGATTTGTATTTTATTGGTTCTGATGTAATTTATAATAAAAATATTGAAATTTGTAAATTTTTGTTGGGGTTTTATGAATTTATTTTGTATAAGTCAGTATTCGTGTGTGTATACAATTGATCGACTAAAAATATGGGGAAAAAAAACGAACATAACTATAAAGTACTATAGGTACTATAGTTACATGTAGTTATTTTCAGTACCGTAAACATATTGTTTTGAAAATTAAAAAAGAGTTAAAAAAAAATTAATTTTTTTTTCAAAAAAAAAATTAAAAAAATTAAATATATATATATATATATATATATATATATATATATATATATATATTTAACAAACAGGTTTATTAAAAAAAAAAAAAGGAAAATAATAATAAATAAATCAGCGAAAATGATAAATGCAGGACCATAAATGCTGAATGCAGTTTGGCCGAAAATTGCATATAAGGGTAGTATAGTACTTTCGCTTCTCCAGGGGGTATATCAAAGGATGATTTGGGTTTGGATTTATCACTAGTTTATTTGGTGGCTAGGGGTATGTAAAATAACCCCTAATTTTTATAATAATTTATTAAAAAATTAAAGCTACAAAATAAATATATAGCTGTATTGAGTAAATTTCCACTCTTGTGCAGTAAATTGCAAATTGCACGAGATACATAAGTCACACCAGACGCAGACCATATGTCACAAACTCGATCTAGAAAACGTTTATAAATGGATTCGATACAAACTAGTTATAATTTATTTTATTGATGGTCGACATATTACGATTTTTAGGTGGAAAATCGAAAATATACAAAATTCTAAGTATTTCTACACATTTTGCTACATTGCAATTTGCAAATTAAAGAAGTGCATGAATATTAGATATATTTGCTTATAAATCACAAAAAAATAATAAAAAAAATGCATGGATATATATATATATATATATATATATATTAATGGCCTAGCTAACAAGTTGGTGGCAATTTTTGTCATCTTATTTTCTACCATATAATATAAATTAAATGCTTCTTCCTCTTCTTAATTTGATCTCTTCATCGGTATTGTTTGTCCATATATTATGTCATAGTGGTTGCAGATTCAATTACGTACGTAGCCATGCATTAAACCCTAGCCCTTATTTACCAAACGTTTGCTTCATCGGACATCTGTATAAACATCCATTTAATTCTTTGTCACCATTTCTTGAGCTGATCTTCATCACGAAAATTTCGAGCTTTCTTGCAGCAATTTGCTTCTTCACACAAATCCCACCTCTATATAAACCTAGCCAACTTCAATCAATTTTTCTCCATCTCACACTTTTCTCTATAGCAATATAATATACACCAAGTCTTCAAGAATGGCTCATTTTTCTCATGAAAAAGGTGCAATTTTTAGGGTTTCTTTGGTGGTGGTGGTTGTCATGGCGGCGATGGTTTTAAGGGGTGATGCAAAATGCGCGTTTGAGGCGATCTTCAACTTCGGTGACTCGAACTCCGACACCGGTGGCTTTTTTGCCGCTTTTCCATCTCAGTCTTCTCCCAATGGCATGACCTACTTTAACCGCCCGACTGGCCGACCTAGCAATGGCCGTCTCTTTATCGATTTCCTAGGTATTATATATGTTTATATTACTTTTTTTTTTTGATGAAATTAATGTTTTGTTTTTAATATTTATTTTGTTGAACTAATGCAGCACAAGGTTTGGGATTGCCATTTCTGAGCCCATACCTGCAGTCGATTGGATCCGATTTCAGACACGGGGCCAACTTTGCCACGTCAGCTTCGACGGTTCTTCAGCCAAACACTTCGTTATATGTCACCGGTGTTAGCCCCTTTTATCTGGCTGTCCAGATCAACCAACTGAAGAATTTCAAGGCAAGAGTTGAAGAATTCAAATCCCAAGGTACAAAAAATGTTTTTTAGTTTTTTGCTTCTTACATGTAACAACCTTTAAAATAAAAAAAACCCTCTGAAAAATTCAATCTTTGTAGGACAAACCAATCTTCCTCAACCGGATGTATTCGGAAAATCGCTCTACACATTTTACATCGGCCAAAACGACTTCACTGGCTACGCATCCTCGGCGGGCCCCGGCGGTGTCAAGCAAATTCAGCCACAAATCATTTCCCAAATCGTTAGCGCCATCAAGGTGGGGCCCACTATACTAACATGGGGGGCCATGCCCCCCCACCGCTTATAGTATCTTTCAAATTTTTACTTACTGAATAATCTGCATGTAGATGAAATTCTGGCTTCGCCACTGATTATATATGTTACATAAATATTTCACGCTACAAGCAACAAACATATATTGGATTGATCAAACTATTGGATGCATGCATGCATGCAGGAAATCTATTGGCTAGGAGGGCGAACATTTATGGTCCTAAACCTAGCTCCGGTGGGTTGTTACCCTACATTCTTGGTGCAACAATCACAGGGTGGCTCGGATATAGATCCTTCCGGATGCATGATGTCATACAACAACGCAGTAAACGATTACAACGAGAATCTCAAGCAAGCTCTCTCCCAAGTTAGGCAAGAACTCCACGACGCAAACGTGATCTACGTGGACACAAACTCCGTTATTCTAGACCTTTTCCGAAACCCCACTTCACACGGTACATACATTTTCTTGAATAACCCTATATCCAAATATCGATCTTTTTTTCCTTTAATGTTTATTTATATATTTTTTTGGGAAATTAAAATAGGGATGCAACATGCGACAACTGCATGCTGCGGATACGGTGGCGGTTCGTACAACTATAACCAACAAGTGTTTTGTGGAGCTACAAAGGTTGTCGACGGTCAAACAGTGACGGCTTCGGCTTGTAGCGATCCGCAGAATTACGTGAGCTGGGATGGGATTCATTTGACTGAAGCTGCTAACAAGATTGTGGCTTATTCCATACTTAGTGGCTCAAACTTTGATCCTTCTTTTGCTCTTAATCAGTACTGTGATATCCAGCCTATTGGTTGAAGTATGTGTGTGTGTTTAATCAGCCATGAATAAATAATCAGTGTGTTGACTGAAGAGAAGTGTAATGAAATGTGGATAGTTTAATCCTTTGGATCGTGAATAAAATTGTGAATGTTAAATTCTCAGTTTCGATTAATTCTCTCTCTGATTTGAAATTTTATAATTAGGGTAAATTCCACTTTCCCCCTCGTACTTTGGCTGGATATCACTTTACCCCTTTGTAATTTAAACTGGAGGGGTAAAGTGATATCCCAAGGGGAAAGTGAAATTTACCCTTATAATTATAAATTTGATACTGTTGATTGATTATGTCATAGACTCATAGTAGAGTTACGTTCTGAATTGAACTGAGTTGTCGATCACTCGAACAAGTTTGAGGCATCAAGCTCGTCGCACATGGTTTGTCCAATCTAGTTTGTATTTCTCGTGTGCGTTTTCGGGGCCACCGATAAATTAGGAGTCTTTGTTGTAATAGTAAATGAAATATTGATCTTGATTAATAATATTTAAAAAAAAAATAATAATAATTAATTTTTCTTTGAAATCAGAGCCTCAAAACTGAAAAAGGTTTTTGCAGTGGTCACAAGAGCTTGCTACTGGCCATGTGATCTGTTACAGAGCTAACAGTCTTATTTGTTTCCTACTGCTATATGTATGCATATATATTTATATATATATAACCCTCAACATTATCAGATTTAATTACCACAAACCATTTATCTCTATCCATAAATAAGAAAAATAATAAATCAAGAATGAATCTTGAAGCAAGAAAAGTGATTTTTGTAGTTGTTATAGCAATTTTATCAGCTCAAAAAAGTGATGCAGAATGTGATTTTGAGGCCATTTTCAACTTCGGAGACTCGAATTCCGATACCGGAGGATTTTACGCTGCTTTTCCATCGGAAAATCTTCCCTATGGAATGACTTACTTCAAAAAACCGGTCGGACGAGCAACCGACGGCAGAGTCATCCTCGACTTTTTAGGTATATATATATATATATATATATATATATTTTCTATTTTCTTGACATGTAAGAAAAATAACAATTATCATCAAGTATATATGTTTTAATGATATGTGTGAAATCAGTTATTAGTGTCTGTTGTTAAGCAAATTGATGAAGTGAACTTAGTACTAAATTCGTCGATTTGTGCAGCACAAGCTCTAGGGCTGCCATTTGTTAGCCCGTATCTGCAATCAATAGGCTCCGATTTCAGACACGGTGCAAACTTCGCTACATTAGCATCAACCGTTCGTCTGCCACAAACTTCGGTATTTGTAACGGGAGTTAGCCCTTTTTCTCTTGCAATTCAGCTCAATCAAATGAAGCAGTTTAAATCCAAAGTTGATGAACTTCACTCTCTAGGTACATATATATACATTCATAAGTACTATTCTGCACTTGCATTACTTTCTTTTTTTATCTTAATTTTAATATGAAAAAAAATCTTGTGCAGGACAAGCCGAAAAGAATATTCCTCCACCGGATATTTTCGGAAAATCGCTTTACACGTTTTACATCGGCCAAAACGATTTCACAGGGAACTTAGCTTCTCTTGGCATAAGTGGTGTGAAGCAGTATTTACCTCAAGTGGTTTCACAAATTGCTACCACTATTAAGGTTTAAAAATAAAAATAAATTAATTTTTATGATTAATACTTAATAGTACTAATTAATTAAATGTTTTTTTGTCTGATTTTTTAAGGAAATTTATGAATTAGGAGGAAGGACATTTTTGGTACTAAATCTAGCACCAATAGGGTGCTACCCTGCATTCTTGGTTGAACTTCCACACGACACCTCAGATATCGACTCGTTCGGTTGCATGGTTTCTTACAACAATGCCGTAGCAGATTACAACTTAATGCTCGACGAAGAATTAATAAAAACAAGAAAAGATATTATCGATGCAAATATTATATATGCAGATATTCACTCTGTCATGCTAGACCTCTTTCGACACCCTTCGTCTTACGGTACATAACATTAAAAAAAAGTTCTCCGAAAAAAAATAAAATAAAAAAATTGCATAGTTTACTAAATTATGTTTCGATTTATCGGACAGGGATGAAATACGGGACAAAAGCGTGCTGCGGATACGGGGGCGGGCCCCACAATTTCGACCAGAAAGTTTACTGCGGAAACACGAAGTTGGTCAACGGTCAAAATTTGACCGCAACTGCGTGTAACGATCCGTTTAATTACGTCAGCTGGGATGGAATTCATGCAACAGAAGCAGCAAACGAGATTGTGGCTAATGCTATTATTAACGGCTCTTGTTTCGATCCTCCTTTACCACTTCTTAAATGTAGGAGAAAATAAAGTGAACGACGAACGATCTTTTTTTTTATTTGTTCGTGTAATTCGATATTTAAAACGAGTCTTTGTCAATTCATCATAGTTAGAGGGAATCGAAACATCGTTTTCGCTATAAAAACTATAAGACAAAGAATCTTCAGTGGTTGAGTGCTCTAAATCAATCAAGATTATATATATTTATATATAATTAAACGAAATTTCCAGGGATGCGATTTACGGTCCACCACTCCATTATACAACACCATTAGTGGCGATTATCGAAAAACAGCCGACTATTTTTTTTTATTAACAGCCTTCAATGTATAATGATTGTATCTTTCTTTATTTCAAAACAGAGAAAAAACGAAGAAAAAAAAAATATATTAATTAAAAAAAATTTGAAAAAATGTAACTCGAAAAACGAAAACCGATCAAGGAACGTAAGTATTCTCGATGACAGGTGGCGTTCGAATACCTGAAGCTGAAAACATTTTGCTATTGCCAATCCAAATTGTATCCAATGCTTCACTTCTTTCAGACATTTTCTCCATTTCTTTAACTTTTTTCCATTTCACCAATCTGTACACCATAACCCCAATAATAAACACTAATCCCATCACCCCGGATAAAATTAATCCAATAATCCACCGACTAATTGTCACTCTTTTTTCCTCGTTTTTATCCAGCCGATCGTAATTAGGAACCACAACCGAAAAATGCCCTTCGCCACTCGCCAAACACGAACTTTCCACTGTCAACTCGCTCAATCCGAACGTGCCATTACTATCAAACCTCACACACTTCATCCCCACAACCGAAATAATATTCCTAAACCGAACGATAATGTGATCATCAACGTGGTCCCCACGGACGCTGAGCTGGACGAGCCGGCCGTGGTTAGTGGGGCCCGCGTCGGAGTCGTAGGCAAGAAATCCTATCACGGGAGCAACTAACGTGTGATTAGGCACACCGTAATAATTCCTCGAACGGTTTCCTAGGTTTCGATACACTATATCGACTCTCCTTGTAAAAGGCTGTGGCAGTATTTTCGGTGGGATTTCGAATGAGGTGAAATTTATGCCATTTTTCCACAGCCGGCTAGTTCGCAAACGAATGATGGAAGCTTCTATACCGGATAAGTTTGACGGGAGATCAGAAACCTCGTACATTTTGCCCGTACGAGGTTTCGGAATGTTCTTGGATGCATAATCGTAAATAACGGAGTTTAGCGAATCTTGATCAGTGGCTTGAACAAATTTTGGATATAACAACATTCCACAAAGCATGATAATAATGATCATGAGCCAATTCCTTCTAGAACCTTCCATCAATAAAACTACAAATAAAGCTTCCTCTTCATGCCTTAACCTTCTAGAAACTTCGATGTGATCTTGCTTCTCGAAAGCTCGCCTTTCTTCGATTCTTTATTTTTTTCGACCCCTTATCGATTTTCTTGATGTGTTTAGATCAAGAAATGTATAATGTTTGTTGTGCAAAAAATGGCTGAAAAATAAAAATGGTAGTGAAGGAAAATATGTTTTGTTCATAAGGAGGGGAGTTATTAATTTATTATTTTAATATGGTTGTTGTATAGTATATTCTTCTTACATATAAATGTAAGAAATTAAGAATTCTCAATTCAAAAATAAATTAATTAATTAATTAGGAGTGGGAGGGTGGCGCCTTAAACAAAGAGGGAAGAGGGACTCTTTTGAGTTGTGCTTAGGTGTTGGCTAACTTTGTTTATTCTATTTGTGTGAGTTGGATTTGTTGGACTATGGACTATACACCACTACTTATGTATTTCTTTTCTTTATTTTATATATATATATATATTAATTATGCATTTTTTTTCTTCATTTTCTAGGCATTTGTTTGTAGCTATTACTGAAAGAAATTTTCGAATTCCATCAATTACAATTTATAATTTTTTTATTATGGAATAATATTTCCAATTTCTGAAATTTCGATTTTCCTGAATTTTTGTATAAGTTATTAATCAAATGGGCTTATATATTGAAATGTGTTTATTGATATTAATAAAGTAATTAATTGAAGTAGGGTATAGAAAGAAATAATTAATTTAGGTAGTGGGTATTAATCGGGTTCGGCAAGTATTGTATATTGTATATGACGGCAGGTCATATTTCATTTGTGGAAAATATTAATTAATTAATATTTTATTTTTTGTATTATTTAACACCAATCATTTTGGGCTCCGTACGGCCCGGTAAGAGCCGAATTGGTTACTAAAAAAAATTGGATTCAGGCCCATGATGACGTCAGCAACAATTATGGTTCTTACAATTTTCATCATAAATAATAATTGAGAAAAAAAAGAGGTTGCACCGACTATATGAGAAATTAATGGAGCGTTGGATTTCGTCTTAATATTATACCACACACGTGTATATTTTACTGTTATACATATTTTATATACAATTACACGTATATGTGCGTGATTATATTCGATCAAAAGTGAAAAACTATTCGGAAATTCGCACTTTAAGTGTTTTTTCTTGTACAATGAGTATAATTTCGAAAAAAAATATATTATTATTAATATATACATATATATTATTTTGGAATAATGAATTTCTAGTTTTCTTTATGAGAAAAAGGTATAAAATAAAAGAAGGAATATTCGATTATAATTCTGATATTTGCAAGGAAAGAGACATGTTGTAAGTTATATCTAAATTGGTGGAGATCCTAATAAAATGAATTTGTTTCTTTTCTTTTGTATGCTGAATTAACATGTAAAATTTGAAGAGTTTGAAACCAAACTACAGATTTTCAAGATAGAGAAGCAACCAATCAGGAAGCTCGGTTCGTCCACGTGTCAACCACCTGTTTCATTTGAGCATTGACCTGAAAAAATATTGTGGATAGCAAGAAATTTTTGTTTCGAAAACCCCCTCTGCAAATAGAAGAGATACATACAAGAAAGTGAGGCCTCAATTGCAAAAAATCAATTCTTTTTTTCAAATTCCAGTAGGTTCTTTTTTCCTGTGCCAAAAATGGCAGCGGCAGCTTCCACTTCAATGGCGGCCACCGCCGTCTTGATGCACCGCCTCCCGGCCGCAAAAACAACCGCCGTCTTCTGCCCTCTTCCCCAACGTCCTTCACTCTCCGCCGCTCCGTTCAAGCTGCTCAAAGGTGCAATCTTTTGACTTTTTTACCCCTTTCAATTTTGATCTTTCGTTGACTTCCCCTTGTGCAATTGAAGTTTTCGGACCTGTAAAATGGTGGGATTTCACTGAATTCTGTCAATTTTATTTTTTTTACTGGTTTTTAGTATCTGAGAAATTTGACCTAATTTTTGTAATTCGTTAGTTTCTTGGTTGGTTGAATTATTTTGGGAATTCCTGGTTTTGATCTTTGATTTCTGTCTTGTGCTATCAATTTTAGTAGTGTAGTAAATAGGGTTTTGAGTAAATAGTGTAGTAAATAGGTTCTTGAAAAAGGCACTTTTATTAGTAGTGTTGTAAAGAGGGTTTCGACGAGCAAGGATTCGAATGTGGGGAGCTCATTACATATTAAGAAGTTATATAATATAGTTGTCGATATTTTATAGTTCTTCGACACATTTAATTGTTATAGTTTCAGTCACTTGGGAAGCTTATGTGACCATCATCACTTACATCCGTACAACTAGTTCCCCATGCTCGTTTCTCATAAAGATATAAAACGTCCGATTAATACTCCGAAATGCAAATCGGAATAATTATTGAACTTTGCGTTGTTCCATTAACCTCTCTTATCTCAGCATAGTTGTTCAATGATTAATTTGCTTTGAACAATATAATGTGATGTTTCGAAACAGAGTCGAGGAGGTCTTCGAAGATTCTTGTCAAGGCCTCTTCGTCAGACGAGAGCCCTCTTGATGCAAATGAATTGTTCACAGACCTAAAGGAAAAGGTAATTAATGTTTTTCACCGTGTTGCATTTTCCAATATTATTGCTCGTAATTTTTGCTGATTTTATTTCTTGTTTTCATGTTTTTTTTAGTGGGATGCCGTTGAAAACAAGTCTACTGTACTTCTTTACGGAGGTGGTGCAGTTGTTTCAGTGTGGTTAGCTTCCATTGTTGTCGGTGCAATCAACTCTGTCCCTGTGGTAGGTTCTTGCATTTTATTTATATAAAAAATAAAATAAAAATTAAAAAATCGTGTTTCTTTAATTATGTGTCATTAACTTGGCTTTGTTTCCGTAAAAACTCGTTTTTCAGCTTCCAAAAATCATGGAGTTGGTTGGGCTTGGATACACTGGTTGGTTTGTATACCGATACCTTCTTTTCAAGGTACGTCGATACATTATTTAATTTTTTTAATCCCGACATTTGAGAAATCGCAATTATTTATTTGTAGATGTTTAATGCTAATAATTTATATATTTTTTTATTGCAGTCGAGTAGAAAAGAATTGGCCACGGACATAGAAGCGTTAAAGAAAAAGATTGCTGGAACGGTTGAATAAGCGCATTCATCCGACATGCCAGAAATACTTGTGCATTTATCTCGACTTCGGATCAATCTGACTTATATATATACATATATATTTTGTATATATATATATATAAGAGGCGATCTGTATGCTTATGTAGAGTAGGCCGTATATGTGTGTATTTTTTTTTTCCGTTCATCGTCATGTTTTCGAATAATAATACGTGCCGTAATTTATTCTAAACAGACTTTCGAGTTGGTTCTGTTTTGTGAAACTTCATCTTGTTTATAAGCCATTTGCTATGTAAACCTTTTTGTCTGGTTTCCATCTAGAGAAATACACCGTTGTTCCTTCTATTCATCCTTATATACAAAGATTCTATCTGAAAGTTGAATGATAAAAAAAAAATGGCTCAACTCAATATTTGCAAGTTGAGCTATGATAAATGTTCGTTTTGTACGTTTTTTACTTGTTTAATTTTCGAGTTTTGGTCTTCGTTCGTCTGAGTTTTCGGCGTTATTTGTATATATTATGCATTTTTTGTTTTATTCCAGTTTCGAAATGATTTTGGAAGCGAAGCTAAGAATCAAAACAAACACGTACAAAAGTGCATTATGACGGATTGTTGCAGTGTTTGGTATTTCAAGCATAACTTTTCCATACGACTTTTAGTTGAGCTGATTCAAGTAGCGTTAGAAAGTCAACTGCCAGGGCTATAATTGTGTCGAGATGCAGTTTTGTTGAATTAGGGTTGCAGAAAGGGTCAAAACATTGTTTGAAGTTGACGTACATGTCAGATCGCGATCACCATTTCTGATCATCATGATCTGGGGGTTCAAAACTGAGAGTACAAGAAAAATACCAGGACACAGATCACGATCAGCACTCCGGATCGCAATTCAAAACATAGACATACATAGCTACTATCTAGATCGCGATCCACACAGCTCTAATCGCGATCTGGTAAGGCGGTTACCGATTTAAACTAATTTAACAATTATCTTTAAAATGATACAAAATAGAATATAATTATTGCTAAGTTAGGAATGTTAATGAGACTAAAATACTTGTCAAAGATCAAAATGAGAATAAAATACTTGTTGGGGGTCACATCGCACTCTCACCAATTTTTACGGGCCAAAACTGAAAAGAATTGTAAACTTATAATATTTCACAAGGAAGGGCCCCAAGATATTGAAACTCTCTTTTATACCCACAATTGTTACAAAATAGCAGAAGAGGTTTTAGGTAGGGGTTTCGTTCAGCACTACCACACCACACCTCAGATTCGCCACCCATCGCCACCATCGGTACGCTTAATCTCCTCCTCCCCCACCCCCATAAATTTCTTCATTTTATTTATTCGGATCTTATTTACGTTTTTCTTATGCTGATAATCATTTCTGCGGAAAATCATTGAAGACCCATTGTCCTTGTTTTAAAAATACATGATTTTTTTATTTTATCTTTTCAATTAATGATGTTAATTTTACTGTTTATGTCATACTTCAATCTTAATTTTAATTTCAGATTCGTGGATGAAAATGATAGCGATGCTTGCTTATTTGTGTTACTAACAGGATTGATTGTTAGATATGAGTGAATTAGAGTTGTTTTCTTTTGTTTGAGTGATGAATGTTGATAAATATCTGATGTTTGGATTGTTTGTGCACTCAATTTGGATTTAGATCTTGCATCATTTGCGACGAATTTCGGGGGAAGAAATTAGGGTTTCTGTGGGATAGTGCAAAAATGATGAGCTCAACTGTGGTGAAGAAACTGAAGCCCCTGCATTCGTCATTGGATTCTTTAAGCTCGCGATTTCTGCAGAGATGTTCGGTCAGCGGTACAGCAAAGGGTAAGGGCAAAATCAAAGCCGGGCAAACATTGAAACGGTCAAAGGTCACCGTAAAAAAAGGTGGAGCACCAGCTGCTCCCGCTAAAGAAGGGCCTCGGAAGAAGAGCGAATTCGAAGAAATGGTTGACAAGTGTTTGACCGCCACTCCACCGTTGAGATTCTTGAAACCCAAGGAAAAGGCCCGCGAAGCCATGAGAGAGAAAATGGGGCTCACAAGCAAAGGCAACGAACAGGCGAAGCAGAAGCTGAAGAAACAGGGGAAAGATTTCGATTCGCCTTTCGTAATGGGAACCCCCGGTATGGATTTGATCACATTGGGTCTGGTAGATGCCGATAAGATTCCGAAATACGAGCTGAACGTCGAGGATGGGCGAATGCTCGCGAAGGAGTACAGTAGGGTTTTGATGAGGAAGCATAGGGCAAGGCAGGCTTCAGAATCGATGCTGTTGAAGTGCAAGAAGGAAGCCATTGATGCATTGCCTGAGGAATTGAAGGAAGCTGCTTTGGTCCCGGATTTAACCCCTTTTCCTATTAATAGGTTTATGGCGACCCTTACACCGCCGATCGAAGGCTATATCGAGAAGGTTAACGAGGCGGCAAGAAGGAGTGCTATCAAGGGGAAGCTCAGATGATTCGTATTTAGGTTAGATTTCTGATATTATTTGTTTCTGTTTTGAACTTTTTTGATTCTCGTATGATTTTGACGGCGTTTACCATATTTTATGTGGATTGTGTTTGGAACTAATTGTTGATTGATTCGAGACTTGACTACTCCAACATGGTTATATACTTTTGAGCCGTTTCATCATGCTTAATACTATTTCTTGAGTTCTATATAATCATCCAAGAAGATGTTAAATGAGAAAATCATTCGTAGAATAAACGATAACTACTAAATCTGTCCGACCGTTGAATCTGATGGAAAAATATAACGGATGGAATCTTTAAGTTGTCGAATATGTTTGCTTGGTTATGAAACTTCAGTTTGTAAACTCAAGTCCTTTGTTTTTTAAGCAGATAGGAATTGGTGTAAAACTCGCTTATTTGGTCTATAAATATGGCATCTGAGTAGACGTTCCGAGTAATGTTAGTATTCCGAGCAATCAGTTATATAAGATTCATATTAGTGTTTAAAACACAGTCCTTGTTGCGTTTTTTAGTGCGTATTATATTTTCTTAGCTTATATCTGATGAAATTATTAAATAAACTGTCAATATTATTTCAAATAACGAGAATTCGAACTGACTGCTCAAAATGAAATATGCAGGACAATACAATATTGAGCAGTCTATTGATAATTTAGGCTTGTCAAATATTAATGTGAAGCCCAAAGGATAAATAAAGTTTTTGATGTCACATATTACTTCTATTTTTATTTCATAGTTTATGTTTGAGAGTTGTTCACCTGTTTCTTTTGCCGACTGTTTTCAATTATTAACGACGCCTAATGTTTGTGAATGCTTACGGAGATCTCACTTTGGCAGAGAGGTTGTTGTTGCTGTTTGTGGTTCTGAAGAAAGTATTCCTGTCAATGGACTCCAATTGAAGCTGCCGAACAAGTTTGCAACTGTTAGGAAAGCTAATCTCTTCAGTTTAGATTACATTTTGATGTATGCTTTCGGATTAGGTTGCCAATAATACGATATGTATCCACCTCTTAGCCATTGTTTTTTGACTTACGATTGGATTGGATTTGATTTCATAGACGATATAATCAAGTTCGGTCAATGTTTGGGGTTCTTGGTTTCGGGACCATGATAAACACAAGCTCAAATTTTAGTGAAACACGTAACTATCATGTTATTTCAGACGAACATTCCCAGACGAAAGGTGTTGATTACTTGGAATGTTTACTCAAGTGCAGTAGAATTTAGGCTCAAATACTCGAGCAATAAACCAAGTCAGCCTTTATTGCAACAATATTTCAGATGATGATAATTCAAATTACCAAAAACAGTTTAAACGCAGCTCACCGTTATCGCATCAATGAAAAGGGCCGTACAATAATTATATTTAAAAAAAACCGACAAATATAGCTTCACCACATCGATTGAACATCATTTCACACAAAATCACCCCTCTATTTTGTGCACAAAAACAATCCAAGAGGCAACAAATATAACTTTTGAAAGGCAAGAAAAGATCTTCACATAGAAGACTCGATCCATGTCAAAAGAGCAGAGTTTAGAGTTTGTCGATATCATCGTCCTCAAATTCAATGTAATCGTCGCCTGGACCATCATCCTCTTCGTCAAGCCCACCAGCGATACCCTCATTAAGCCTTGTACTCTCTGGCAGCTCACCATAAGCCTTCAGTAACCTAGCTTCATCCGGCATGTATTTCAATATCACATCCGCTTTGTCATCCTATCCAATCAAAATTCAAATATAATTACATGCTCAATTCAATATTAAACTTTGATCTCTGTCAATAAGTAATAATAGGTGAACAAAAATAAATATCTTGGTTTATCAGAACTACAGTTTGGGCATTTTTACTTGAAGAGCCTGTTGATGAAAAACATCAATTCTAATTCAACTGAAGCCTCAAAAATACACTAATTCATGATATGTTATGCAATTACAACTGATTGGAAATGAACAAAATCAAGATTAAAAAAAAAAAAAAAAACATCAATAAAGAACACAAATTGAATGGGAAAAATACTAGAGAACACAAAATCAAAAATTAAAATCGAACTCATTAAATAAGGAGACAGAAAAAAAAAATCCAGATCTACAATTTGGGGAGAAAAAAAAAAAGGAGAAAAGTACCTGATAATCGCGGAGGCCGACGAGGACGATATCGCCGGAGGCGATCCAGACCTTCTTGTGCATCTTGCCGCGGATATGGCCGAGGCGTTTAACGCCGTCGATGCACATGGTCTCGCATCTGCCATTACCAAGCATACGCAGCACCTGCGCGTACTCTTGCCCATCTTCCTTAAACACCAGCTCTCTCTTCTCATCATCGGCTTCGTTCTTTCCCCTCTTCCGATTCTTACCTCCCTTACCCTTATTCTTCGGCATCGCGGCGGAGCACAAACCCTAAATCGGACGGCTCTCCTTTTTTCTCTGATTAATTTATTTTTTCCCTTCCGATTTGTATTTATTATCTTATCCTACACCCTCTCTATTTAGCTGCGTCTTCTTTACGACTTTTCCTAACACGTCAAAGATTTATTTATTTAATTATTATTAATTTATTCTTTCTTTTATTATAAGTTCTGGGCTTATATACTGGGCCTCTATTTATTTCAGCATTAGGGTTTGGCCAACCAGGATTGGATAACAAAATTAAAAAAATCATGAGAATATATCCTACGAAACAATAATAATGAAAATTAAAATCCCAGGGTAAAATTAAAATTCCAGTCCACAAAATGTAGGATAAAATTAAGTCTCTATTTTTTCTTGGATAAATACGAATTTGTATAAATGACATTTAGAGTTTGTCAATGTCTTCGTCTTCGAATTCGACGTAATCGTCGCCACCAGCACCATCATCTTCGTCGTGTTCGATATTCTCGTTGATCCTAGTATTGTCTGGAAGCTCACCGTAAGCTTTCAACAACCTTGCTTCGTCCGCCATGTATTTCAATATTACGTCCGCCTTGTCATCCTAGTTACACCATCCAATAATATTAGATGAGCATTTCAAAATGCCAAACTATGTACATATATAGCATTAAACAAAACCAGTATTCAACATGTTAACAACCAAATGAGGCCTTAATCCGCTCCAAGATAAATCTCACAAACAATTTATTAATCAAAGGGGTGTGATAAGTAACTTTCAATTTTAAAAATATAGTTTCAACTTTAAATGTGATTTTGAAAAACTTTTAGTTCGAATTTGGTAAAACTCGAAACACAGAAGTTGTGGGTTTTTTTTAATTAGCTTTGTAATTCAACTTGAATCACCAAGACCGGATGTCGAGTGAGAAAGTTATTCATGAACGAGTGCACAATGTCCATAATTTTGATATTATGAGTTATCTAAAATTCACAATGTCACTCATTCGTAAATAACTTTGTCATCCATATCTAATCTAGTCGATTCAAGTTGGAATAGAAAGCAGATTGAAGTTGAAATAGAAAGCTACAGAACTACTTTTTTTCTTATTCTGACTTTTGCCAAAGCGAACAAAACCAAAACGGTATTTGTAAAAATTGAAACAACATTTAACACTTCAGTTAATCAATTCAAATTGACGGCATCAATCACAAACACACACAAACAAAGCTTCATCTGAAAACGCCCAAACCACAATTCAACAATACAAAAACTGAATTAAATGTACCAAATAGCCAACAGTACGCACACAAAACACAGAATTATTCAACAACACAACAAAACCAATAAAAAACTTGATCGAATTGGAAGGAAAAAACCGAACAGATACAAAAATCAACTTTTGTGCATAAAAAAAATGGAATTCATCAAATAACAGATACAATCATACAACAATTCAGGAAGTGAAGAATACCTGATAATCGCGGAGGCCGACGAGGACAATATCACCGGAAGCGATCCAAACCTTCTTGTGCATCTTGCCGCGGATATGGCCGAGGCGTTTAACGCCGTCGATGCACATGGTTTCGCATCTGCCATTACCAAGCATACGCAGCACCTGCGCGTACTCCTGGCCATCTTCCTTGAACACCAGCTCTCTCTTGTCGTCGTCGGCTTCGTTCTTCCCCCTCTTCCGATTCTTCCCTCCTTTACCCTTGTTCTTCGGCATCGCGGCGGAGCTAAAACCCTAGATCTGTCGTGTAGCTGATTTTTTTTTTTTCTCTTATCCAATTTATAGTCGTGGTTTCGGATTTTCAATTGTAATTTATAAGAGAGAGGAGAGAGAAAGTTATTGTTTATGTAGAGTTCTTTTCCTTGAGGCACAAGTTTGGAATTTGTTATTTACTGGGCTTATTTGGGCCTCTCTACTATTCCTTATGGACTACTAATTTCCTACATACAAAACTGCCATTTTTATATTTAAATAACCTATTAATATTCTTTTTTATTTTTTTAATAGTAATAATATCTGCAAAAAACTATATTCTATTTACAGCAAAATAGCTGTCACGTAACTTACACATACATCTGCAATCTCTGTTTTATCATGTTAATAATCCAATGATATATGTTGAATAAATTAGCAGTACAACAGACACTCCGGAACGAAATCGAGGTTCGGAATCACGATTTCACTGTTTGATGGTAAGCTCAGCCCTAAGATGGAGTACACCGTTGATGAAATAAAGACTGTCCTCAGCCATGAAATTAGTCCACTGAAGGCTAAACAAATTCCGATAACCGACTGCTTTCCCCCCTGTAAAAGTGTAGTTACCTTTATACTTGCTAATGTAATCCTCCGTAGGTTTCGACCTAGCTGCAAATTCGTAGTCGACAACGAACGAAACGGAACCCTTTTCTTGCATTCCGAGAAACAGACCAAAGCAATGAAACGAGCTCTGTTGATCCATGTTGCAGTGTGCGGACAAGAAAAAACCTTGTCCGCCTAAGTGGAAGGCTTGGGAATATACCCGTCCGGACGGGAATAAATTCGCGCATTCGTCCCGTTTAAGATCTAAATACACCACGCACTGTTTGCGTGGCTGTTCGAATTCCACCACTCGAACTGGCCTATACTTGTAGGCCCGTTCGACGAAACGGCGGCTCGTGGAGGTGGAATCCTCTGTGGCGTAGGTCCGCTGGCGGTGCGGCGACTCTGCTTTGAAGAAGAGGGCTTCGAGCACATTTTTATTTGCGAAACTGCCATCGAAGTCGTTGCAAGTCAGAACCTTCTTCAGCTTCCTGCAGGTCATGTAAGGGAAACGGATGTGGGGAGACAAACGAGAACAGAGGATGTCTCGACGCTCGTCTGGGTTTTGGAAATGAGTTCGAGTCCACCTCAGCATGAAGTCGTACACAGCGTCTTCTGAAGCCACTTGAAGGTCGTCGCTGGAGAAGATTGCCTCGATTCCAGATAGAGGCAATTTCATCACCTCTTCTTGGTACCTGTCACAATGTCGGTAAAAGTCGAACACATTCAAGGCAAAATTACGTTTGTTTTTATCAATTATGCCCTTTAACATTGATTATTCAACCTCATTAATTTAGAAATTAGAAGCTCATGTAATAGTTTCGTAAGGCACAGTTTGGGTTTTTTTCGTTAAAAAGGTGGCTATTTATCAGGTTTCTTAATATAATAGTTGTGGAACTTACTTTGATATATCTTTATAACGAGCAGCTAAGAACTGTTTTGCT
This sequence comes from Erythranthe guttata, assembly GCF_000504015.1. Next base: position 1,542,412 of record NW_012193538.1, on the reverse strand, counting down.
GCATCGGTCAACGGTTGAACTGCATCAGCAATTAGGATGCTAGAAGGAAGATCCAGATAAAGTAATGCAGATTCTGGAGTCATGGGCAAGTTTCTTAATTGACGACTGCAATATCTCATGCACGAAGCTACCTCGAACTTATCAGCAGCCATAAGCACGTCTAGCAAAGCAGGTGCAGTAGTGGTATTTAATGTACTGGTGTACATAAAATTCAGGAGCTCCATTAGCGCAGCTTCCTCTGTTCCATAGAGGGAGTTAAGTTAACATATACGAGATAATGCAGATATTTGAATTAGAAAGATGCTCGGAAACAAAAATGGAACTAATTATTACATACCAGAAACACTAATTCTCAGGGTTACGTGTCTCTGTTCCGATTCCATCATTCCATTTGAGAATAACTTCAAGAAAATGAAACGAACGAAATATTCATAAGTCAATTCTTACAAAAGGAAAAACACTAGCAACCAGAAAACTAGAACTGCAAGAGTACCTTATAGAAAAATGGGCTCTTTGCTGCTAAGATGGGAGAGCTTATATGTAACGTTTCGACTCTTAAAATTCTTGAATCGTCTTCAGACCAATTTGAGTCATCACTGTTTTCAGCTTCATCACCTGAATGACATACAAGACACGGGTTCTAATTTAAATCGGAAACACAAAATACAAAACATATAGATGCTGCAGACAATTTCTACTTATAATATTGAGCAACTTCATAGGTTTTACTCAACCATAGATCATATCGGGAAGCCTAGCTGATGTCACTTAATATCAAGTCTTGGACAAACCCATTCTGAGTGTACACTTCTACAGTCTCTACGTAACTTGAATTATTTAATTCGTGAAATGATTTTTGTCAAAAAAGATGAACGATTTGATAATATAATAGATTGTTTAAAAATCATCATCATCAACGAAAATTCCATTCAGAATTTATATTTTGTTAATTAATACCTGAAGGCGAGTCTTCCATCTTCAGACTTTCTTCTTCATCATAATTCTCATCGCCTATGCCTTCTTCAACAGCTGGCTGCTGACAACATAAGACCTGCTCTCTCGAGGAACTGGTAATATCCAAAGCTGCAATTGAGTGGTACATGTCTGATTATGAGCACAACCCGTACCAGCATAAGGAGTAAAAGTAAAAAAAATGAGCAAAATGATATCAAAAATTCATTCATGCCATATAAATATTAGTATGATAAAGAAAATAGTTTAACGCCATATTTAGAGAAATGTGATGACAAACACGGAATACTCAGTTACACACAAGAACCGTTCAATCTGAATACATCGTGCATTTAGTGGAGGCCGATGAATAGAATCTAGATATGATGCTGATAATAATTCAATTAGTAATTATTAACGTTGCATCCTAAAAATTACATCACATAAAGACATTGTCAAATATCAAACAAAAAATATCGAGTTCAAAAGTCGAGAATTCTATATTTTAACCATTGCGTCATAGATACAACGAAATTTCAAAAAAGATGGCTCACGACACTTATACACAGAAAAAAGGAACATCAAATATAAGCTTTCACCCTGCCGATGGCACCACTTTCTGTATGATTAATAATTAAATATAGAGATCAAGCATAGCAATTAAACAGCCTATATGTTAGAATTACATCAATAATCATCAAATAACTCAAGCCCATCTAACAAAAAAGCTAAATTGATCTTCAATATTTGGCTTCGTAAAGCATTTGAACCAAGTTCAATCATCATAATTTCGAATTCCATAAGAAAAAAACATGAAGGGTACGTTGTTGTGAATGAATTATTCATTTATAAAGACAATCATACCGATAAACAAGTTCAATAGGAAACCTAAAATTAAGAAATCAACAACCACGCAAAATCAGGAAAGTTGACTAAAAGTTTGACCATCTCACCATTCTTCTTTTTCACAGCATCACCACGGCGTCGTTTGCTCCGGCGGACGGCCCAATCAGCTAGGGTACGGAAACCCTCCGTCTCCAGTGGCGCGTCGGGTGGATCCGCGACAATCTCGATTCTGAGAACCCGGTCCGAAAAATTGCTGTCGTTGAAGGCGAAACCGAAGTCCGGGTCACGGCCGCCGGTCGGAGACGAGTTGGAGTCGGAGTCCATTACGGCGGTTCTCGGGTCAAATAGATCCAGCCCAAAATCTCTCATAATTTCTTAGCTATCTACTGAAGACCAAACGAATGCTAGAGAGAGAGAGTTCGACAAGATATGTATGTGGGTTACGCAAAATGAATTTTCAACGTCTAATAATTTATTTATTATTATATTACAAATTTAATGAACAAATATCTTTCTTCACTATAGATAATGAATAAAATAATCATTGACGTAGAATTTTAAAGTTTTAATTTTTAAATCTAAAATTATCATAATAATTTAATTTGCTTGTAAGTAAAATTGATTAAGTTTGTAAAATATAACTATTTTTAAATTGTATTACAAAATAAATCCAGTCAATAATTGTCATATTGCCCCCTTCTATGTAAAATTCATTCTCACCAGCTATCTTTCAAATTAAATTGTTTTAGGCCAATTTTTCATTTTTTAAGAGTTTGAAGTCATTTATGAGATTTAATGTAAAATTGACGATTAAAATTTGTCTATGACATGCTACATCTGGTGAAAAGCGTGATTTTACACTATGAGATGTGTGTGTTATTATATGTAGTTCATTAATACGGAATCGTATTTCACCGGGTGTAATATTTACATAACCTGACGGCATAAATAGGATGAAGATAAAAATGAAGAAGCAAAAATAACCACTATTTAATATTTATACATGTCAAAGGCACTTCTACATACAACAACATAAACGAAAGAAAGAAGGAAAAAAAATCGGTCCCAAATGTCAAGAATTAATGGAATGGATTCGATTTGGGGATTGCAATACATACCGGGAGCTTCTACACAAAATATATGATGCTCTGCAGTATACATACTCTCGAACGGGAATTTCTAAGAAGGCTCGTAAAGACCTAAGACGTGACCATCAGCACACCGGATTGCTGCCACCTGTTGAATCCGATATACCACCGGAAAATATCAAAATAAAAGTAGTAATGCTAAAAGAAAATTGCAATCGAATTACAATAAGGGTTTAGGGGGATTACCTTTCCGTGGACTTCGTATTTAATCGGACCGTCCAATTCGGCGCCTAAAGACATCAGTTTCGTTACAGTGCTATTTATGTCGGTTACTGTAAACGATAGTAGTGACGAGTAGCCCTTGCTCTCAGCATTGTCACTGAACAATAAGAGAAAGCCGATAATTTAATTATACAGTCAGACTTCGGAGGAAGAAGTGATGAATCAATTCTGACACTTTTTTCCAAGTAACTTTTTATTAATCACTTTTTTTACGGACGAAAATGATTTCGAACAAATTCTCGCGAGCACCTTAGCAATGTCAACACCGGATTACGAGCTAATCCGTTGTAATACGCCACGGGGAAATCCAAAGATTGGAAGAACAGTGTTCATGATTCAAAAACATAGTACAACTAGGGCATCAACCAGTGAGCAATAATTTTTTAACAACTTCTGTATAGTTTTCTACACCAGAATCATTGAAATCAGAATTATCTACGGATTCACCACGCTCGAATTTCATCTGAATCTTATCATGCGAATCTTTCTTCAGTAAATATAATACCAAAACTAAAAAGAAAAAATTGAAAAATTGAGAAAGAGGGAAATTGACCTGGGGGAATGAAGGAGGGAGAGCTTGAGAGGGCCCGAATGGAGCTCGGCCCATCGGAGAGTGCAGACGTCAATGGTGAAGCCCAATCCCTCTGAGTAGAATCTCGCCGCTTTCGGAACGTCCTTGTGTAGCTGTACCAAGTATCTGAACGTCGCTGCTGCCATTACCGATGTAGGGAGAGAGAGAGAGAGAACGTAATACGACGCCGTAGTGTATTGTGTTTAAGACGACGCCTAAATTATAATTTGCAATTTAGAGTAAAAAGCAGTTTACCCCTAAACAAATGCCCGTTTTGCACTTTGTCCCCCAAACAAAAAAATTTTGCACGTTCTTACCTAAACTCCGATTTTTGTTGCACGGTGCCTCAAAATTGGAATTTTCAGGCCATTTTGACCGGATTCTTACACACGTGCTTTTCACGTGAGTTTTAAAGGGGCAAAATAGTCTATTCACTTACCTTCTTCATAAATTATAAAACAAAAAAAATAAAAAAAAAGAAGAAGCTGGGAAAATCGTAATTAGCTGGGAATGGGAATGGGTTTCTCTTAGTTTTCTTCCCGGAGGAACACCACCAAAATCAAGAACAAGAAACCACCACCGCCGCCGCCACCACCACCACCACCAACAAAAAACCCAACAATTTCAATCCCAAATTCTTCACCACTCAGGCGCCTAAAATGGAGCGGCCAGTTTACAAGCCGCCTAAACCCGAGCCGCCAGTATACAAGCCAGGCGTGCACAAACCTAAGCCGAAGCCACCGGTTTACAAGCCGAAGCCGCCGGTTTAGGTGAAGCAAGTTCCACCACCAATCCCGATCTACAAGCCACCGGTTTACGTGACAATCCCGATCTACAAGCCGCTGGTTTATGTGAAGCCACTTCCACCACCAATTCCTCTGTATCCACTACCACCGTTCTATAAGAAACCTTGCCCACGACTTCCACCTTTCCCGAAAATCCCGCCAAAGTACTTCCACGGTTCCACCACCCCAAGTTTGGCTACTTCCCACCCATCCCTCCTTCATTTCCCATTCATGCGTGATCTGTACTTAGCAAAAATCTCCACACACACACACACACACTGGGCAGCGATCAAAATGCTTGATTCTTCATAGGATTTTACAAATTAACGATTATTTCTGAAGGAGATTGGAGATAAAACACACAAATTATACGAATCAAAGGGAGATCAACAGGGAATGCTGACATTTCAGATCTAAAATCAGCTACGAGCGAGAAAAAAATTGCAGAAAATATCAGATCTTGTGAATCGGGAAAATGAGATCAGCAATCCAGAAACAACAATTGAAGCAGAAAAATCACGAGAAGGAACTTACTTGACTGAGGAAGGTGGCCATTGCTAACGAACGAATTTGCAGAATGGAAATTTGGGATTTTTTTGTTATGATTATTCGGGCCACCAAATTATATGATTATTTGGGCCGGGCCAAGTTAATTCATGGAAAAAATTAATGTTTTATTTTGTATATAATGTATTTGGAGTAGTACAAATTAAATATTTTCACCATTGATAGATTCAAATGCATAGTCTAATTCATTTATATTATGTATTTAATATGGATAGAAGTTTGTTGATTTGTGATTCAATCTTATGGAAGTTGAAAACGTAATGGATATATGTCTAATTACAATTCAATTAAAACTCCTAATATTTAATTCTATAGTAATAAACCCCTAATTAGTATTAACAGTTTGTGTTAACCCACTTTTTCACACATTTTCATAACAAAGTTATAATCAGCAGAAAAAAATCCTTACAATAATTGCAAAAAAAGACAAATTCATAACGAAGTTTAATTAGCCCGTACTGTACGTTATGTTGTTGTTATATTCAAATTCACCACGAAATCGATTATGAGGGTAGAGGGGATCTCGTCGGTGCCGCCGTTGTTTATCTAGATGAAGAAGAAGTCGGTTCCGAAATGGTCGATTTGAGGGTAGAAATGGCGGATCAGCAACCCTTCTTTTTCTTTCTTCTGTTTTCTTTTTTTGGTTTTTTCTTTCTGTTTTTTGTGTTCTGTTTTTTTTTTTTTTTGTATTTATGAAGAATGTAAGTGAAAAGACTCTTTTGCCCCTTTAAAACTCACGTGAAAAGCACGTGTGTAAGACTCCGGTCAAAATGGCCTGAAAATTCCAATTTTGAGGCACCGTGCAACAAAAACCGGAGTTTAGGTAAGAACATGCAAATTTTTTTTGTTTGGGAGGCAAAGTGCAAAATAGGCATTTGTTTAGGGGGTAAACTGCTTTTTACTCTGCAATTTAACTAAAGTGTAAATTACACCAACACCCCTAACACATGCTAAAATAACTATAAGGTCCCTATGGTATTGGTGATTACATCCATACACCTGAAACGATTACCGGAGCCAAGGTTTCATGTTCTGGGTACTGATAGGCACTATATTTGTTTTTTCCCAGGTCAATTAATGCTACCATAGACTAAACTTTATATAAAATAATAAGAATTTAAGAAATGCTATGAGTGTCATGTCACCCGTAGCTCTGTGTTGCCTCCACACTGCTTGAAACTAATAGATCGTTAGAACTCTAACGGAATAAAATTTTCAATGCGTTATCCCGCTAGGGGTTCTAACAATGTTTCAGTGAATAATTATAATTACCGATACTACATGGACCTTAAAGTTATTTTAGCATACTTCATGGGTGTAGGTGTAATTTACCCTTAATTAAATGTAAAACTCAAAAACCGGGCCTAGTCCATGTGGTTTTTGTGGGACAGTGCTTATTTTTCATTTTAGTTTATCTTGAATTTTAATTAAGAAAACATCCGGGGCCATTTGGTAATTACTAATAGATCATTTACATCAAATGACCAATGAACTCATGGACCTAAGATCCTAAATCCACATAGATAAATAAAATTGAAGTCTATTTTCTCCACTATGATTCATTTAAAAAATCATAAAATAAAGAAATTGCATAAGTTGATATCAAAATTGTTACAAAAAAAAAAAGAAAAAAAAGGAATATTCCTCATATAAATTAATTAACCTACACATAATTCCTTTATCTAAAGTCTCTAGCCTTTGGAAATTCTGGCACGTGATTGCTGCCTTGCTTCCATCAACTTTGCCTTCAAAGTATCAGCTTTCATACTCTTCTGCCAGCCTGGAGAAGAAGACACACATATCTCATGATCAGTCCATTTTCTAACAGGACTCGGTGGGCCCGCAAACACACCCGCATCGAACGAACCTTCTGGGCAATTACTCTCCCATATTCGAACCCTCTTATCCTCCGATTCCAAAGCACGGTTCCTAACTCTCGCGTCCTTCAACTCCACGTCAGCATCACTTATTCTATTCCGATAGAATCTTTGCAGACTTTTCGCCCCGTATGAATTCTCCATTCTTGATTTTTTCGTTGCTGGCGATTCCTCGTTCTCAGACAGCCCTGTTTCATTCGCGTGACGAAACTGCGCACGATGATGACTAATACTTGCAGAATCATCATCTTCGTTCCCCTTCCAAGGAGCACTTGCGGGCTCGTTCAAGTGGATGGATTCCAAAGAGCGCGAAAGTATATCACTTTTCGAAGATTGCTTTACTCGAAGAAATGCTTCGATTTCGACTATTAACTTATCAAAAGATGATTGCTTTTCCAGAACATTTTGAGTACCCGCTAGCTTCATTTGTGCTCGTTCGTCTAACCAGGCTTCGGAAATGTGAAGGACTAAACGGTCATTTCCTTTTCTTGGAATCTTGTCCTTTACTAAAATTTGTGCTTCGTTAACCGTAGTTCTTGTTCGTATTCTCTTATGCCTTTGGCAAACTCGTCGCATAGGTCCTCTATCAATGTACGAGCTTTCCTCTCTTGTTCGAGTTCTGTCAAGGCGTTAGAGAACAAAGACTTGATCTCTAAAAGCTCTGTCGTTAGCTTTTTGTGACGCTTTTCTGAATTTCTTTTTAATTTGAGTTCGCTTTTGTACTCCGATACTTGCTTGGTTAAAGTATCGATTTTGTTTAGTTCGGTTTCCTTATCTTGCAGCAGTTCTTGAATTCTTGCATGTGATTGGTCCAGTTCGTTCCTCAACGTTTTCACTAACGACATGTCTAGTGCGTGTTTTTCTTCGAGGCTCCAAATCCTGTTGAGCACTTTGAGCAACTCGGTCGATGTTTTGAGGCTGTGACTCGACTCCCCGAATTTGCTGGTGGAGGGTAAAGAACTGTTTGGGCTGATTGCAGGTCTATGCGGAGCCACCTGGCTTTCCCAAAATGGAAAACAAAAAAGGATTAATACACGGCTTACATTATCCAACAACAAAATACACGGCTTACATTATGTATTCTAAGGCCTCGTTTGGTTCCTAAGATACGATTAAATAATATTACGAAAACCCAATTATAACTGTTGGACCATTAGACGTCTAGTTAATAATTTCCCAATTAGGCAGGACTACAGTTAATTAATCGTGATTAATCTCACCAACCAAACGAGACCTTAATCGGTGCATCCGATCTCGAAATCAAGAATCACAATAGCTAAAGCAATGAAGAATATACCTCCATTGAACTACAATAGCTAGCAGTAGACAGTGGCTGTTGAGCTTGCGCAACTTTTTCGACTCTTCGATTGTGTCGTGTAAGTGACGGTGAATTTTGCTTTCTCGAATTTACGCCATTTTTCAGCTGTAATATATATGGAGAGCAAAAATCAGTAACAGAATTGCAAAAAACAAACAACGAGTATGCAATTGTATGTTGCTTTCTAGCAATTACTCATCAAATATCACTAAATCAGAAAATCCATTTCACAACTTACAACTATAATCACAGCTATACTGTATATACATACGGAAAATTACATTTTTCATCCCTCAAATTTGAACTGATGTCATATTTAGTCCCCATGTTCATAAAAAACACATTTGGTCCCTAGTGTTTCGAAAATTCAACATTTTTAGTCATTTTCATCAATTTTCCGTTAGTACCACCGGAATCAAGCCTGTACCCATCACCGCCTTAACTTGGTACATCACCGCCTTAACTGAGAGACTAATGGTAAATTGACGAAAAATACAAAAAACGTTAGATTATTGAAACTTGAGGGACCAAATGTGTCTTTTGTAGACCAAAAGTGGAATCGGTGTAAACTTGACGGGCGAAAACTGTAATTTTCCCACGTACACACATTAAGAGGAAATTTGCAAAAAAAAAAAATATATATATATATATAATAAATAAAAGAGTAGTATTTTCCAGGTATTCACCTGGTTTAAGGGACTGTGTTCTTCGTCTTCCTCATCGTCTTTGTGGTGATGATGGCTGAAGCTAGGGAAATTGTCGGCCATGTTAGAGCGGCGGAGGGGCTGCATTTCCCACAGATTGGCGCCCAATTTCCTGGCAGAGAGATTATTGTTCGATTTGGTGGAGAAATTGAGATCCTGAATTAGGGTTTTGCCATCAAATTGAATTAGCCCCAATTTCCATGTAGGTGAAGGCGTAGAGTTTCCCTCTCTTTTACTTTTACCCCCCACACGTTTCAATTTATCCCCCATCAACAATAATTCTCCTCTTTTCTCATTTACTTTTTCCTCCTCACCACTGTTCATTATTATTTCCCCTCTCTCTCTCTCTCTCTCTCTCTCTCTCTAGAAATGAAATAATTCTAGAGCGAGAGTATCTGCTGACTCAGAGTTGTTACAGAGTTTCAGTGCTGACAACAAATAATACTCACGCACAGGTGAGAGATAATTGAATTTTGAAATCACACACTCTGACACACACACAAAAAAAATCCTCTCTTTCCTCTTTATGTGTTCTTAACTACTCGAACTACTTTGTATCTTCTCTCTCACACACAAAAGCACACACTACATGTGTTCCTTCCTTCCGTTACACTTTTTCGTTGCATGCTGCTAATTACTTTAGTTCATCAAAAGAAATAGCTATGGCTATTAAGAGGGTTGAATCTGAAATCATGGCTACTGTAGCACGTAACCTGCTGGGTGACACGTGTCGCGATGGAAACAACACCACCCTTTGAGCTCTTCCCACCTGGTACAGATTGTCTGCCCCAATTTTGTCTTTTATTTTCTAGATTGTGATGTTTGATATTAATTATTAATTATGATTTCTATTTTATTCATGCATTTTTACCCCTATTTACCCATGTATCTTTCAAACAAATTTAGTAATATATATAAAAAAAATTAAAAAAAAACAAGGTATATTTGCAAGTTGCAACTCGGTTTGGTTAATTCATACTCCATTTGTACCTTTATAATTGTCGTTTTTAGCTTATGCACAAGTATTAAAGATCTCAATAAATATTGCTTAATTTTAGGAAAATATATGTTTTTATACTAAAATGCCCTTGCCAATAATTAATGTGAGAGAGTGTTGGATATAGTTAATAAGGGTAAAATTGATAATTACGCAATTAATGCAGTATTGGAAATCTAAAGTGACAGATATTATGGAAAAAAAATTCTTAATAGTGACAGATATTGTGGAACAGAGGGAGGGAGTAGTATATTGTTGTAATATGGTTACAAAATGTTACATCTGTTGAAAAGCATATATAAATAATTATTCACTACGTACACGTGTGTATGTATATATATATATATATATATATATATATATATATATATATATATATATATATATATATATATATATATATATATATATATATATATAAATCATAGCATATATAAATAATTATCCACTACGTACACGTATATATATATAAATCGATGATTCAGGATCATTCGATGTATTTCACCGAAAGCAGAAAACAACGTACCGACAACTTAGGTTTAAATAAATGTATTATTAACTAACAAAACGTGTACATTAAAAAGTGACCTTGTCAAACCTAGTAACTTTTTCAATAAACATAGTAGATTTTTGTTGAAACCCAAAAATTGCATCATACATTATATATATAATAGTGGTCCATGAGCTAGAACATGTAGGTATAGTATGATCAACATCATTGATGCACCACCCCCCTCAACTTCCTTCATTTATTGGAAGCCCAACCCCAATTTATATCCTCTATATTTATGTATTTCCAATTTAATTTATAGGATAAATTGAATCGAAATTAGTTTTTTCCAAAATAAATTAGACGTTAAAAACTAACTCATATAAAAGAACACTAAATCGAAATGTCTGACTTTTTTAAATTGAAATGTTTCAAAATCGATTTTTGGGGACGCCCGTTCATACTCTCCGCCGTTCACTCCATCAACGACCATGTAAGTTTCAAAAATCATTTTTTTTGTTTTTCAAAGTTTTTTAATTATGTGCAGGAATCAGTAGACCTAGTGCGGGATTTGGCATTTTAGTTTAACGCGTAGTCGGGTAATATTATAGGATGTTTGAAAAAGAAAAAAAAAATGTGAATCACGGTTGTGATGAGCTGGGCTGGGCCCACAAGATAAGACAAAAATGATGTGAATCAGCCCAATAGTGAATCTTGATTGGAAACTGGTCCAATTTGAATACGACATAAAGCCTTTATACATTAATTGACTTTCATATCATTTTCTTTATGGGCCCATTTTCTTCCATTTTTTAATTTTCCAGACATTGCATGTCACTGTCCTAATAATAAATATTATTTTGATAAAAAAAAAAATAGAAATACATGATGACAAATACAGTAGCAAGAATATTATTTAGATAAAACTATGTCGATTCTAGTTGGATTAAAAAGTTAAACTCAAACAATTACATAATTTGGTGTTGAGTTTTGCCAAATTCAGCACAAACAACCGTCAAAATCACGGTTGAAGTGAAACAATATTATTAAAACTGAAACGACATTAATCGAATCCCAGCAAATTAAATTGCGATTTTGATTTTTCACTTGGGTAATATAGCTTGGGTTTAGTTAGTGGGCCAGGACCACTCATAAATTTTCAAGATGAAGAAAATCAAACGGTCCCCACCCCCCACATATAAAGAGAAATATTAGACAATTAATGTAGAATTTGCAGATATGGTCCCTTATAAATGTGGTACATCCCACATTACACCCCCATGTGCTATGTGCATGAAGTCATACTCAACTTGTGCACAATAAACACACACACACACACACACACACACACACACAGTATGGTCCAAAATTTCATATCCAAACAAAAAATATGTAATTCCCCAATTATAGGCAAAAATAGGGTGATAGAATACTACTAGCATTGAAGCCCGTTACTACTAGCGGAGCCAGAATTTTATATTCACGGGATTAAATATATACAAAAGAACAACTTCTTTAGAGTCCCGACAATTTGACACGAAGTGAAAAATAACAAATATTTATGTAAACACATGACGTTTTTCAGACCATAGCCCTATACGAGCTCCGGCACTAGGGGAATGTGATCATTCGGAGCTTTCAATTCATAGATGTCGATTTCGACCCTATGAATGAACATATTCCCTAAACTCACGCATTGAAAGTGAATCGCAGGCTCGCGCACACACAAAAAAAAACTTGATGACTAGGACAAACCTTTTTTGTCGATAATCTATTCGATCGAATAGTAATTAGTACGAGCGAAGGGTCAAAGCAAATTAAAGAAATGCAATGTCAAAGAACAAAGAAGGATCAACCCATTCATATCCAACCCAATTGAATTTTCGATATCAAAAATACTTATTAAAACCAAAAAACATCAATAGATTAAAATTAAAAAAAAAGAAAAAAAAAAGAGCTTCGAATTTATGGAGCAATATCCAGCCTCGGCTCGAAGCAAAAGCCCGTAAAAAGCTGCAGCGGAAACCTCTTAGTCACCGGACACTTCCCTGACCACTTCCACACCTTGTGACGCACATCGAAAACAAGAAGCGCGGGTGCACCGTAACTCTGTATGTACACCACCTCATCGCTCCCACTACTCGCGAAAACATCGTCCAGCTCACCAAACCCTTGGAAGAACTTGTGTGGCATTCTCGATATTTCCCTCCACTCTCTACCCTCGAGCGTCCACACACCAATCCCCTTAATAATATCCGGCCTATCCCTCTTCCCTATTCCACCCACCATCACAAGATTCTCTCTCATACTCATCAATCGCCCGCACGTGAGCGAACAAGGCACCGGTACAAAGCTCCTCATTAATAACCCATGCGGGTCCCGCTTTTTAAGGTCGTACGTAATAACACCGTGCTGGTTGTGGGGTCCACCGCCACCTGTCGGGTAGATCAAGAAGTACAAAACCCCATCGCAAATCACGCTCTCGTCGCCACCTCGCCACCCTGTCAGATTCTCCGTCAGAAGAGTGGTCCACGCCGTCGATTTCGAATTGTACAAATGAAGGGTGAGATCCCATTGGACGAAATTATCCGGAACCTGCCTCGATTTCACGATTGAGATATTGTACTCGCGGGTCCCGCGGTCCACGTACACAGCCAATGCAGTGTAGTCGGATGAACTCGGGCCGGGCAGGTTGTCGACCCGTTTGCATAATCTGGTAATCGGGTTGCAGATGTACAGCTGGCGGCTCGTGGTGTCTCTGTCCATGAAGCAAACGAGACCGTACGATGATGCGATGAACCAATTAGATGTCTCGATGCATGGGAGGTCTATATTGTACCATTTTCTCAAGATTGGATCGTATGCGTAGCCAACTGGTTCGTCCGAGCTTGTGAACATGAAGTACCATGGCTTATGTGGCGATGCGTTAGAACTGTAAAAAGCGAATCTTTTTGATGTTACTATCTCGTTCCATCGTTTACAGACAGAGCTTGCTCGGAAAATGCTTGCAATTGGGAGATTGGCTAGTATTTTTTCCAAAAGGTCGTTGGGTAAGATTAGATCCATGGAAATTCCGGAAGATTCTTCTTTGTTGGATTCTTCGGTGAGTTCGGAGAATGAGTTGAACCCTGTGGTTGGGTTCGGGAAGTTTTCGACGCAATGACTCACCCATGATGTTTCCCCTTCCATGATATAGAGGCTACAAAAGGAATTTATCCAATTAAAAAACGACACTTGGCTTATATGCACGAATCATGATCGAATGTAACGTAAATGGTAACTAAAACAAACAACATTGCATGATCAAATAAGTAAAAAAGTGTCATTTTAATGCGAATATTTACAAACTGTCGAGTATGGAGCAAAATATCCATTCGTGCTAACTCTTCGCAAAAACATTATAGTAATAATCGAGTTTCTTCCGTTAATCGAATGAAACTGAAGAAAAAGAATATCATGGCGAAATATAAACCGAAGCGGAAGAGCTAAATTTCCAAAACAAGGGGTAAAGATTGAATCTTTGTAAGGAAAGTGAAAATTTGTATTGAGAATGAGAACAATATATATCATAGATGAAAAGCCATATAACATATGAACCCGAAAACCCGAAAACCGAAAACCTAACATATCATAGTAGATTTTCTAGAAACGGTGGGGGGCAATGACCCCCGTGACACTATGATGGCTCCGCCACAGCCTATAAGCAATAGATCCCATTATATATATTATATACAGAGAAGCAAAAAAAAATCAGCCACATGATTATTTTTTCAAGAAAAGTTTAAGAGCATTCAAAGTGGATATTATAGCCTTTTGCCCATTGACCTATAATTAAAAACATTTCAGCACACACACACACACATCAATGAGATTACACCATTACAAAAATTAAGAGGAAAATTAAAAGGGGCTACAACACAAACAGATCTCAGGAATTTCTTCGGACAAAAATGAAATCAAGATTGTACCTTTGATGCAAATTCCAAATGGGTTCTTCTCAGACAGCTCAAAATCGTCAAGATTCGCTAGAACATAAATAAAAATGCAATCTTTTTTTTTTTTTTTTTTTTTGATTCAGGGAGCAAAATAACATTCAAGAAACATAGAGATTAGAAATGGGCCTCAAAATCAAAGGTATTTTGTTTGAACTTTGGCTGACAAACATTGCATATACATTAAAAATATATGTAATAATTATAAATAATTAAATAAAATTGCCTCTTACAATGCTACATAGTAGAGAGAGAAAGAGGGGTGTTTTACATTGAATTGATGTAGCCAAAACGACAGGAGAGAGAGAGAGAGAGAGAGAGAGAGAGAGAGATGAAAGAGAAGGGCGGTTTGGTTTCTGAGGTGCGTTGGGTTTATGTTGACATAGACAAAAAAGTGAGCTTGAGTGAGAGTTTGATGTGTTTTTCAAGGAATTTCATGAGGCCTTTTAATGGTGCCACAAAAATAAAAAAAGAAAAAAAAAATTAAAAAAAGAAAAAGAATTGAATATGTGATCAAATGTTTTGGCCACAAAAAAAGAAAAAAAAAGGGCTAACAACAAGGGAAAGTAAATGGCTTCTTACTCATCAACGCCCACATATTTCCTATTCTCTTGCTCAACCTTTTCTTTTCTTTCTTTCCCCTTTTTGCCCTTCACTATTTTTATTTATTTACATTTCTACCCCCTTCCTCCACCACCAACTTTGTCTATTTATATATATTTTTTTTCCTTACAATATCTTTTTTTGTTACTATTTATTTGTCTTGAGGTATGGGATTACAAAACTGAAATTTAATTTATTTATTTTTCATAATGATATATGTTACTTTTTTAAAGATTTGTTTACTCTTACACTACACGATAAATATATATAGATAACTATTCATTTAGTACACATTTACATCCGGCCTGCATGTGTATGCCAATTTTTTAGATCTATTATAAAACAATTAGACTAAACATTCGACAAAACGCAGCATTTACGAAACCTTGTTTTCAACAATCTCAAGATAATTCCTTATCTTCTTATCTAAATTATCAGTTTACATTTATTTTCTTGATTTACATATTCGAGTTTCGGTTCGATAAAACTCAAAATACAAGACACGTTGAAATATACATGAGAAACGAACTAAGAAAAAATATTTAGGGAATTTAATTTCCAAACAGAACAAAGTTGGGCTTTATAGCCCACCAAGCTAAATTTTTTTTTAGTAAATTCAAGTCCATTACAAGAGAAAATAAAGGTGGCCCACCAAACTAATCAATTCTGTAAAAAAAAATTTAATTTTTTTTTGTATCTTTTAATTTTGGTTTAAGGAGATTGGATGTAATAGAATTTTTGGATTCCATTACATAATTAAATTAAATTAAAGAGATTTCATCCAATAAAAATGTTTTACCTAACCTATGTCCACTTCATTCATACTTTTGGTGGTCGAGGACTTCTGTCTTTATTTTTATTTTCTTTCAACATCAGAGTGGTTGATCTCAATATATATATATGATATGCCTAATTGGGCCAACCCAATGGGCCTACAATTTCTTTACCTACTGGGCTACGAGCCCAATATCGAAGACTAATATCACCGAGGCCCAAACACCTTCAAGTAAGGTTTGGGCCCAACAAAGCAAACCCAACCCAATAAACGACATATAAATAGAGGTTTTACTCATTTTATTAAGGTACGTCCTATTATCTGAGCAATACTACTAATGGTATTCTCTGGACTATTTCTATGATCAGCACGTCTGACTTGAGCGTTGGAGGGGTTTCCGCCGGATCAACCCCCGACTTAGCTTATGTGTTCTATGATCGCAGGTACCTCAGGATCATCAAGTTGTCAAGCTACTGATCTGCTTTGCTCTCCCAGTTCGTTTTCTACACCACCCTAGGTGAGCTAATATTTTAGCATCATCATTTTGGCGCCGTCTGTGGGAACGATGCAAACCAGATCACGTAGCCAACAAGATCCTCCTGAGGCGTCTGCTCGGAGAGAAAATGACACAGCTAACGACCTCCCACCTTGTGGAGGCTCTGGCTTGCCACCTCCTCCACATCCCATGGATCCGCCTCGCGAGGTTCAGGTGATCCCCCCTCGGGACCCACCACTCGCCGATCCACCACTCCCTGCTCCTCGAATGGTTCAAATAACCGAGGATGCGCTTCAACATATGATCGCCGAACCTTCAACGAGATCAACTTCTACTTGCTCCTCTAACGGTTCAGATAACCGAGGAGGCCCTTCAACTTATGATTACGGAAGCATCTTCCCGCGTTGCTACTGAAGCAGTAGCACAACGCATCGCCACAACGGAAACCAACGCTCCTCTTGTGGCTTCACCCATAGCACAACCTCAGAACAACAACCAACTTGCCACGTGCAGGTTCAGGTTTGACAACTTCTCAGGGCATCACCTGACGTCGTGACCGAGATCTCCTTCTAGACCATCATGTGATGATCCTCGAGACATATCTCAGGACGTCACCTGACGTCGTGACCGAGATCCCCTTCTAGACCCCCTCGTGATGATCCTCGAGGCTATCTTCGAGATGACACTTGAGGTCGCGCTCGAGATCCACTTCGAAACCTTCAGCAAGACCCTCATCAACCAGCTCCACCTCACATGGTTCAGATAACCAAAGAGGATATTCGACATATGATCGACTAGGCCATTCAGATGTCCTACTTCAGCTACATCTGATGTCATACCTCAGGTACATCAGATGTCCCGCTTCAGCTACATCTGATGTCATACCTCAGGTACATCAGATGTCAACTACATCTGATGTCATACTTCGAGTACATCAGATGTCCTACTTAAACTACATCTGATGTCATACCTAAGGTACATCAGATGTCCTACTTCAGCTACACCTGTTGTCATACCTCAGGTACATCAGATGTCAACTACATCTGATGTCATACTTCGAGTACATCAGATGTCCTACTTCAACCACATCTGATGTCATACCTAAGGTACATCAAATGTCCTACTTCAGCTACATCTGCTGTCATACCTCAGGTACATCAGATGTCAACTACATCTGATGTCATACTTCGAGTACATCAGATGTCCTACTTCAACTACATCTGATGTCATACCTCAGGTACATCAGATGTCATACTTCAACTACATCTGATGTCATACCTAAGGTACATCAGATGTCCTACTTCAGCTACATCTGCTGTCATACCTCAGGTACATCAGATGTCAACTACATCTGATGTCATACTTCGAGTACATCAGATGTCCTACTTCAACTACATCTGATGTCATACTTCGAGTACATCAGATGTCCTACTTCAACTACATCAGATGTCATACCTAAGGTACATCAGATGTCCTACTTCAGCTACATCTGCTGTCATACCTCAGGTACATCAGATGTCAACTACATCTGATGTCATACTTCGAGTACATCAGATGTCCTACTTCAACTACATCTGATGTCATACCTCAGGTACATCAGATGTCATACTTCGAGTACATCAGATGTCATACCTCAGGTACATCAGATGTCAACTACATATGATGTCATACTTCGAGTACATCAGATGTCCTACTTCAACTACATCTGATGTCCTACCTCAGGTACATCAGATGTCCTACTTCAACTACATCTGATGTCATACCTAAGGTACATCAGATGTCCTACTTCAGCTACATCTGCTGTCATACCTCAGGTACATCAGATGTCAACTACATCTGATGTCATACTTCGAGTACATCAGATGTCCTACTTCAACTACATCTGATGTCATACCTCAGGTACATCAGATGTCATACTTCAACTACATCTGATGTCATACCTCAGGTACATCAGATGTCAACTACATCTGATGTCATACTTCGAGTACATCAGATGTCCTACTTCAACTACATCTGATGTCCTACCTCAGGTACATCAGATGTCCTACTTCAACTACATCTGATGTCATACTTCGAGTACTTCAGATGTCCTACTTCAACTACATCTGATGTCATACCTCAGGTACATCAGATGTCATACTTCAACTACATCTGATGTCATACCTCAGGTACATCAGATGTCATACTTCGAGTACATCAGATGTCCTACTTCAACTACATCTGATGTCCTACCTCAGGTACATCACATGTCCTACTTCAACTACATCTGATGTCCTACCTCAGGTACATGAGATGTCCTACTTCAACTACATCTGATGTCATACTTCAAGTACGTCAGATGTCCTACTTCAACTACATCTGATATCATACTTCAAGTACATCAGATATCCTACTTCAACTACATTGGATGTCCTACTTCAAGTACATGAGATGTCTTATAGCCACGAGAAAACTCTCGAGTCGCTACTACGTCGCAGCGGGACAACTCCCCCGACGCCTACACTTAGCCTCGAGACAGCTCTTGAGTCGTTACCACGTCGCAGCGGGACAACTTCCCCGACAATAATATTTAGCCTCAAGACAACTCTCGAGTCGATATAACATCTGGGCGATACAACTCCCCAGTTACTACTTACCCGTGTGACAACTCTCACCCTTCAACTAAATTGTGGTGAAACATGTCTCAAAATGCTCGGCCCTACCACCTCGCGACGAGACAACTCGTTCGAGGCTACCACGCGCAAACGCGACCTCCGACGCCCAGGCCTTGCGCTGCAATGCCGCGCACGCCCTTGCCGCCGCGCGCGCCCGCTGGCCTTGCGCCCCAGCACCGCGCCGCGCGCCCCCTAGCCTTGCGCCTTTAGCGGGCGCTAGCGCCGTGCGCCCTCGCCGATGCGCGCTAGCGCCGCACGCCTTCGCCGACGTGCGCTAGCGCCGCGCGCCTATCCCTCGCGCATCATCGCCCTGTGCTCCCACGCCACGCGTACCATCCCCGCATCACGTAACTCCTCCTGAGCTGGGGGGCTAACACACCCCAAGGGTTGGACATCCCATCCCCAAAGGCTGGGTATCCCCTCACCTCTCTACATCAATTTCAGCGTATAATCGCGGAAGCTTTCAACTTGTGCTACCACTGAAGCAGTGGCACCATACATCGTCATAGCAGGAGCCAACGCTCCTCCTCGTGAGGCCCCACTAGGTCCTCAACATGATCAATTTCTACTTACTTCTCGAACGGTTCAGATAACCGAAGAAGACCTTCAGCGTATGATCACGGAAGATTCAACTCGTGCTGCCACTGAATCGGTGGCACCATATATCGCCAAGGTTGGGCATCTCACCCCAGTGGTTCGTGATCCCTTCATCCTAAATGGGGGGCTATCCCATCCTAAAGTTGGGTATCTCATCTCAAGGGTGGTACATCCACTTACCTTTCAACCCCAAGGGGTTTCACATCCCATCAAGTGTTTCACGTCCCTACTTCAAAAAACAGAAAAAATGGTCTGACGCGCACGCGCAAACCAATGGCACAACCGTGCACATCCACCTCAGACCATAGGTCTCGAGCGCCTCATCCTACAGTGGGCAGTTATCCCCATCCTAAGGTTGGGCATCACCCTTACTTTTCAACCCCAAGTGGGTTCACATCACATCTCAAGAGACGAGTATAATCTCCCTACTCAAAAAATAGAACACCCCCAAGGGGGCGCACATCTCATCTCAAGGAACGAGGATAATCTCCATACTCAAAAAATAGAACATCCCCAAGGGGGTGCACATCCCATCTCAAGGAACGAGGATAATCTCCCTACTAAAAAAAAAAAAATAGAACATCCTCAAGGGGGTTCACATCACATCGCAAGAGACGAGGATAATCTTCCTACTCAAAAAATAGAACATCACACCAAAAAAAAAAAAAAAAAAAAAAAAAAAGAAAAAAAAAAAGAAGAAGATGAAGAAATAGAAGAAAAAAGAGAAGAAGAAAAAAGAAAAAGAAAAAAGATAGAAGAAAAAAAAAATAAGACAAAAAAAAAAAAAAAAGACGAAAGGAGGCGCGCGTGCACAACACGCGCGCGTGGCGTACACGCGCCAGACGCGCGCGCCTCCCAAGGCCACTTTGGAGCGCGCGCTCTCACCTAATTGGGCACAACTTTTGCTACTCTCCACCAAATTGCGCGTAGATTTCACCTCGCTTCACCAAATCGCGAGAGAATTTCAACGCGCTCCACCAAATTGCGCGAGTTCTTTAACGCATCTACCAAATTGCGTTCGCTATCAAATGGAAAATAAATAAAAAATTTATCTCTCCACGCCATGCCAACGAATAAAGAAACACTACAACACCGATCTACTCTCAACACGATCCGGTACCCTTTTCGACGTGGCTCCCACATCGTCTCGAGAGTGGGGGGCTTGCGAGACAACTCCCACGAGGAGCCAACTCGCTCAGTACTACCACCCGCAGCGAGATAACTCCCACGAGGAGCCAATTCCCTCGGGTCTACGAAACCATAGCGAGATAACTCTCACGAGGAGACCACTCGCTCCGTCCTATAACCCTTTGCGAGGTAACTCCCACGAGGAGCCAACTCCCTCGGGTCTCATAACCATAGCGAGATAACTCCCACGAGGAGACCACTCGCCCGTCCCACAATTCGCAGCGAGACAACTCCCACGAGGAGCCAACTCGCTCGGTACTGCAACCCGCAGCGAGACAACTCCCACGAGGAGACAACTCGCTCGGCCATACAACCCGTTTCGAGATAACTCCCACGGGGAGACAATTCGCTCAGAGCGACCTCAGTCCGCGCGCTCCTCAGTCGCGCGCCATCTGATGCTCCTACAACTCCCTTGCGAGACAACTCCTACGAGGAGACCACTCGCTTCATCCTACGACCCGCAGCGAGGCAACTCCCACGAGGAGCCAACTCGCTCGGTACTACGAACCCGCAGCGAGACAACTTCCACGAGGAGCCAACTCGCTCGGTACCACAACCCGCAACGAGACAACTCCCACGAGGAGCCAACTCGCTCGATACTACAAATCCGTTGCAAGGCAACTCCCACGTGCAACCACCTCACTCGATAAATATTACTCACCGCGAGACAACTCCCATGAGGAGACAACTCGCCCGAAATTCACTATATAATCACAAGCTCAAGTTAGCACGATTACAACCCTAGAAGCACTTAGAGACATTATGAGAATCTATATAGCCTGGCCAGCTTGATTACTCAAATTTATCTACTTGTTTTCGATGGGTCATTCATTAAAACGTGGCCACGGTCCAAACATACTTAAGACCCACGAGGTCTAACAAGGGGCACGACCCCCATAAAAATAATCTTGAGAGTCAAATCCCCTCCTCAAGTATATCACGCACAAGGCTATATGTAAACACATATAAGCAACGCGTCAAAACATTGACAATGTCGAAAAATAACAACTCCCACGAGGAGAATACTAGCTCCGTGCTACTACATTATCGTGAGACAACATCCACGAGGACGTAACTCGATCAACTCGATTACCCTAGAGACAACTTCCACGAGGACGTAACTCGATCAACTCGATTACCCCATAGACAACTCTCACGAGGAGATTACTTGATCCGTGCTACTACATTATCGCGAGACAACTCCCACGAGGAGATAACTCGATCAGCACTATTACCCCGCGACAAGACAACTCCCACGAGGAGATAATTCGCTACTACATCGTCGCGGGACAAAACCGACGACTCAATTAACTTACATCGCGACGACCTTGTCGCGCTATGCGCCAACGCGCATTCACGCCCCTCCGACACACGCTCCAACGCGTTTTCGCATACCATTTAGGCCATACGCCAACGATCGACTTCTACAATTTTTACTCTCGACACGATTTGAGACCCATCACAACATGGCCCCCACATCGACTCGAGAGTGGGGGGCTTAATGATATGCCTAATTGGGCCAACCCAATGGGCCTACAATTTCTTTACCTACTGGGCTACGAGCCCAATATCGAAGACTAATATCACCGAGGCCCAAACACCTTCAAGTAAGGTTTGGGCCCAACAAAGCAAACCCAACCCAATAAACGACATATAAATAGAGGTTTTACTCATTTTATTAAGGTACGTCCTATTATCTGAGCAATA
Organism: Erythranthe guttata; assembly: GCF_000504015.1. The sequence continues at coordinate 1,519,924 of NW_012193538.1, read as the reverse complement.
CTACTAATGGTATTCTCTGGACTATTTCTATGATCAGCACGTCTGACTTGAGCGTTGGAGGGGTTTCCGCCGGATCAACCCCCGACTTAGCTTATGTGTTCTATGATCGCAGGTACCTCAGGATCATCAAGTTGTCAAGCTACTGATCTGCTTTGCTCTCTGTTGAATTTGAATGCCTATCAAAGTCCACTCATCTGTTGAGACAGACTACATGTTACGACATTAGGTGACGTAACAGAATTGTTGTGTTGTCACAGTAATAAATCTACGAAAAGCAGAATAAAGAACACAAAAATTTAATGTGGTTCGGATACAAACGTACCCTACATCCACGAGGACTTGCAAAACTAGTTCAGATTTATGTGTACATTAATAGGACTTAATAAAACACTAAAGACTCCCTCTTTATGTGATACGCCGTTCTTGCACACGACTCGAACTTGTTGATAATCAAAGCAATTCCTCCTCCGCACTCTTGGACTTCCTCCAATGTTGAACTTCCTTCAAACGGCGGATCGACCTCTCCCGAGATCTTTTAAGCACTTCTCCCGAAACGCCGATCTTCTTTATGGCCTGGTAGAAGAAACCTGTTCTGTTGCCACACCTGCCGTGCAGACAGGGCTGCAGCACGGGCTGCACCCTTCAAAGCCTTTATGCTGGGATTTATCTTTTTTTAAAGCTCCATCGGACTCATATGAGGTTGAGGGCCTTATATAGGCACGAAATCCACCACCCTAAACCTAACTTGGGCCCTAAGAAATCGATTAACTAGGTAATAAAATCCTAGTCGATTTCTACTTATATTCTAGATAAGTACAAAAGATACCTAACTAGAATATAATACATGGAAATAAATCTAAGTCCTAATAACAATATTACAAAAATAGGACTCTAATTAATTCCAAAATAAACATGGAAAACAAATCTTTGCCAATCTTTAATTTCCACGTATGGCGGATTTCTTCAATCTTCACAAATAGAAATCTCGTGCCAACAATCTCCCCCTTTGGCATAGATTGGTTAGAATCCATGTTTAACAAGAACTCCCCCTGCAGATGAGATTTACTCCCCCTGCAACACAGATGCCACTTTTCTTCACCCGTCTGGTCTTCTATCAGAGTGTCCCATCACGGGGCACGTTACAACGCAGCGGAATTGGGTGAATGCCGTGACAGACTTCCGTCTCAACCTTCCTTGTGAACACACGTCATCCAATAAGCAAAGCAAACAAATCAAAACCCAAAATCGGACACTAAGTATATCTAGTGAACCGCTCTGATACCAATTGTTGAATTTGAATGCCTATCAAAGTCCACTCATCTGTTGAGACAGACTACATGTTACGACATTAGGTGACGTAACAGAATTGTTGTGTTGTCACAGTAATAAATCTACGAAAAGCAGAATAAAGAACACAAAAATTTAATGTGGTTCGGATACAAACGTACCCTACATCCACGAGGACTTGCAAAACTAGTTCAGATTTATGTGTACATTAATAGGACTTAATAAAACACTAAAGACTCCCTCTTTATGTGATACGCCGTTCTTGCACACGACTCGAACTTGTTGATAATCAAAGCAATTCCTCCTCCGCACTCTTGGACTTCCTCCAATGTTGAACTTCCTTCAAACGGCGGATCGACCTCTCCCGAGATCTTTTAAGCACTTCTCCCGAAACGCCGATCTTCTTTATGGCCTGGTAGAAGAAACCTGTTCTGTTGCCACACCTGCCGTGCAGACAGGGCTGCAGCACGGGCTGCACCCTTCAAAGCCTTTATGCTGGGATTTATCTTTTTTTAAAGCTCCATCGGACTCATATGAGGTTGAGGGCCTTATATAGGCACGAAATCCACCACCCTAAACCTAACTTGGGCCCTAAGAAATCGATTAACTAGGTAATAAAATCCTAGTCGATTTCTACTTATATTCTAGATAAGTACAAAAGATACCTAACTAGAATATAATACATGGAAATAAATCTAAGTCCTAATAACAATATTACAAAAATAGGACTCTAATTAATTCCAAAATAAACATGGAAAACAAATCTTTGCCAATCTTTAATTTCCACGTATGGCGGATTTCTTCAATCTTCACAAATAGAAATCTCGTGCCAACACTCTCCCAGTTCGTTTTCTACACCACCCTAGGTGAGCTAATATTTTAGCATCATCAATATATAATCTATTTAAAAATTCAAAATTTAATAATTAAAATAAATTAAGAATAAATGTATCATCTGCAACCCTATGTAGGGTTCTGTCTGAATGAAAAATATTGAATTAATGATTCCTTACAATGCTAACAAACGTAGTTACAGCTCATTAATCAATAGTAATAAACTGCACATTTTGAAACTGAAGTTTTATGTACAAATCATTTACTGCTAGAATAAAAAATAAAAAAACAATTACTATTGTTTATTGTTGAGAATGTAATGTGACGATAAAATATAATTATAATTATTATTTAATTTGCAAATATTTCAAAAACAAAATCATGATTTCGACGACACAAATTAAATCTCAGGGTATATTGGCTTGATTGATCATGAAAGGGTAATTCTCATTAATGGTCACATAATGCTAGGGGTGGTAAACGAGCCGAGCCGACTCGTAAGCTCGACGAGCCGGCTCGTAAAAAGCTCGAACTCGGACTCGAGGTTTTCGAGCTCGAGCTCGAGCTCGCGAGCTCGAGCTTTCTGGCGAGCCGAGCTCGAGCCGGATTTTAGTTGTTCATCAGCTCGCGAGCCGGATTAATTATTTTTTTTTTATTTTTTTTTTATATGTTATTTTTATTTAAATAATGTATAATAATATAAAATATTATAGAAATAAATACAAATATTAAAAAAATACATAATCACAATTTAGTTTTTATTTTGTATTTTTTAAAAATAATTTTTAATATTAAAATAATAATTAAAATAATAATTAAAAAATATTAAAAAAAAAAAAAAAAAAAAAAGAAATTGGGCTCGAGCTCGAGCTCGACAAAATTAACACGAGCTCGAGCTCGAGCCAAAAAAAGAAGAACTCGACGAGCTCGAGCTCGAGCTCGACAAAATAGACTCGAGCTCGAGCTCGAGCCAGCCAAAAGAGGCGAGCTCGGCTCGAGCTCGGCTCGTTCACACCCCTACATAATGCATATAATCCCCATTCAAATACTTAAATAATAGTTAGTCATCCATCATTATAATAATAATAATATATAGGAAATACAATAATATTTAATCAAATATAATTATATTACATGCTTTATTCCTTAAAATAATAATTCAATTTTACTAATATATATATATATATATATATATATATATATATATATATATATATATATATATATATATATATATATATATATATATATATATATATATATATATATATTATATATGAGGCGAAACGTCCGTATATATAAAGACAAATGAAAAGAATAGTAGGTCATGGAATATGCCATTTCAAAACAAATTCCAGCATATTTTAAGAGCATTAAATATTTAATTATTTTAAAGATTTTATTATTTTGTAATTTCACTTCCCATTATAGCATAATAATGGCAACACATTTTGTTTACTCAATATAGGATAAATTACATAAGTCCTGAGGTAAGGTCTGTTTACGAAGAAAAAAAATCTTCGTTTTCCTATAATTACATCTGTTCTCTATAATCTGTAAATTTTTTACATCAACACCCTTTGTAGGAGATAGATGTAAGAAGTTTGCGAACTGCAGGGCGCTGGATGTAATTAAATTTTAATTAACCTTATATATAATATTATATCAAAAATATGTGTTTCTAAGCTACATGTTGACTTTAATTAAGATATTTAAGATCTAATACTTTCTCTTGCATGTTTTATAAAACAAAAAAAGACTATTATATGTAGTGGTATGGCCACTAGTATGCCCCTTTCCACCCAAGCCATCATGCACATTATATATACACACACATGACTCATGTCTCACTTCCAATATATATATATATATATGTGTGTGTATGTATATATTATTATTTTTTGTCTTTTTATGAATACAAAGTATTTTCTCTCAAAAACCAACCACATTCATCAAGAACTTGCAATAGACACCCACAAACACACTAATTAATAACTTAATTAATCTTTTAAGTTGTAAGAATATGCTTATAACACTTGAAGGATCTCTAAGGTCAAATTGTTTAGCTCATAATTAATTAATGAATTAGTAATGATTTGTCTTTTTTTGTTTGGCCACTTCTTACATGCATGCAACACACATCTTTCTTTCCTTTTATAAGCAAAAAGTACTCATGCACTACTAGAAAACTGCAGTTTAGCAACGGTCATTAGCGATGGATAATAGATCCGTTTCTAATAGGTAGATTTAGCAACATAGTTAGCGACGGAACAAAAAATCGTAGCTTTAAATATAAACCATCGGCTATAGTGACGTGAATTAGCGACAGATGAAAAATCTGTGTCTAAGTTAATCATTTAGCTACAGAGGTTGCAACGGACAACAACTCTGTTGCTAATAATAAAAATAGATAGAGTTAATAGAATATTTTTTATTAATTTTTAGTTTTCAATTTACAATTCCTTTAATTTTTATTTTTCACTTTATCACTTTCCCTACTTCCCTGAAGTCCTCTGCCGCCATTGTTCCTTTCATCCAACCTCGACCACCCATCCTCTTGCCTTCATTCTTTGTCGATTGTCGCCTCCGATCGTTGGGAAAAGTATAAAAATGCAAAGGTCCCAAAAATTCCCAATTTTTGCTCCTCCCCTCGTAGGTTTTCAATCCCCCACTACTCACTGCCGCGGCGGCGCCACACATGTCGTCTTCAACTAGATCTGCCCATTCACATATGAAATTAAATCGGCAGAAGAATGAAACCAGGTAAATCATTGTAATTTCATTATTTGGGAATAGGTTTGTGCATTTGTTTAATATTTTATTTGATAAAAACCCTAATATAGGAATGGGTATTTTGGTTGTTGGTAACAGTCATACATTTCCATTCAAGGTATGCCATAATACAAGGCTTTAGTGTTATTTTTATGTTTTTAGGAATTATTTATGTGCTATTGGTGATAATGATTTGGAAGGTTTGGAGAATGAATATTCATATCATCAAGTAAATAATATATGAGACATGGATTTCAATTTTAGTTTTGGATTGCATTTTATAATCAATATTATGTCTTAATTTGAGTTTTGGATTGCTTTGGAGAATGATATTATGTTTTACTTTCAGTTTTGGATCGAGAGTGACTATTGTTTTTCACTTTCAATTTTAATCTTTGATTACTTTAAATGGATATATATTATATCTCCATTTAAATTCTTAAGTCCTGTGATCATTCTCATCTAGCATTTATTAAACTAAAATCCGAAATTGAGGCTTTGACACTTAATGTAGCAGAGTTAGTAATCAGATAGATTAATTAGTTTTGTAAATCTATTGTATTTTGTAATATTGATTTTTCATTTTATTCCTAAACAATTGTATGATTATGCACATGTAATGATGAATGGATTCAATAGCTAACTTTAAAATATTTTTAATATTTAGATTATTATTCTTGTGTTGATTAAATTCTATGATCCAATTTACTTGTTCATGGACAGGTATCAATGTCTGATGCAAATAAAATTCAAACTGCTGGGAACGTCAAGATTCATGGTAAGGACTATGTTCTTCTTAATTTGCTCATTCTTGTATTCCAAATAAGCTGCAAAATATTGTGACGTAAAACTTATATTTCACCCTTATATTATATATTTCACTCTACAACTTTATTTTATCACATGTTTCCACATAAGCAAACAAATTTGTTAGTTGGTTGTACATATTATTTTTTCATTACTAACCGAATTACTGACTTTTATGACTCAAGAGTTGAGGTGAATTACATATGCCAAATATAAGGGACACTTAGAAGATGCAAATGTATGTTGCTGAAGTAGAAAGCCACTCGGGTAAATTATTGCTTGCCTATCTAGTCATAATATTACAGTTATATGTTCAACTCCAATAAAATGGATAAAACTGTATCGAATACTATATATTTTTTATTATATCATTTTATTATTGGTACATCGAAATTAGTTATCATTTGTTCATCGGGTATGATTTGTAAAATATCAGCCATTTACATCTTTAATTTATGATGTGATATTTTTATTGATATCTTGATTAACTACTATATTTGCTTTCTCAGATTCTTTTAGACAGATTGTCTAGGCAGTGGCAGTAGCATTCAACATTTACAGTTTATGTAAATTGTTATTGTTGATTATTAATGTAAGTTTACTTAACATTCTATGTATTGTGTGCATAACTTTGATTGCTTGTCTCAATAGATGTTGTCCATTTTTATGCTGTAGCTTACAAAATGATTGGATTATCATATTTTGATGGATGAACTGATTGCTACTTCCGTTGTGGTAAACTTTTTTCCCACTTTGATCCTTGAGTTAGTTCATGCATTAATTTCATTTATTTTTTCCCGAAGTGAATGCATCTATATTCTTATGTATTATCATCGTTCCTATCTAGTAAACTGATTTGCATAAGTTTGTGATTATAAAAGACATTTCTTGTTAGCTTTTAGAAATATTAGTATTTGAATTTTGTGGGAATGTATATTTTATTGCTTCAATTTTTTATTTTATCAGGCCATAAATAAGACAAGTTGATGGAGAAGGAAACGAAGATGTACGAGTTATAGATGAAAAGAAATGTGGTGTTAATGGCTATAAAGACTCCATTGTTCGTATAGGATAGGTTTGAAATTCATATTTTGACTATGTTTGATTCTTTCTAATCTTGTATACACTAGAATCTTTAATGAAAATTCAGGATACTGTTTGTTGAATTTGTGTATGTGCAATTAATGATATTAGTTTTATTGGATGTGTATATATATATATATATATATATATATATATATATATATATATATATATATATATATATATATATATATATATATATATATATATATATATATATAAATATTTTTTTTATTAAATTAATACAGTTTTGTAACGGTTTTAGTGAAGGATGTATCTCTCTCTAACTAGGTTTTTTGCTTTAATTAGCAACGGATAAATTAATTTAGCGATGGAATATCTTATGTTTTCTCGTCAGATTTAGCAACATCTTTGTTTGTCATTAGTGACGGATCATTCCATTGCTAAAATGTAGCGACGGATGATTACACAGTCGTAGCTAAATATTAGCGACGCGTCTTTTAGCGATCTCCATAGCTACGGACCATTTCTGTCGCTATATAGTTATTAGTAACGGATTTTGTCCATTTCGCGACGGATTGTTCCGTAACTAAATGACAGTTTTCTAGTAGTGATGCATGAGAGCCTTCATACACCCTTTTCATTTAATAATTGTTCACTAATTATTTTTAATTAAGTAATACAAAATATATATATTGTCTGTGTGTGTGTATATATACATATTTCAACATATATTTGGTGGTTGGGATTTGAGGAATCTTCATCAGATCCAATTCATCATTCTGAAATTAGATCCAATTCATCATTCTGAAATTGACCAATCTTGATTTCATTTTCTTACAAATGCTCTTGCTTGGCGTGAAATTACCAAAATAGCCCTTGGAAATAATAATTATTTTTTTCATTATAAAACTAAATCATTACTCATACATATGTAACTTTGCATTAGCTGATTTGATAGTTCATTCGTACAATTAATTCCTAGTGTAATAATTATTCAGTTTTTATCTCACACGTTTGTCATATGTTATAATTTATATACTTTGTGAACCGAATTCACTAGGTTATATTATTAATTTTATTAAACGGTATATATAAATTTATACATATATATTTAAAGATGAACAAAACGAGAAGTCAAATCAGAATAGACAATAGTCAACGCTTTAAAGATTAGGGTTTTCCCGTTTTACAGAAGTCTGCAGAAAGTGAAAAAAAAAAGATGCATGAAAATAACCAGCAATTACTACACTACCTCTCATCAAGAAAACAATGTAATATACACTTTCTGACCACTCATAGTGTAAATTTTGAATAAAAAATATCTATGTAATATTAACTAATTATTTGCACACCTTTTAATTTATTTTATTTTATTTTTTATTCTATATATGTAGCATTAACATTAATAATCATCTCAAAAAATATATATTCACATTAAGGGCTAATTACAACCGTCCCCTGAGATAAGGTCTATTTACAAACCCCCCCTCATTTTTTTGTAATTGCATTCACCCATACAATTTGTATATTTCTTACATTGACACCCTTTTATAAGGGGGGTGTATGTAAGAAAACTACAAACTGCAGAGGGTTGGATGTAGTTTTTCAAATATAAGGGGTTGTTTTTGTAACTAAGTTTACCTCAGGGAGGTGGTTATAATTTACCCTAACATTAAAAAGACCGGTCGGATCTCAAAATCAGATTTGTCTATTTCGTGTGGAAATAAACCTGGACCGTTGATCTATAACTTTTTTGGCATGATAGTTTTGTGTTTTGTATTTGATTGGTCCATTTCCGAGCCCAAGAAAACTTAAGGCCCAATAAAAAAAATTCCAACAAAAAAAAAAAAAAAAATATGCGTCTGCCGGGAGTCGAACCCGGGTCTATTGCTTGGAAGGCAATTATCCTAACCGTTGGACTACAAACGCTCAGATGAATGAATGCTACATCATATATTATATCAAATAAGTAATGAACCTTTGAAAGAGGCCAAATTTTTTAATTTTTATTTTTTAATTATATTTTTTATGTACTGAAAATAGGTAAGCCACAGTTTTTTTTCCTCAATTAGTTATTGGTTCGTTAAAATTGAATCATCCTTTAAAATTGATTGCTAATCTACATTGTCGATGCAGCATATTGGGCCAGGCACATGTAGCTTAATTGAATGTCATTCATTATTGGGTAGTCACAATAATCAAACTGGGAAAAAAAAATTCATGGCCTAGTTCCACCATAAGTGGTTAATTTTATGAATTGGTAATTACATCCATGGAAATAATTAATTTATCAGTTTTAAAATTATAAATAATAATAAATGAATAGAAATTATGAAATATAAACAATTACAAGAAACGCAAATTACACTGGACTAACAATGTGTGACAATCTCGATTACAAATGATACTCTTATTATTATATGTAATGAAAATCTTATTATCATAATTAACTCAATTAATGTACACACTTTTATTTAAAGATAATAACAATAATCAGACCATAGATTATTTACTCGAATCTCATTTTCTTTTTGGACAAGATCTTGACCAAAAGTTGACCAATGTGTCAAAGGGAAAATCAAGAAAAGCAATAAACAAATTTCGCTTTTAGGACAAAAATAAGTCAAAAAGGAAAAAGGAAAAACATAAACCCTCCCTTCTCTCTCTCTCTCTCTCTCTCTCTCTCCGTCTCTCTATCAGACACAGACATACAGCCTATAGATACACAGATACAGATATACCTTTGACGATTTAATGACGACCATTGCCACGTCTACCCGCATGCCCTCAATCTTTTCAGCTCCTTCTCCAATCTAGCAGCTCCCTGCATATGTTTCTCTCTCCTCTCTCTCTCTCTCTCTCTCTAGAATTCTTTATTGCAGAAAAGAAAAAACCAGAAACACTCTACCAGTTCCACTTTGTGATATCATCATCTCTCACTATTTATTTTTTTATAAATTAAAATCAAATAGCCCTAAAAGAATTTTCCCTTTTAATCAAATACACCAACACAGCTGCATTTCGATACGTGTTGATAAAGATTGGATTTTTAATGTTGTTCTTGATTTGAAGTTTAAATGGGTTCGCTTGAAAATAGGCCGCCATTGAAGAGGGACCACCTTTTTCACAGTTCTTCTTGTTCTTCTGTTAGATCAAGATTTGCGAGATTGTTGCTCTTTAATAAAATCGACTATCTACAGTTGATTTGCGCAGTCTCTGTTTCCTTCTTCTTTGTTTTTCTATTCCAGGTATTCTTCTTGCCTGGCTCTGCAGCCAACGAAGAAGAAATGAATTACGATAAAGCCCACTATTTGTTTACGAATAATACCGATTTATCATTCTTGAAAGAATTGGGTTTTGGCGAAGATTTAAAATTTCAACCTCTGAAACTATTGGACAAGTTTCGAAATGGTGCAAAATATTTCAATGGAAGTTTTGCTTCAACAGGGGTTATTTTGAAGCCTAAGCTTGCATTGGTAATAACTAATAAGCATTGTATAGATTTTTCTTCTTATTTTGTTCGATTAATTCGGTTTGTTTTTTTTTCCTTGATTTTGTTAGTTTGAATTTGGTTTGTAGGTTTTTGCAGATATGTGGGTTGATTCACATCAGATACTAATGGTTACTATTGCTACCGCATTGCGTGAAACCGGCTACGAATTCGAGGTAAAATTAAGCGTTTATTTTGAGAATTGAGACGAAGAGACGAAGATATTATACGAGATTAATTAATCATCTTGATTTTTTTGTATTTGCAGGTATTTTCGCTTGAAGAGGGTCCCGTGTATGCTGTTTGGAAAGAGGTAGGGTTTCGTGTGCGTGTGATCAATGCAGACGAGAACACGAACTTCGGTATAGATTGGCTAAAGTATGTACATTTTATTCCAATGTCGAAAATTTTCTCTAGAATATTCTTGATGTTTAACTTGAACTCTTATTCGTTTTTTATGTACGTAATAAAAACAAATAACCCAAATTGCATGTTAAATCTTTTTCAAGAATTTTACGGAAACAGCAAAACCACCGAAAGATAATTTTTTTTTATGTGTTCTAAAAAAAATGCAGCTACGATGGCATACTAGTGAATTCTCTCAAAGCCGCGGGCGTCTTATCTAGGTAAATGGTATTATATATATATATAAATATATTGTGCCTTATGTAACATAAACACGAAGCAAAACATCCGAAATTTCAGTCTTATGCAGGAGCCTTTTAAACATGTACCCGTAATATGGACTATCCACGAACAAGAACTTGCCCTTCGGTTGAGTGGACAAACTCAGCTCGTTGATAACTGGAGAAAACTTTTCGGCCGAGCAACCGCTGTTGTCTTCCCAAATTATATTTTGCCGGTACTTATTTATTCACTTGTTAATCAATTTCTTTAAAAAAAAAAAAAATTAATAACTTTCTCTAAATTTGTGTGTAAACTTAGATGGCCTATTCAGCATGTGATCCCGGAAACTACTTTGTCATACCGGGCCCACCTGCAGAAGCATGCAACACCGTTCATAACGGTAATCGAAATCGTAAAAATAATTTCGTTGTAGCAGTTGTTGGAAGTCAGTTATTATATAAAGGTTTATTGCTAGAAAATGCCTTAGTTTTAAAGGCTTTACTTCCTCTGCTAGAAAAAGGTTCAAATAATTCTCGTCTTAAAATACTCGTCTTGATCGGAAACTCCACTAGCAAGTTCGGTACTGCTGTTGAGGTACCGTACCGCACTTTCTTCATTTTTTTTTTATTATTATTATCTTTTTTAAATTAATTATGTGTTGAATTTCTTTTGGCAGACAATTGCACAAAACTTGAACTATCCAAATGGAACAGTGAATCATATTGGTGTGGATGGAAATACAGACAATGTTGTGAGAGATGCCGATATTTTGATATACGGATCGTTTCTTGAAGAAAATATTTTTCCGGAAATTTTATCGAAAGCTATGTGTTTAGGGAAACCTATAATCGTACCCGATTTACCGATTATACAGAAATATGTAGGTACCTATTATAATTTATGTGTACTTCTTTTAAGTATATTCTATCTAAAAACGGTTTTAATTTATTTATTTATTTTCTTAGGTTAGGGATGAAGTGAACGGGTATCTTTTCCCGAAGGAGAATATTACTGTTCTTACACAAATCATGTTTCGACTTTTCTCGAAAGGAGAATTTGCTGACTTGGCTCGAAATGCTGCGTCGATCGGAAAATTTGTAGCTAAAAATTTAATGGTATCGGAGAGTGTGGATGGATATGCTTCACTCTTGGAGAATATTCTTTTGATTCCATCGGAGAAGATTCCTGTCGAGTGGAAATCCAAATGGAAGTGGCGTTATTTCGAAGCTATTACAAATGCCGTTTCTCCAAATAGAATTAATGAACTTTTAGACAAGGTCGAAAGGCAGTTCAATCGTACACATAAGGAGAATTCGGTGGATTTTTTTATAACAAGAAACGATAGGTCTTTATATACAATTTGGGAAGAGCAAAAACATGTTGATTTTGATAATGTTAGAAAAAGAAGAGAGGATGACGAGGTTAGTGATTTTCTCTAGTTCTTTTGCGATTTTTTTTTTGATATTTTTATTGTTATTTTATTAAATTTTTTATTTGTGGAAATTGTTGTAGTTGAAGGATAGAAGCGATCAAAATCGAAAAATATGGGATGAAGTCTATAGAAATGCGAGAAGGGTAGATCGGTCATTGCACGAAAGAGACGAAGGAGAATTAGAAAGGACCGGTCAACCGCTGTGTATTTACGAGCCTTACTTTGGAGAAGGAACATGGCCGTTTTTGCACCGTACTTCACTATATAGAGGGATTGCGCTCGTAAGTATAATAATATTCTTGTGTGCGAAATTTATAAAAAAGCCAAAATTTTAATTTATTGTGATAATATTTACACTTAATTATGTTTATTTCTAGTCTACGAAAAGTCGAAGACCGGGAGACGATGACGTGGACGCACCATCTCGTCTTCCATTATTGAATAATGGTTATTATAGAGATGTTTTGGGAGAATACGGAGCTTTTTTTGCCATTGCTAATCGGATTGACCGTGTACATAAAAATGCATGGATAGGGTTTCAGTCTTGGAGAGCTACAGCGAGTATGGTACGTGGTTACGTAACTTACGTTTATTATTTATTTATTTTATTTTATTTTATTTTATTTTGAAAATTTAATGAGCATGTGTACGATTTTTTACTTAACAGAAATCGTTGTCTAAGAGTGGTGAAAAATCATTGCTGGATGTTATTGAATCAAGAAAGCACGGGGAAGCTCTTTACTTCTGGACCCGTTTGGATACGGATCCAAGATACGGGTCGGGTCATGATTTCTGGTCGTTCTGCAATCATATAAATGCTGGGAATTGCCAGTAAGGCTTAAGATTCTTGATATTTTGTGGATTTTCTTTATTTTAAATTAATTTATAGATTTGTAAAAAAATATGCTTGAATTTTCGTCGTATAGGTTTGCATTCACCGAGGCTCTAAAGAAGATGTACGGCTTAAAAAACAACTCGAGCTCACTTCCCCAAATGCCTTCAAACGAAGGGACTTGGTCTGTAATGCACTGCTGGGTTTTACCGACGAGGTCGTTTATGGAATTTGTTATGTTTTCAAGGTTAGAATTTCTATACATATCCTCTTATTTTTATACATTTTAACATATGATTTACCGTATCAAATTAAGACCTCATTTTGTTAAATTAACAAGGATTTTTTTTTTTTTTGTAGAATGTTTGTGGATGCACTTGATTCGCAATTCTACGACGAGCATCACAAAATCGGACGATGTTATCAAAGTCTATCCAAGGTAAACGAAAAAATAAAAAATTCCACGTCGAATAATCCTTTGTTTAAATATTTGGATAACCGATTTATTTTTGAAAAATGGATTTGATTTGTCAGGACAAGAATTGCTATTCTGGTTTGCTCGAATTGCTAGTGAACGTATGGGCGTACCATAGTGCGAGAAGAATGGTGTACGTGGACCCCACAACGGGGGCGATGCAAGAGCAGCACAAGCTGAGTCAGCGGAGGGGGCGAATGTGGGTCCAGTGGTTCCAGCTCAGCACACTCAAAAGCATGGACGAGGATTTGGCGGAGGAGTTCGATTACGATGGCCCCACAAAACGGTGGATTTGGCCATTAACGGGGGAAGTGTTTTGGCAAGGTATATATGAAAAGGAGAAGAGTATGAGATTTAAAGAAAAGGAAAAGAAGAAGCAACAGAGTAGAGAAAAGATTCAACGAATGAAGAAACGGGCTCGACAAAAGGCCTTGGGGAAGTACGTGAAGCCCGTGGAAGAGATCGAGTCTAATTCAACAGCTCAACAAGTTTGAGAGATCTCATTGGTCAATAAAATTCGTTACTTGATTTTTTTTTTATTCGAAATGGATGCTGCATAGAATTGTGTATATTTAGAACTATAGATCTCTTGAGGGTTTATTCAATTCTTTATTTGATTTATACTTGTAAAAGTTCGAAAACTATTTTCAACTAAATTCAAAAAAATTGCAGATATATAAAGAATTATTTATTCATTTCGGTGCCACGTCGAAAACTACTTGTGTAACGCAACATCCTTAAACGAACCTAAATTAAAAATTAGGGTTACATCATCTGCTAGTACAAAAGCTATGAGAGATTTCGACGTACAATAAAAGTATGTTGTAAATTGTAATAATTTTCTTTCCGGACAGACTCAAAGCAAAAGCTATTTCACTAATATAGTAACAAAAATTAACCTCGTAAATCCTCAAACTCCGACCTTCGGTACAGTCTCACATTCTTGGAGCTACACGAGACACAATACAGTAACGTAAGTAAAAGAGAATATTCTATTGGCATCAAAGGAGGACGAAGGTCTATAATAAGTGATTTTTTTTTATCGTGTACCTCCGCCAATGGTAGCCTCTGGCAGTCGTTCGATGGAATATCTGTGTTGAGCAATATACATGATTGGTACTCCCGGGATCTGGCAATCGAACATCAATTCCGTTGTTAATTGCACATGGATATTAATGGCATTTTGGATTTTTTTTTTATTTATTTATTTATAATAACTTCTAATTGATCATACCTTACGAATTCTCCGCTTCAAGTCCCGATCACAGGTGGCAACGATGTAGCATTTGTGCTGTTTCATTCATCATTGTGGCAAATATTATATAGTTTATTTGTCATAAAACTCTCCATGCATGCAATCACATGAAATCAAAATTGACAAGCGTACAATTTCAATTCTTTTAGACGCAGGAACGAAAAAACGGGATTGGATTTTTTTATTTTATTTTTTCAAGTCGTACCTGAGTAACCCTATCAACAAGGCAGTCATCGGCGTAAGTTCCCTTGTGCGTACAGGGCAGCCTTTCAAATCGAGGATCCTTCGCAATTCTATTTATCCAAAATAATAAAATAAAAAAATAAAAAAAAATAAAAAAATTTGGAAATGAAGGTAACGAATAAATTCTAGTCGCTACATTAAAATAGTAATCTAAAAAAAGGAACATGCCTGAGAGCAACACGATATCTCTGGCCTAGTTTCTCGAGTTCGGCCATTACACAGTCAGTAATACACGGAGTGCCTATACAAAAACAAACGGGAGAAGTAATTAACTAACTTAAATAGAAAGACAGCAAAAAAAATTTGGAACTTCAATCCTATAATCAAGCATTTGTAATAAGTTGCTGAACCACTGTCATAATCTCGAACAAATCCACAAACGAAACTTCGGCCAGAAATATATTCACAACGAACAACTTACGATCTAATAAGAGCTAAGTATAAACTCACTCGAAAACATCAGCAAACAATGTATCGTAACTTACATTTAGCATACAAGCAGTCCATCATTCCTTTCTCCAAATCCAACTGCACAGCGTTTAAAAAATAAATCCGCGAGAGAAATTAATAATACAGCAGATCTCCACAAAATCAAACGATAAACGTAAATAATACCAAACACGAAAATAGAGAAGCAGGCAGCACTCACTTTATTTTGGATGGAGAAATTAATGAAGTTAGTATCGACCAAAACTCGATACGGCGGACCCAGAGCAGTGTTGTGTTTGAAGAAAAGCGCAGACGAAACTTGCGGTCTGCATTATCGAACACATTATCAAATTCAGCTCCATTAATGCAAAAAAAAAAAAAAAAAAAAAAAAAGAGAGAGAGAGAGAGAGAGAGAAATTAGCACTACAAAAAATCAATTAAAAATCAAATATTTTAAATTAGTACAAGGAAGAGAAGAGACTAACACATTTCTGGGGAGATTATCCTTGGTCAAGTCTTTCTTGTTAGGGTTTAATACCTCCTCTTTGTAACTTGAACAAAAAAACCAGAGAAATTGAAAACTAAAAACGGCATGAAATTCACAGAAATATGACTGTAATTAGGAAGAGGAGAATGAGTTCTTACTGTTTAATCGCTTTGTGACTGACTAATTTCTTCATTACAGCAAATTTGGCGGTTCTATTCGCTTTTCCCATCTTTAAATTTCAAATTGCAGAGGCTGTGAACCTGAAACTTGCTGTCGATTATGAAGAATAAAACCCAAATCCCTAATCGTAAACCCTAATAAGTTTTGTTGGTGGCAAGAATGTTGGGGATTGTTTGGCAGAAATTCCTTTTTTTTTTTGTTTTTTTTTTTGTTTTTAATAGTATATAAATATATACAACAGAACCTCGATAAATTAATAATCTCGATTAAATAATAGTTTCTCCCGGTCCTGACTCGGTGAAAACGTGTTAAATTATTAACTCGATAATTTAATAATTCACTAAACTAATAGAATTTTCCTGGTTCTGGCTGTATTAATTTATAGATGTTTAATTGTATATCTATTTAGGCGGTTGTAGGTAAAAGTTGAGATTTTTTTTGGGATTTTAGCCCGTAAATTCGTTTGACTAGTTTCATACACTAACCGATACTATATTTTCGATACTGCATTTTCCTTTAAAATTTTCATTTTGCTTCTTTATTTTATCTATAGATGTAACCAAACACACATTATCCCTCCTCTCAATATATAATAATAGTTTCCGAACATGTTCGGATCTTCCCAAAATTACGATATAAAATCGGAAACAAAAAAAAGTTGCTAAACCTCTGCCCATTTTTCGCGCCATCGTAGCTCCGCCCATTTACATTGCTTACCATTTTAGCTCTCTGCCCCATGTTTGAAAAAACGAACGTATCTAGTGATAGTCAACTACCCTTGGTTGAAGTGCGGAATTTAAAAGAACGAGTGCAGTGTTGAAAGTTTTGTACTTGGGACTACCTAGTATATGAGTTGAGCGAAAAAAAATACAAAATCTTGGAAAAATATATAATGCAATTAAAAAAATGTCGTTCTTACTATTTCTCTCTCGATTAATTTGTTTTCTTGTTTATTAGTCTCTATAACCGATCAAAGGTAGAAACCATAGCACAATAGTCGATAACTATATATGCGGACAGTTTCCTTAAAAAAAATCGATTGTCTGATGAATTTGAACTATGTTCTTGCATGTTTGTCCGAATATTCATGCACTTGTTTCTCGAGTTTTCGTTCCCTTTTGCTTGACAAAGAAAGCTGAAACCACGGTGCTCTTGCTACGATCAGGTGGCGGAACAATCTCCTTCCGAGATACATTATCGAACGGTTTATACGGAATTACAGGTTTTGAGCCCTCCAAAGAATCCTTCTGCAAAATCAATTTCTTATAAAAACCGGCCCAAACGTAAAATATGCGAAACAAAACTGAATAAATTACCCGTCGAGTGACACCTAGGGTTTGCATAGCTACTCTCGTCGCTGGGGTGGATTTCATCTTCCTCTTCCCTTGACCATCTAGTCAACAGACAGAGTTGTACGATGATGAGTATGTTTATAACAACGAGTACAAAGGTTGTCGTATTTTCATACATACCTAACGAGTTGAAAGCACTAGACGATGATTTCTTGCTCAATTTCGAGTCCTCGGTGCTGTAAAACGGCGAAAGCAAATATCACTTACATTTACAGAAATATCACCGAAACCGAAATCGAAATCGAAACTGAACGAAGATAAATTCCGGGACTAATTAACCTCATTATACCACGTGGGGAGCCTTTCATTATCGACTTCGTTTCTGATGCCAAATGCCAAGAAAGTGTTTTTGCAGCTAAACGAAAAAATGTGTTAATAATCATTACGCGCGTCGATATAATCAACAGCCATTCAATGCTAAGGAAAAACCAGTTACCTGAAGGGTAAAGACGACCTTTCGCTTGTGCGGTTTGTCTAGAATCTGTCTGTACATGAGTGCTGAAGTCCACCTTCTTGACGGAATCTAGCTTGTGATGAACCGAAGCAGAATAAACGAGACACTCGAAAAAAGGGGCTCGATTAATTTTGTTTTAATGCAAGAACTATTTATTTATATCTTACTTGGCAAAATGTAATGCTTGTGATGCCTCGGGATAATAGCTAGTAATTGCTGCTGCCTAAGACCTTCTTTATCCGTATACGTTCGACACGTAAGAAGTTTCTTACACATATGAAAAAAATTTAAAAAAAAAATATTTCAGCATCAACGATGTTTTACGAGTCTACAAAATCAACGGATTTAAAATCACCTGATTGAGACACGTGACTTTCGAATCAACGGACGAGATCTCCATCGTCTGTTGCTCGAGAACATCGCTCAGCTTGTAAGCAACGGTGCCGAGATGGTCAATGGCGTTGACCAGAGCTCGTAGAGCGTAATCCTTCAAATTGTCCATAAACCTTGTCCACGAAAACGACGAATATCATATATATAAATAAATAAACAAAATTTCGTAAATGGATTTCGAAAAAGTCGAACAAAAAAAAGAAAGCAACTACACATTTACTAATACTAAATCAGTACACAACCGAGATCGATCATACGAATATATATGTAGGACCTCAGACGCTACCAGTTGTCCTAAAAACCAATCGGTCTCGACATTCGATTGGTTTAAGAAACACAGTTAATTAAGACAAATTTTTTAGATAGATTATTATAAGTTGGCAGAAATCTTTCTTACATCTGCTTCTTGTCATTGTTGAGGTATGATTTCTCACAATACTCTGCTGCAGAATACAGTTGTGGTCTGAGATTCTTGAGTTCCTATTCAGACATTATTTTTTTGAAAGAAAAAAAAAAACATTATTTTTGGGAATTATAATAATAATAATAATTAATTCTGCATTGCCAGAAAAATAATTGGATAAAACAAAATTAATTCTTCTGGTTTAACGGCAAATGTAGATTTACCTGTAACGCCGTAACGAAGCTCTTACTCTTATCAATCGAAACCTCATCAGGCGTCATTTTTTTATTTTTTTCCGCTCGAAGATCAAATCATAAATCCTCAAAAAATTAGCGTTACCGCAAAATTTGAAAAATGGAATAGAATTATGAATTAATAATTGGAGGAATAAAGAATTTGATTACGGTAGAGTTGGAGTTAAGCAAGGTATATATATATATATATATATATATATATATATATATATATATATATATATATATATATATATATATAATATAGAATGTATGTATATATATAATGCGGCGGGGATCAGGTGAAGTGTGTGAGTGACAGAGCGAAAGCGTGAGGAAGAACAACCCCGGGAAGAAGGAAAGAAAGAAAAACGACGTCGTATAGAATGGTAGTTGGTCGGTGGTGGGCCAGCTTTGTGGGTACTTTGCCTTTACAGACCACTGCCTATATTTTCTGATTTTTTATTTTTCTTTTTCCTTTTCTTTTTATGAATAAATTGTTTTTCCTTTTGTTCTTGTTATATTAGTAATACTTATCTCTTATATATATATATAGCATTTTGTTAGGTGATAATGGATAAGTATTTCATTTTCATACAAAAATAGACTTGTTCATTATCACAATTAATGTATTGATATACTAAAATATAATATAGAAAGATATGTCAAAATTTTATTTTCTTTTTATATTTATAAAGTTAAATTTTACATAGCCGAAATAATCACATCTATTTCATTAAGTGAGTTCGAACTCGTGATAACTTTTATACTTATATTTATACTTTACTTATGAATGATGATATGTTCGTGGAGCGGTAGTAGAGTCGGGATTTTAAGTCAGTGATTGGGAGGAACGCATATGATCCCTTATGACTGACTCTATAGTGGCTTCACTATTGCGTGCAATCAAAATGAACAATAGGCTCATTTTGTTTAAACTACATCATTCGAATGCAAATTTTGGAATTCTGATTTTCAAATCTGATATACTAAATTCCACACTATTTTATTGTATACGTAACTAAAAATATTTTTTTCTCTAACATCTTCTATTCTTATTCCCCACTCTTCTTATTTTTCCCTAACTTTTTCACAAAATCACACACTAAAAATATACTTAGCATTCTAAGTTCAAATTTAACAAAAAACTTCACATGTTCAAACTACAACAAACTTAAAATTTGAGGAAAAAATTCAAATTCATATGAATTTGAATAATTAAAAATGCTTAATGAAATTGAATAAATATTAAATAAAACGGAACTCATTTTTTATGATTATTCACGTAAAAAATTAATGAATTTTGAGTGACTTGGATCAAATCATTTTAGAGTGAAGTTATAGAAAATTTGAGTAGAGAGAGATTTTTTTTTTTATTTATGTGTGGGATTTAGTAAAAAAAATTAAATTTCACACTAATTGTTCTATTCTGATTCGTATAATAGCTTGCAAATTATACGAGAGACGTAAACCACGCTATGCTAATCATGTGTGAAAGTTCGACCTATCGATCATTGACAAAGATATTTAAAACTTGGGCCAATTAACGCAAAACTTTTGTAAGACAATTCTTACAATTTTTTTAGACCAAGTTTAGTGGTCCAACTAAAATTTGGGATTGGGCTCTCCGACAAATCTTAAAATTAAAATATGACGTACGTATACATATGTATGGGCCTAGGTTAATATTTTTATGATTTTTTCTCTCGAATCATAGTCAGCCACGTATGCATTTATAGATTGTGTATGTGGCCACCCCGAGAAGATTTTATTTTTGTCAAAATTGGATTTAATTAATCAAAATAAGTAATTAAATTAAACTCCATAATTCCAAATTATCCAAAAAAAACACAAGACTTATCCTCCTTCCTCAACGATGATTCATTCCCCCACTTCCCCTCTGCAACCAAACAAAACCCTCTCCCTCGAATATTCGCATCCCACAAAAATCGAACAAAAATGTCAATTTGATACACACAGAAACTTGAATTCAAATCAATTCAGAAAATTCTCCACAGTATAATTTGAATGGCGCTCTTAATTCCGTCGTCGGGAATTGCATCGCTCGCCGGCAGGGAATCGCCGTGGGTGATTGTTCAGAAATCGAGAAGAAGGAATGTTAGGTTCGATGTTTGTTCGGGGGTTAGGGATTTGAAAAAGGGGGTTTCGAAATTGAGGGGCGGGGGCGATAGTTATGAGGATACTGTGAGGTGGTTGTACGGACAGGTGAAGCAGATCGATACGGTGCCGTTTCCAGCTAAGAAGACTAAGGATGGAGAAGGGAAGAAGCAGGACTACTATGTGAATACGGGCTACGCGATCCGGACCCTCCGGGAGGAGTTCCCGGAGCTTTTCTTCAGAGAGCTCAGCTTCGATATCTACAGGTATTAATTATTCAATATTTCAAATGAAAAAAAAAAACAAAGTTAGTGTTGGTTTTCTTAACGTGTGCTTGAATAGATTGTGATGTAGCTTCAGTTGTTAGGAATTATTGATTAATTCATGGGATTGAGATTTGATCAATTGTTGGAGCTTAGAACCACACAGTTTAGTGCAAGTATAATCTTGCTCTTGCTGGAAAACCGATACCCCGAATGCAATTAATCATAGAAATAAGGCATGTATAATCGATACTTCAGTATGAATTGTATTTATGCGTGAACAATATGGGAAACGTGGTACGATTGTTGTAAGATGGCTGGAGTTGGTTGATTTGGCCATCTGCAGTATCCGAATAGAATTTTAAGCAATTTGGCGAATTCCAATTTGTGAGTTTTAACTTTTAATACACATGAAAAATTGTTTGCACAATATCGTCTTGCAACTCGAAATTTCAAATTTATTCAAGTCGATTGTTTGGAAGCCCACCTTTTGTAAATTGGTTTTTGTTCGGTATATATAAGGTAGGTGTTTCGTACTCTTCGGTTTTGCCTCCTGTGAAGAATAAGTATTTGTCAAATTTTATTGACATTTTGTAATCTTTGGTTCTGCACAATATCAGCTTGCGTCGATTTTTTGGAAGATTATCTTTATTGTAAATTGGTTCTTGTCGAGTATACAAAGAAGACGTTTTGTAATCTTCGGTTTTTGCCTCCTGTGAACAATAAGTATTTCTCCAGATGACAGTTTTGTAACTCTTCATTATTCATTTACAGGGATGATATCGTCTTCAGAGATCCACTCAACACTTTTTCTGGTATAGAGAACTATAAATCGATCTTCTGGGCATTAAGATTTCACGGTAAGATCTTTTTCAAGGCCCTATCAGTTGACATAGTAAGCGTGTGGCAGCCTGTGGAGAGCATCATAATGGTACGTTGGACTGTTCACGGCATTCCAAGAATCCCGTGGGAGAGCCGTAGCAGATTTGACGGTACCTCAGAGTACAAGCTCGACAAAGATGGCAAAATATACGAGCACAAAGTTCATAATATCGCGATGAACGGACCCCAAAAGTTTCAAATACTAACCGTGGAGCATTTGATTCAGTCGATAAGCTGCCCCTCGACACCAAAGCCAACTTATTTCGAGTTCTCATCTTCTTCGACTATGAATATTTTGCCGTTAAAGAAATTCGCTGCTCTGAAATGGAACTTACCTTCTGTTCTAATCAGACATCAGAGATCCGAAACCGAATCATAATGATATACCATCGCATGTTTCTTTTCAGGTACTACTTCTAGAAGCTTTACGCCTTGCGAATTTTGAAATTTGTGGAATATGTTGTATTGTGTGTGTTAAGGCATTTCAGTGTAGTGTGTATATTCTGAATTCTCTGTAAAAAGCATATCAGTTGGGTGAATCTTGTGGCTACCACTGTGTTGTAAAGCTAGTATATAATATCTGGGCTTCAATAAATAATACATATATGTTCGAAAATTGCCGAGGTGGACCGATTAAAACCGTGTCGTATTACCAATTGAGTTTATGCTAAAACAATGTTCAGACTAAATAACTGTTCAGCCACTTTACCTATATAGAGACAAATATAACTGTGACAAAATAGAAGCCAACATATGTTGGCATAGAGAATGAACCCTCAGCCTATAAAAAGGCAACAACCCCAATTGTAGTTCATCACAAAACACAATTTCCAGCTGATCCATAATAGTTTAAAGAATCGAAAGTAACTAATCGTTGACAATATCGAAAAATGGATTTCAAGAAATCAAATCCATCATCGTTCCTTGTAGTAGCAACACTAGTAACACTAGTTGCAGCGTCGGAAGCTGGTGGAGGAATCTCAATCTACTGGGGGCAAAACGGGAACGAGGGCTCACTAGCCGAAACTTGTTCCACTGGAAACTACCAATATGTCGTTTTAGCCTTCCTCTCATCTTTCGGAAACGGTAAAAAACCGATGTTAAACCTAGCCGGCCACTGCGATCCCTACAGCAACGGCTGCACCGTTTTGAGCTCCGACATAGAATCATGCCAAGAAAAAGGAATCAAAATCCTCCTTTCGATCGGAGGAGGAGCTGGCGGCTACTCCCTTGCCTCGTCCGAGGACGCGAGGCAGCTCGCCACCTACCTTTGGAACAACTTCCTCGCCGGAAAATCCCCAAATCGCCCTTTAGGCGAAGCCGTACTAGACGGGATCGACTTCGACATCGAGGGAGGGACAGGCCAGCACTACGGCGAGCTGGCGTCGTATCTGTCGTCCTACAGCAAGAGGGGTGACAAGAAGGTGTACTTATCGGCCGCTCCTCAGTGCCCATATCCAGACGCTTGGATTGGAGGTGCGTTGAAAACGGGGCTCTTTGACTACGTGTGGGTCCAGTTTTATAACAATCCGCCCTGTCAGTATACAAGTGGAGATGTCTCTGATCTTGAAAATTCATGGAAGATTTGGACATCGTCTGTTCCTGCGACAAAGATATTCTTGGGTTTGCCTGCGGCGCCTAGTGCCGCCGGAAGTGGGTATATTCCGGCGAGTGATTTGGTTTCGAAGGTGCTGCCGGCGATTAAAGGGTCGGAGAAGTATGGGGGTGTTATGCTTTGGTCAAAATACTATGATGATGAGACTGGTTATAGCTCTTCTATCAAGAGCCATGTGTAGTTTAGATTGTTGCTGCGTTTATGTTCAATCTCGTTACGTGTGTGTGCGTGTGTGAGCGTAGTTTCTCTTTGTGTGTATTGTACTGTGCTATTATCTTGAGAATTAAGACATTGTTGTTGTGTAAATATCTGGTTAAATGGTTTCCTTACGGATACTAAATCCTGCCCAAGGACTGTTTCAAGAATGTAAGAGACGAACCTATATCTGAAAGTCCTCAAACAAAACGACTCTAGAATAACAGCAGATCGAGTGAGAAACAGAGTGTCGTTACAGATATACACACGACAATCATAACTATATCTAGTCTGTAAAAAGCTCGAAAACATGGTACCATTTCATCTAGAACATTCACATAGCATCATGTGAAGACATAAACACTAAAGCAAGCAATCATCAAAGCTGTGTTTACCTTTTTCTCCAGGGCCCCATAAACATCAATTTTGACACAGCTATCTTCCACTATTGATGCCAATTCTTTTGAGGTGGGCTCTATTAGCTGTGACAGAACGAAAGGCTGTGACCGTAGAGCATATTCCTTGCAACGTTCGACCAAAATCTGGAAAGCAATGATCAAAACCTAGCTGGCCATATAATTTAATCACAAACAAAATCATGTGAAGTTGAAGCAAAAAACATTACAGAAAGCATTCAATTCATGTGCGCTATGTGTACGAATTATCGAGCTCCCTCGTTAACTAAAACATTTGCTAATCGGAATGAATGTGTTATTATTTCAAAACTTAAATGTGCTGAAAACGAAAATTTAGTAAACATCATTACCGAAAAATTAAATAAAACTGTTCAAATCCCAGTGGGACAAAATTACATTAAGAAGAAGAAAAAAAAAAAGAACCTTAACAAAAACGAAAAAAAGGGGGAGCATTTGAAAGTCGATAAAAGACTCTTCGCATACAGTAACTCTGCTAGAAAGAAAAAACCTCATCCATGAGTGTTGACAGCTTCCCACAGCAAATTCTTGGGAACAGGGTTCGCCAAATCCCGAGCCTCCATCGCAGCACTCCTTAGCGTCTGTAACGTAACTTTATTCGCCTCGAAGAAGGACAAGCTCCTGTAAGGAAGATTGTGCTTCTTGCATAGTTCTTGTACCATTGGAGAAATGTTCCTCAATTGACACCTAGGCAACCTAGGAAACAAGTGATGCTCGAGCTGAAACTGCAATCCACCGAAGAACCAATCCATCGAAGGCGAGCAAGCGATGTCGATTGTCCCACTCGTCTGTTTCTCGAACCAATCGTTTCCCTTTGGCGATCCGACGTACACGTTCGCTGCGAAATGGTTTAGTGTGAATTGGACGTGCTGGATTGCGCAGACGCAGAAGCTGGCGAGTACGAAGAGCACCCTTTCGGTCCAGTTCGGGAGGCACATGACGAGGAGAGGGAACCATGTCCAGAATACGAGGATTCCGAGTATGTTCAATGCTCTGTCTGGGATTTTTCGCTTGGAGAAGAGGAGCAAGAATGTCTGGAGATAAAGATTGAATCTTGCGACGCACATGACCGGGTAATACGTGAGGTGCTGGTAGCAGACGAAGAATCGAGAGAGGTAATCGAACGTGAGCTCTCTACCGTAGAAATGGGATCTGATGGAATCGAACAGGGTCGTCGAGACGGCGAAAACGGGTAGGTGCTGGAGATCCGGGTCGTAATCGAGGGAGTTGCAGGCGATGTGGTGGGCGTTGTGTGTCCACTTCCACCACGCAATGCTGATGCCGGTGAGGCAGTTGCCGGTTAGAATCTGGGTCAGTTTGTTGAAGCCGCGGGTCTTCATAATCTGGTAATGACCCGAATCGTGACCCAGGTAGGCGACTTGGATCCAGGTGAACCCGAGCAAACCGCCGGAGATGATGTGGATCAGGAAACTGTCGGTGCACAACACGCCGTAGAAACACGCCATCAGCATAAGGAAACAGCAGCAGAGTGAGATCACGGTTCCGTGCCCTTTCTTCTCGAACAACCCGGATTTGGCGAACTGAGTCGCGAGTTTCCGGTAATCCTTGGAAACCTCGGAAACCTGGAAATCCTCGAGGTAATAGCCGGTGAAGTAATTGTCGAGATATTTCCAGGCAGTACCTGGGTGGAAGGCGATGAACGCATCGGTGACGTCTTGTCCGGCGAGATTCAGGAGAAGGATATCGCCGCCGGGGTGGATTTTCTTCCACTCCGTCACATCGTAAACCTTGCCCTGGATCGAAATCCACAAATCGTCCGGGTCGGTGTGCTTCTTCAATTCATCAGATGTGATGTATTTCTTCAACGTATCCGCCATTATCGACAGCTAAAAACAACAAAAAAAAACAAAAAAACAGAATCAAATCGAACAATGCGCCAATTAGAAAACCTAAATATTTCAATTCGAAGTTCCAACACCCCCCCTTTAAGATGAAAGGGGAGGGAGGTGGCTGAATTGAATTGAAATGAAATTGCCCCCCGACGAATGTGGGTAGAGAGCTTCAATTGTACGATTTTGCCTGAATTAATTCTCTGCAATTATCCCTAATTTGAAGATGTAGAAGAAGAGAAAGATGGCATTTTTATGAGAGAGTTTTTGTGTGTGTAGAGGGTGGTGTTGTTCTTAATGAAGGATTTGTGTTTAGACCGACAAAAGCGGAGAACTGGTTGTTCACAAATACTTGACCCCACGCGTCTTAAGGGTGGACGTGAATTTACACCTCCTTTTGACTCTCTTTTTTTAGTATATACATTTATTACTAATTATTATTATTACTAATTATTATTATTAGTACTAATTATTATTATTGTTATTTGTAGATAAAAATTGTTGGCAAATGAATTAATTCCGTTACTCACGCTCCACCAACTCAGTTACCCGTCTATTCTATGCTACACAGAACGAAATGCATCGGGTAGGATTTTAACACAAACACCCACATTGGTGTGTAGAGAAACCGTAAAAAATCATCTGGTGTAGTCTGATCGAGGGTAGCATTAGAAATAACCCTCGGTTACCGTTGGTTTTATAGATGATGCACTAGATGATACATCTCGTTATTTACATCGGGTGGATTTGAATCGTAAATTTGATTAAATAATTGTCCACTAAGCACACGTACAAGTGAGTGTATGTGTAATTATGTGTAGATTTATGATTTAATTACACGCATGTAAATAATAAGATGTGGTATTTAATTTACCATGCTACACTCTGTAAAATACACGTGGAGATCATACACCGTAGATATACACCTAATAACGCACATATTTAATGTATAATTATTTATATAGATTTATAGTTCAAAATTGCAAGAAATTTTTTCTTTCACCGGATATAGTATCTCATAGATTGTTAATATTATTGGGACAAATCTATTTATTATTGGATAAACATCAACCAACTATTGTGGGCAAATACATTTAGTTTTGGATAAATAAGAATACAATCTCTTGATTCTCTTGCAATTTTAATGGAATGGGTTTATTATTTAAATAGTAACAAATTTAATGGAATTGCTTGAATTGGATTTATTTTATAATTAATTTTAATATATATATATTTTTTTTGAGGGAATTAATTTTAATATTTAGATCTATGGAAATTTGAATTGGTGTGACGAATTTAATGTAGGATGAAGTTCTTTAAAAGAAGGTTCTTAGAGGACTTGGCCTGCATTATCTTTCCCACTAAGTCTTTGTTGTGGTGGTGGGCTGAACAAGTGTACCCTCCATCTATATTCTATTATATTCTATATTCGTACTATATATTATTTTATTATTTCAATTTCACCCCCAAATTTGAATTGTTTGCCCTTTGAACTCCGTCAAAGTTTAATTCATTTAACGTGTGTTGAGGTCAACGGAAAAATAATTGAGCATGTGACGGTGTTAGTTTTTAATTACGGCGTTAAGGTCAGAAAATAAACAAACGGTGTTTACTAATAATGGGATTAATTGACTGATAAAAGTCTTTTCCTTTTTTGGTTAATTAGCATAAGTTTAGAATATATTAATATATTTAATTAAACTTGGCCTTTCAAATCATTTCAAAATATCTCCAAAGTTATCGAGTCCCATTTAAATAAATTTTCAAACAAACCATTGACTTTGTCGTGATTTAGTGTCGAGTCAGCATGAGCAAACCGAATATATATATATATTTCATTTTTGGACGTTCTTGTTGCCTATTAATTAATGCTTAAATTACGAAAACTCCTTCGAACTTAGGCTAAATTATGAAATACACCCCCACATATTTGTAATCATTAAAATCTCCTAACGTTTGTTTCTATCGTACATCGATTTTCACGGGATCTTTTCTATTCCAAGGAATATTTCGCAAAAAATGTCAAATCTACCCCGTCGATCTACATTTCTTTATGCTATTTTTTAAAGACAAAATTGCCCTCAAGGGGTATGGTAATAGTAATACTAAAAAAAATTGAGAGTGTTATTTAAAAAGAATAAAAATTCCGTGTAAAGAACCCTCAAACAAAAACTTTTGTCTTTAGAAAAGTAGCATTAAAAAATGTCACGTGTGCAGGGGTAAAATCGTCATTTTTGGGCAATATTCCATTGACTAAAAAAGATTCTATGAAAATTGCACCCTAAAGGGAATTTTGATAATTAGGGATAGTTGGGGGTATTTTTCATAATTTAGACTAAATTAAGGGGTGTTTTCGTAATTTACCCATTAATTAATGTCATTAATCATAAGAAAAAACAAAATGAAATCTAATAACACAACTACGTTAAGTTTGCTGTCATTTTCAGACACTCAAATAGTAGTATTTTATTACGTAGTAGCAGCTGTCTTTCATTCGATGTGTTGTCCTCTTTTCCACTAAGTTTATTGCACTAAGTCTTCATTATTCATAAATATGCAACGCTCTTTCTTTTTCTTTAATTAATTAAATCATATTTAATTAATTTTTTATTACGTTGTTCTTTTCCTCCAATGGCAGTTGATTATGTTATCCTCTAATATATGACACCTCTGCATGCCCAAATTATTTGTAACATGCTATTTTTTTTTTCTTAAAAAGAATTTAAATTCTGTTACAAATGAAAAAAATAAAAAGTGGGATACTTTAAGTACCAAAAAAAAAAAGTTCCTTTAAAATAAATAAAAAATGTAAAGTACTATTTCATGGAACTATCTAGAAGAACTCGCTAAATTTATAAAATTCAGTACTCCATTTATATGTAATTATTTATTAAATTTTTTGATGATGCATTATAATGAAAGACTTTTTATTTATTTAAATATAATTAAAGTAAGGATTAAGGTGAAAATAAGGAGGCATGTTCCTCCACAACTAGTTGATGACTTTTTTTTTTTTTTTTGAGCCACCACAATACACCTAAATAATCGAATGGACGACCGCCTCCCAAATCTCACCCATTTATTCCACACGTTAATTTAAATAAATAAAAAATGACTAATTTTAAAGGACAAATAATTCAATTTTGGGGGTAAAAATTGAAAATTGAAAATTGAAAATAATATATAGTATACACCGTTCAATCAGGAATTTATAAGGACGAGAGCGACAATTCATCATGCAATTGGATATTTGCAGATTCGATCCCAACTATTATTATTATTATTATTATTATTATTATTATTATTAGTTTTTATTTATCTATTTTTAGTTTTTTTATTTTGTAAGATTTATCAAAAGACCATAAATACTATTGGGCTTATATAATTATTATCAAACCGCACCCCATCATAGTCCAAAAGCCTATTTTTTAATTTTTGGTATATTCAGATTATGTAACTTAATTAAGGCCGGCCCCAATTGTTTTTTCAAAGATTGGATTTTAGTTTTATTCGGACCCAATTTTATATATATATATATATATTTTTTGAATAATTTGGACCCAAAATCAATCATGTTAATGAGCCCACATGAACTCAACGCATATTATAGAGTTGCAAATTAAATTAAACTCTACTTAGGTGGTGTTTGCAAAAGCGTATTTAAAAGTATAAGTTAGTGATTGTGAGTTAAGTTGATATTAAGTGCTTAATTCTAAAAGTTGGGGGTGTTTGCAAAAAATCTGGAGAATCAATTTAAATAGGAAAAGCAAGTACATGGGTGCTTTTAAAATTATAACTTAAAGCAGCTTATTTTAAGAGAAGCAAAAACAAAAGTTGGTTTACAAACACCTAAAAACTGATTACGAGAGAAAAAAAAGCTCACAATCTATTTCTAATTTTTTTTGCAAACACCACCTTAATTTCATTAAGTTCGTGTTTGTAAAAGTTTAGAAGTCACTAATTGTGAGTTAAGTTGGTTTTAATGCTTATTTATAAAAGTTGGAGATGCTTGTAAATACGCTAGAAGATCAATTTAAATAGAAAAAAAACAAATCTAATGGCGTCTTTAAGAAAAAAAACTTAAAACAACTTATTTTAAGAGAAGCAGAAGCAAAAGCAAAAACCTAATTTTACAAACACCTAAAAACGGATTATGACCAAAAAAAGCTCATAATGTATTTTTAAAAGCTATTGCAACACCACCTAATAGTTCGATACATATTTCTTAATCGTTAACACAAACTTGAACACATTCATTAATATATGAAGATGACTAGAGATCGTTTAAAAAAACCAAAAAAAAGTTGCATAAAATATAATCTAGATTAATCCTATTTTGACGACCAAACAACATCTACAATATATTCAAGAAACGAAACAAAGAAAGCACGATGAAAATTCTACTTATCGGGAGATGATTTATCTCGAATAAAATCTCGAAAAGATTGGCGCGAACGAAACGTGTTACTTTGGAATATGTTGCCAAATGCCAACTTCAAAAGATGGGATATAATAGTTGCCAATTCCCCAAATAACATGGCATGTTATTTCACTTATGTATCTAATTACCCCATTCGGAAATAAACAGTGTAACAACACTATTTTATTTTTTCTTCCTTTGTATCAATTTTCTTCTTTTGATAAAGTACTCATATTCATAACTATTGTTCTTTTTAATGAATAGTATTTAACTAATTTTTATTTCTTTATTTTATTTACTTTTAAATTTTTTTTGAATTTTTTAAAAGTCGACAACACAAAAAGCAGGAATGAAGAGACAACCCTTTAGTTATATGTTGGTGGAAAATCAATGTTGGGGACCTTTATTTTGTTCATTTGTGTTTTTTGACCCTACATTTAGGGACCCTTGTCTGCTATTACTTTAATTTGTTATTTATTTATTTATTTATATATTTATATATATATATTTTTTTTTCTTTGTTTTATTAGTGTCTTTTAAATTTTCTTTGGAAATTTGAATTGAAAACAACTAGACCTTTGCTATTTTTTGTTGGAAGTGCGTACGTGTTCAGACAAATTACTTGTCACTACCATTCATTAGTGGATGCAAAAAAATTGTCGAATTTCGTTACCCAACGAAGCGATAATGTAGGAAAAAGACATATAGGGATGAAAATCGAACGAATCAGATTTAGAATTGACACTTCTAGAAGAAAAAAAAAGTGAAAAACTGATTCCAATTTCATTCAAAGAATCGGAAAAATTGAAAATTGGAATAAAAAAAATGTCGGAATAGGTTATATGAATAATTGAAACATAAAATCGGAATATATCAATTTGAACAAAAATTGATTATATTATCTATCAAATTTAATATATAAAATCCAAGCCAAAGATATTTTCCACGGCTGCAATTTCTTTAATATATATTAAATGATTTATTAAAATTCAAAGGTTTGGTGATGTCACTATCTGCAGCACGGTCCATGCTATTATTCTGTTATTTAAATTTTTGCTTGAATTATTCCCATAAACCTCCTGAATAATGAATTCTAATTAATAATTGAATCTGGCCTTTCACTATTATATAGTGACAAATTATTTATTTATTTATTTATTTATTTGTGTATATATACTAAATTATCTTCTCCACGGCCAATTCTTGTTTATTATTGGTCTTCGATCACAAGCACAAATAATGGTTAATATTAATTGTTTATATTTTAAAATATGCCAAATTGAATTCGACAACTTATAACACTTTTTTATGTTGCAACATCATTTTGTTTAATAATTACTTTTTCAACTACATATTTTCCCTTTTATCTTTTTTCTTAGGTCCACTCACCAAGGTTGCCTCCCTTGTGACAATTGATGTCTTACCAAGATTTTTGCAAATGTGAATAGTAATAAGGACTCTAAATATAACTCAAACGAACTTTTAACGAAGGATCTCAAGTTGCACATCGCCCCCTAGGAATTTTCAATCTTCGCACTTTCCCCCCCTATAAACTTAAAAAATCAGAATGTTTCCTCTTCAGAGTTTTGTTTCAGTTGCACTTTGCCCTAAAATAGAATTGTCGGCGTATTTTTATCAGGATTGTCATTTCATACAAATCCTAATATTTTCATCTTTTCTAACATACGAAATACACAACCGATTTAACTAATTTCAGAAAAAAAAAATAAAACATGAGTGCTTTTTCTCTATCAAAACGGATTGTGCCAATTTAAACTTACGAGAATCTTCAATTAGCAGTTATTACAGTGATCCATCCCCAAAACAACGCGAATCCCATCCAAATGGACAAATTCATGACAATTCCGACAACAAAAAAATTCATCGAAAATAATAATTTGGGGTAAAGCGCAACTGAAAATAATAAAGTATAAAAACATCTTAGCTAATTTGAAACACATTTTTTCCTAATTAGTGTTAGACTAATATGTAACACACCATGTGTTGCACCTGATTTTTTTTTTTTCAATTTTCACGCACTAAAATGTTATTATTCACACACACATAAAAAAGAACCACATAAAACATTCTCACGTGAGACCTTATTATATAAACATATATATACATACATATATATATATATATATATATGTTATATATAACACTTTTCCAAAAATCCCATTATTCAAAAATCACTTCTTTCAAAAATCACAATGGAAAATTCTCAACAGCTAGCCACAGAGAGCTTCTCCTACAGCTGGTTAACAGACAGACAGCTTTATTCAATCCTGTCCGAAAATTCAATCGATCAAAAAGATCAGAATTTCAAATTTGACGTCCCTTTAACGGAATATTCCTCCACCGTTCACGCCGACGAAATCTTCTCCGACGGGCACATCATGCCGCTCTACATCGACAGGCCATCGAAACCGGAGGCGGCGTTAAGACGAACCACTACTTCGGAAGCCGTGCTTTCTCCGCCTCCCGCGGTCTCGCCTATTTATTACTCGTGCGATTCGTTATCGAAAACGCCGCTCCTCGCGAAGAGAATTACGGAGTGTTTTTTGTTCGAGAAGTGGCGGAAATCGACGAAGAGAATCTTTTTGAGATGCTTTGCGTTCGTGAAGCCGGTGTGTAAATCGAGGAAGAGTAATCGAGTGGATGATCTTGAGAGGAAGGTTTGGGAAGTTAGAAGCTGGAGTAATTCTGTTGAGGCTTCACCTACAAGATTAAGTTCATCAGCTTTTGATTGGTCTATTATTAATAATAATAATAATAATAATAT
>NW_012193538.1:1444135-1476904 GCF_000504015.1 Erythranthe guttata | reverse complement strand
TTCGCAAAGCCCGTGCAAATCGTCAACAGATCGGAGGTAATTTTTACGTTTTTACGATCCTCTTGTTATGTCGATTATGATTCCGAATAGAGAGACGAAAAAAGTCGAGCGTGGCTCCGCTCGTGTTAAATTCACACCGAGTGTTGCTAAGCTCGATTTTTTTCGTTTTTTTTTTTCGGATTCGTAATCTACATAACAAGAGGATCGTAAAAACGTAAAAATTACCTCCGATCTGTTGACGATTTGCACGGGCTTTGCGAAAGAAAATCGAGAGGGTTGAGAGAGTTTTTTGAGTTTTTTACCTTTTGGTTTTTGAGAAATGGTAAAAAATGTGCCTGAATGTTTAATTTATGCCTGCACAAATCATTTCAGTTATGAAATTGACCTTAATTGCGTTTTATTCTAACATGAATAAGGGAATTAAAATATTTTAAAAATATAGAATGAAGGTATGTGAGAAACTAGATGGACTAGAAATATCCTTGTCGGACCAAGGAATGGGGCCTGGAGGCGAGAGATTTCGCCTTTTAGTGTCATGTAGATATCGGCCCATTAATTACTGGGACTTATATTCTAACCCTATACAACTGGTAGCCCACTTCTCTAACTATTTATTTATTATATAAAAAATAAAAAATATATATCATCCGACAAATTTCGTGATTTCCAGGTAAGAAAATCATGTTTTTATTGAGCTTTTAGCAAGCGCTACCCCTGTGAAACCTCTAATTACCAGAAACTATGTTAAAACAATTAGCATTTACCCCCTATGTCACAAAGTCTAAGCCACCGGCCCCCTTATCTCCAAATCGTATGATGCACGCGCGATCAGTGCAGCTAGTTATTGTTTTTTACACTTGAAAAACCTCAAATGTCCTCTGAAATTTGTTTTTCAATAAACATATATTTTAAATAGAAATAATCAAAAAAATTGTATCAAATTGCAAAATTTAAAATTTCTTAATTATATTCCTTCTTCTTCACCAACCCAGCTTAACAGGGACCGCCGTCTCCGTTCTTTCACCACCGTCTCTTCCCACCTCCCGAGGCGGCGACAAAACCAGCCGAATCTTATCCTCCGGCACCGCCAACCAACTGAGATACCAGCTACGGTGCCGGCATAAGCTAGAAGGACGACTCACTTTTTTTTTAATTGCGTTAATACCATCTGAAATTTAAGATCTGACTTCGTCGAAGGCCTCCAAAGGGTTTTCTTTTTGATGTGAAAACTCCATGTTCAAATCGGTATGAATCCTAGAGATTCAAGACTACTTGTTTCTTCATTTGCAATTTCTCTTCTTTTTTTTTTTTTTTTTTTTTTTTTTGGAAAATGATGAATTGAAACTGCAGGGTAAATAATTGATTTGGTTTGCGACTTGCAGATTTCGTCGGGGCTGAGAAGTGTGTTCTTGAAGGTAAATCGCTATGCCGATGTGGAATTCGGTAGCTAAAGGAGAGTCTGAGTAAAATCGCACTCGATGTCTACGATGACGAAGACGATGAAGAGCTGTCAATGTATACTCCTCCGCCGCGCGATCGATTGAACAACGGGAATTCAGTTTCTGAGCGGAGAATTTCTCGAAGTTTTAGTCGTACGAATACGCCGACGCATTCGCCAGTCGTCAATGGCTTTGATTCCCCTTCTAATCATGAGGTATATTATGACTTATTTTTGTTTAATTGATTTGATCTTACTGTTTATTTCTTTAATTTTTCGTTTTCCCTGCCTGGTTATAGTTTTTGTGTTTAATTGAGAGGAGATGAACTTGCATGATATTTTAACATCTAAATTCGTTCATAACTTCGTCAATCAGAAATTGACAGGATTTAATTGCGAATCGATTAGGTTTTATTGAGGTTTTTTTTTTCACTGGTGTTGATGGGGGTTGGGAAGTTGCATTTATGGATTTAGGTTATTGGTGGTGGTTTGTGCGATGTTCGAGAATTTGCCGGGAAGGCAGATGAATATTCTGGCTTAACAGTGTCTTGTGATAAACCATTCATGTATTTGTGTCTGAAGATGGCTAACTGGATTAACTGTCGGTTATTTGGGTAAAAAAGAGCATGTTAGTTTATTCTGGATAGTGTGTTTCGGATGGATGGTTATAAATAAATTGCAAGAAAAATGTTGAACGATCTTGAATCAAATGATGTATGGTAGATTATTGTTTACTACCTCTTCTAGTTTTACTTAGTTTACAACTGTGCGTCAGAATATTTATTTTGTTTTGCAGATGGAACAATACGAGATAGAGATTAAGAGACTTCAGGAATCTGAGGCGGAAATAAAAGCACTATCAGTTAATTATGCAGCTTTATTGAAGGAAAAAGAGGTACATCATTTTCCTGATCCGTATTTCTATCACCCGATCTATTTGTTTCCCTGGACAAGTAAAACAAAAAAAAAAAAAATTGCTTCTCTCTGTCGTATTCTGATTTTACATGTTATCATTGCTGTCAAGTGTTTGCTGGTTATACATGGTCAGTAGACTTTAGGTTCAGTAGTTTCAAATCTTTCGTCTTTTAAAAATAAAAAAATCAAATATTAATACACAATTGTATATACACTCACATATATTTAATGGGTCCAAACCAAGTCAACTAGTGTAAGTGGCTCAACGAAGCTATTATAATGCATTTAGATTTAATGGATAGACCCAAAGTTTAGTTTCGACCTAAGTGGGCCGATCCAAGAATTCCACTTAAATGAAACTCAAGTATTTTTTTTTTTAAATTTTTCAATTTTTACATAGTATTAAAATTATTTTTTTATTATAAATTACTTAATAAAATAAGTTATAGAACTAAAAATAAAACTTAAGTTGATTTTTTTTATACGTATGTATTGTTGAATTACTATTATATATTTTATTATTATATTATAGTTATATTTATATTAGGAAAATATAAATAAAAAATAGAAAACAGCTAGCGAGCCGGCTCGCGAACTTGTGCTAAGGATGAACTCGAACTCGAGTTCGTCGGCTCAAACAATTTGAGTTTGATCTCGAGCTCTTGTCGAGCTGGCTCAACGAGTTCACTAACCGGCTCGACTCATTTACAATCATATACGAGAGTCCTATAATATTGTAGGAAATTTGCAGCATTTATTAAAAATTGTCCGATGATTTGTCATTCTTACCCTTCATTCATAAACATCGAGGGCTGAAATCATTTGTAATATTTGGGATTATTTTTTACTGGTGCTTCTGTTTACTAGTTTCCGGAGTCGATTAGTTTTCATTTTCCGGTTAATCAAATGAACCATATGAATCAAATGGGTCGGGCTCTGTTTAATCCGGGCCCTAGGCATTGGGCACCGCCGCCGTGGCCGCTGTTGCCACCTCCACATTCCTCCTTCTGGACTGGATCAAATGTGAGCAGCCACCTCAAAGAACTTCACGATACGATAAACCTCGCCAAAGCAATGTAAGGGCATTTTACAAACTTTTAACTCGACGCATGAATTCGAAGCAGTAACCTAGAACGTGTAATTTAAATTTGATATGCTGTTTTTTTTTTTTTTTTTTTTTGAATTTTGGTTGGATAGAAGAAACTGGTAATTTGATTTGGTTTAGCTGTTTGTCGAGTTTGGAATTTAATTCAGTTTGATTTGATTTTCGGAACCACAAAGGCGAATTTTCTGTTCCTAATCGAACGATTAGCTTTATGTTTTATACGATTAATTCTTAGATACTTGAATTAAGCTCAATCTGATATACAATTTTGCTCAATTTTATGTTTTATTTATTTTTTATATATATTCTGAGTTGCTTTGTTTATTGGTTTTAATCAAGTCGAACTGAACAGGCAAAAAGAACTGGAGATGTTAACTCGGATGAAAGAAAGCGAAAGAACTACCGAAGGCCACATTGGGGATGCTGACATATCAATTGATAGGTTCTCTAAGTTTATGAAGGAAAATAAAATCGAACTCGACTTTCAAGAATCTCTATCGTTGAATGCTGCAAATGCCGTAATGTCGAAACTAAGATATCAGCTGGAGCCGTACAGGGTTGTCACGGATGAGAATAGCCCGTGGGAGGAAAAATCTGCTGTAAAACGGTTAGCTGATAAAATGGAAAAGTATAAACGAAATAAGCTTTGGCGAAGAAGGAAGAGAAGGCGAATAGCTCAGAATTTAGCAAAGGTAGCAATCACGTATTTAGAACGTTTTCAAGATTTGTGCCTTAGTTGAATCTTTCGTCTGTATATTTAGATTTGTGATTTGCTGTTTATTTTTATTATTTTCAGGAGCGCGAGCAATTTGATCGATTGGATAAAGAAGCTGATGAGTGGAGGGCAAGGGAGATGGCCAAAGATGCTGCACAACGCAAGGTACAAACATTGTCTTTACTATGTAATTTATGTTATGTGGAAGGAGCTTCTAGAACGAACTGTGGGCATGCCATGTGGCTTGCCTAAAGAGCGTCGGTGCTATTATGGAATGTTGGTAAAATTGGGAGCTATTTATGGGCTATAAAAAGCATACCGTATCCTAATAATGGTGTGGAAGAGGGATGATTTCTAAACTGAGTCGGACACAAAACTTACGAGCTTAACTTTTTGTAAACCAGCTTTACACTCTTGATTTCACGAAAACAGTGAAAACGTTAGATTTTTATGGTATGAGTGAGCTTAAGATTTCTCGTTACATGACTTTGGTCTGTATTAGAGAAACTATGGAGTCAAATGAGATGATTCCTATAGTCAGATAAGTAGATGATTTTGCATAAGTATCATCCACTTGTTTATTATGGATTTCAAATTAGTTAATTTCGTTTCATTCTAGTTTACGTTTCATTTGCTCTATATTGGGCGGAGTACTTTATTTTTGTATTTTTTGAATCTCTTGGTCATTTTATGCATGTATACAATGTTCTGCATATAAGAACATATCCCTAGGGTTTGTTGACATACTGAAATTGTCGAGGCATACTTTCTTTTTTACTGTCTTAATCTGGTTTTTACTTTCGTATAATAAAGAGGCATTATGATTTTGCAGGTAGACAAGATGAAGGA
The DNA here is from genome assembly GCF_000504015.1 of Erythranthe guttata. Next base: position 1,471,882 of record NW_012193538.1, on the reverse strand, counting down.
AATAGCCAAGGTTAAGGCAAAAGAAGAAAAGAAACGGCTGGAATCTGAGGTGAGAGCTTATCCGAATCACGACTTTTTGTTTATAATTTCTTTTCTTTTCTTCCTTATTTTATTTTCTGTCTGAAGCTTCTAAGTCATAACCGTAAAAATCTCGCATTTTCAGCTCGAGCTGGTTTTAATCGTCGAAAAGCTGCAGGAATTACGCTCCATCAGAATAGAGAAATTGAAAAAACAAGGTTCAAAAATCGATATCCATGCCATAGATTTAATCCACCTTTTAGTATAATTAGAAAAGGAACAGAGCCATTAAATTTGCAATTACTCGGTATTATAAGAGAAAGGAGAAAACAACTTATATAACTTATTGATATTACAATATGCAGGTCATTTCTTTCCAGAAGAGGATGACAAGTTTCTCGAACAAGTTAGAGCTGCAGTTGAAGAAGAGGAACGTCAATCAATGGCTGCAGCTGATACAGATGCCGCTAAAGATGCTATTGCTAATGCTGAGGAATCAAGAAAACACGTCGATAGCCATGTACCAGGCTCAGAAGAACTGGGCCTGAGTAATTTCGAACATATTAAAAATCAAGACCAGAAAAACGAGACTGCAAATGAAAAAGATTCGAAATTGGCTGCCACTAAAGAATCAAGAAAAATTGACACAAGTGGCAGTGCTTACGATTCTGTCTCTAATTTACCCATGGAATTTTACCATTATTATCATGGCAGTAATACTGATATGGGCACACTCATTGAGGTATTTAAGAATATTTAATCCGACGTATTTTTTTTTCCGCTTTTCCTTACTTATAATCGCTCGTGTAACTTTGACCTTTATTGCAGGTACGAAGAATGTGGGACGCATATCTAAGACCTGGAGGAAGGTTTGTGAGACCAATCTAATCTAACAAATTTAGTTTCCGAAGAAATCCTGATGAAATTAACCAGTTCACAAATTTTCTAATGTTTATTATTTATATATGATCGTATTTAAAAATTAATCTTCGTCTCATTTTTTTTAATTGACGGAACTTGGATGCAGCCGTATACCAGGGCACTGGGTGCAACCGCCACCCCCTGCAGATGAAATATGGGCATCCTATTTGGTGAAACCTAAATGAGTTGCATTGCACTACTCACAAGTGCAGACATTGGACTTTATATCTTGGTCTTGGTTAATTTCGTCCGAAGAAATGACGTGGAGTGGAGAAAATGGGAAACGGCAAGATTTATTGAAATAGAAAAAACCCAGCAAATATCAGAAGTGGAATTTTCACGCCAAAACGGGTTACGAAATGGTATTAAATCTGCAAATGAGAATGATGTAATATTTGATCATTTGCCTACAGATATTTGTTCTTGTATATAAGTTGTTTTTCGTATCACTAGACTTGCTGTATAAACTTATAAGAGACTCTTCAATGTCTTCTTGATTGTGAATATAGGAGGAGGTTAAGTTCAGTTTAGTGAAATTTTGTGTCGAACTTTTAGGGAAAGCGGAAATTGGGGATTTCGAATAGCGCCGTTCTAATTTGTGCGAGGGGTACTATTGAAATTAAAAGGGCAACTACTGGCTTTAATGGCTTACGAGATTCTACACCTAGTGAAATACCCTATGTGGTTTTAAACCGTGGATGTACATAAATAACTATCCACTAAGCACATATACACATGAGTATATGTTTTTATGTGTAGATTAATGGTGTAAATACCACATGGTGTATTTCACCAGGTGTAGTATCTACAAAACCTCATTTTATATTTTGTCCTTTTGAAATTTAACTTAATTCCGTTTTATTTTAGGATAAATTACGGCCACCCCTGAGGTAAAGTCAAATTACAAAAAAATTCTCATGTTTTGATAATTACAACCATCCCCTTAACTATGAATGTTCTTATATGTCCACTCATGCAGAGTCAAATTTAGTAGAATCTTATAAATTATGTGGAATATTCTTCAGTTTGTACCCGTTTGACTTAATTCGAACTCCACATTTGAAACAAGATGATCATAAAATGTGTCTTTTTATCTTGTAAATATCAGATTTTGGTGCTTTTGGAACTGCAATTTTGCACAAAACGAGTACAAATTAGAGAACATTCTACAAAATCTAGAAGATTATGTTGAATTTGACACTATTAAGGTGTACGTGTTAAGAAGATTCATAGATGTAGGGTTGTTGTAAATTGTAATTACCTAAATATGAGAATTTTTTTTCCGTAATTTGATCTTATCTCATGGACGGCCCTAATTTACCCTTTGTTATGACATGAAAATAAGGGAATTAAAATATATTTGAAATATAATATATAGATATATGAGAAAGTAGATGGACTAGAAGGTAGACATCGGCCCATTAATTACTAGGCCTATACAACTGGTAGCCAAATAATAGCTTACACAAGAAAGAAACACGCCCACTTCTCTAACTATTTATTTATTATTACATAAAAATAAAAATTAAATCATCCGACAAATTTCGTGATTTCCAGGTAATAAAATCATGTTTTTATTCCCCCCTTCTCTCCCAGATCTACCAAAGCATTAAACCCCCAAAACGAAATTCACTATTCAATTTCATTCTCTTCAATACCTCCTCTCTACAACAATTCACGTTTCAATTTCTTTCTTCGGAGGAAAAGGAAATTAGAAGAGAATATATATTTTTTGGCGCGTAAATCGCTATGCCGATGTGGAATTCGGTAGCTAATTTGAAGGAGAGTCTGAGTAAAATCGCACTCGATGTCTACGATGATGACGACGACGATGAAGAGCTGTCAATGTATACTCCTCCGCCGCGCGATCGATTGAACAACGGGAATTCAGTTTCTGAGCGGAGAATTTCTCGAAGTTTTAGTCGTACGAATACGCCGACGCATTCGCCAGTCGTCAATGGCTTTGATTCCCCTTCTAATCATGAGGTATAATATGACTTATTTTTGTTTAATTGATTTGATCTTACTGTTTATTTTTTTAATTTTTCGTTTTCCCTGTCTGGTTATAGTTTTTGTGTTTAATTGAGAGGAGATGAACTTGCATGATATTTTAACATCTAAATTCGTTCATAACTTCGTCAATCAGAAATTGACAGGATTTAATTGCGAATCGATTAGGTTTTATTGAGGTTTTTTTTTTCACTGGTGTTGATGGGGGTTGGGAAGTTGCATTTATGGATTTAGGTTATTGGCGGTGGTTTGTGCGATGTTCGAGAATTTGCCGGGAAGGCAGATGAATATTCTGGCTTAACAATGTCTTGTGATAAACCATTCATGTATTTGTGTCTGAAGATGGCTATCTTGATTAACTGTCGGTTATTTGGGTAAACAAAGCATGTTAGTTTACTCTGAATAGTGTGTTTCGGATGGATGGTTATAAATAAATTGCAAGAAAAATGTTGAACGATCTTGAATCAAATGATGTATGGTAGATTATTGTTTACTACCTCTTCTAGTTTTACTTAGTTTACAACTGTGTGTCATAATATTTCTTTTGTTTTGCAGATGGAACAATACGAAACAGAGATTAAGAGACTTCAGGAATCTGAGGCGGAAATAAAAGCACTATCAGTTAATTATGCAGCTTTATTGAAGGAAAAAGAGGTACATCATTTTCCTGATCCGTATTTCCATCACCCGATCTATTTGTTTCCCTAAACAAGTAAAACAAAAAAAAAATTGCTTCTCTATGTCGCATTCTGATTTTACATGTTATCATTGCTGTCAAGTGTTTGCTGGTTATACATGGTCAAAAGTAGTTAGTTGTACCAAACTGTAGATGATGTTGGATACTGCTGATGTGCGCGGGACATCTCACTTTCTATGACTTGAAGCTGCATTATTTACTTATTTTTCGTTAGTAGATGCCGTCATCTTTCATTTAGCATCCGAATCCTGTTAATCTTGACGTTTAGTTTTTTTCCTCTATTTATTTAAAGGGAAAGAAGAAAGAAACAAGATAAAAAATCTAGATGCAACAAATTGTCTTGGTAAGATTGAGGCAAAATTATGTTTAGATACTCTTAGAAGTTGATGTTCAGTAGCAACACAAAAGAACTGCAATTTTGTTGTTGCATTTATGTAATAATATACTTCTAGTCTTTAGATGTGACTACTACTCTCAACCGTCTCTCTCAAGTCTAGCTGAGTAATGCAGTGAGTTAAGTTGTTTAAGGGTAATGTGCTGTTATAGTGTGTAACCAAATATCATATTCTCCACTAAAAGCATGATTTTATTTGCTAGTTATGTGTTCTGGGAGAAGTTTCTTAAGCCCATTGCCTTACCTAACATAGTTGTTCCTCTTGTTGAGAACCGATCTTTTTGCCCTTCACGAGCAAGGGGTGTCAATTGGATTCTTCTTAGCACTCATACCATGATGTCCCTTCTGTGATTGTGGCGATACAATAAATGATTTGGTCTCTTTTACTTGAAAACTAACTCATGGTATGTCACTGACTGGCCCCCTTATGCAGTTTTTTATTTTATGATTTTGTCACAGGATCAAATTTTGAGGTTGAATGAGGAAAATGGATCACTGAAACAGAATCTTCTTACTACAAATGCTGCTCTTAGTGCATCTAAAACGGTTCCTAAGGTAGGTCTTCATGATTAGAGAGATTGGTGGGTTTTTTAGAAATAGAGAGACTGGTGTTGACAGATGAGGTTCGTACATTTTACTAAGATACTTGTGGTTTTATCAGGGCAGTGGCGATATTTCCCCTAATCGCTACAGTAAATCTGCAACAAAAATTCGTAGTGCTGGAGGCCCACTAACCAATGGTATTTCACCCAAGCATGATGGATTAAGCAACGGAATCACTTCAACCAATGCAAAGGTAAGGAAACTGTTCTTTACAAGTTTAAGGAGTTGTATTCTAAATTTATGTATGCATATTGATTTTTTCTGTGAAATTATTCTTCTCTTGTCTCAACATATATCACATTATAAACTCCGTAGTAGTTCTTCATTTTGTCTTCCACAATGACTGAACTTGATGACAGCTTTCTTAATGTCTTATAGGAACTCTCAGATCCAATGGAGGACAAAAATAGGTCCCTCATGTTGTTGCGAGAAACTCATGAAGCTCAAATGAAACAGGTGATGGTTGAACTTGATAAAGAACGCACCAAATCAACAAGCATGCAGATGAGATTCCAAGGTATACATCTATTCTTTGAAGATGATTCAGTGCTATGCTCCTCTGGGTAATAAGGTTGATATTTATTCTATTTTTAGAGGAACAGAAGTTGAATGGATCGCTTCAACAGGATTTGAGCTCATTAAAAGATGACAACAATAAGGTGAATCCTTTTGGTTGTTTTTGTTCGTGTTCGATGACAACATAGCATATTTGCCTCGATTTGAAAAATACCGTCTGAAACTGTTTTGGCTTTATCTATGCCTTTTGTGGCATACAGCATACTAAATGGATTCACTTTCACTATTTTGAATTTTCTGATTTCCAGATTTTGAGAGAGATGCACCAAATACGTGACCAGCTAAATCAGAAGATAGCAGAAATAGGAAGATTGCAACTGGAGTTGCAGAATAAAGATATACAAGAAACAGATGACAGTGTGGATAAATTGCAAAGAGTAATTGCCAACTTGGAGGATGAAAATAGAAATATCAAGGTCAGTGTCTTACCATAGTTTGTATAGATTTTGAAAGGAGCATGTTAATGTCTGTGTTACTCCAGCACTCCTTTGCTGGGATCTTTATTTTTTTTGGTCTGTGTATATGTACACATTCATTATACATTCATACAGACACCTTACCATTTTTTCATGGTAGAAAGAAAAAGATGAATTTGAGGCTGCCTTAAAAGCAATTCATTCTTATCCAGTTCGCAAAGACATACCTGGTGATGTAGATCCTTCAATTAACCATTCAAGTACCATGAATGAGGTAGGTTCTGAGTTATTCAATGTTTGACGAAGATCTGCTTTATTCCTTTAGCCCTCTGCGTGTTCTTTTCATCGTTTTCTTTTGCATTCACAGAAAAAAAAAAATTGAAGCTATTTTCCTCGTTTGTTGCATTGGTCGTCTGCTTATTAGACTCTTATATTTATGCACTTTAATCTAAAAGGTAGAGTCTCTGCAGGCACTGCCAGAAAAGGAGGAAACGCATCAGGCTTTGCTTAAGCTGGAGAAAGATTTGAAGGAAGCATGCCAAGAAAGGGATAAAGCATTGCAGCAATTGAATCGTCTCAAGCAGCATTTGTTGCAAAAGGTCTCTACATGTGCCTTCACTTTCTTCTTTATGATATCATCAGACTCCAACGGTGATTTTTTATTTATTTTTGGTTATTATGGTGTCAACATATCTTCATTTCCAAAACTAGTCTGCTAAATCAGAATTTCCTACCTGCCTTATTCACAGGAATCCGAAGAATCGGAGAAAATGGACGAGGACAGCAAGATCATTGAGGAATTACGAGAAATCAATGAACACCAACGAGTTCAAATATCACGCTTAGAGAAAAGTCTTAAACAGGCAGTTGGAAGTCAAGAAGAAATAAAAATGTCCAACAGTAATGAACTCAAGAAGGCTAAAGAAATTATAGATGAGCTCAATAGAAAATTGAGTAGCTATGCGAGCACAATAGACGCCAAGAACATGGAAATTCGAAACCTGCAAACTGCGCTTGGCCAGTATTATGCCGAAATTGAAGCTAAGGTAAAATCTTTTGTAATGGTCGAAAAAATATGAGATGGGAAAGAGGAAGTATAGTTGGTTTAGTTTATTTGAATATTTCATTTCAGGAACGACTTGGTGAGGAGTTGTCAGTCTCAAAAGAAGAATCGGCTAGACTTACGAAGCAGTTGAAGGTATAAATTCTTCGATTGACCATCTTGGTATGGTTTAACTTAGGTTATTACCGAACTGTTGAATGGTCCCTGGCGATTAGGAGACATAGTTCTTTAGGATCTACAGTTTGCATCCACATTTTTCTAAAATTTATTATCCTCTGCTGTATATGTATCCAGGAAGCACATGAACAAGCAGAAGCAACAAAGAAGGAAAAGGATGAAATTCTAGCAAAGCTATCACAAGCTGAAAGAATGCTTGTTGATGGAAAAAATAGAGTTAAGAAGCTCGAGGAAGACAATGAAAAACTGCGACGAGCTCTTGAGCAAAGCATGACAAGGTTAAATCGTATGTCAGTGGACTCTGACTTTCTTGTTGACAGGTTAGACAACTGCCAACCTTTCTTTTTCCCTTCTCTTTTCCCCCGAATAATTCAACAATTAGAAAAGTAGGGGAGGGACCCTAGACCATTGACTCTAGTATTGTAGGCATATATATATATATATATATATATATATATATATATATATATATATATATATATATATATATATATATATATATTGAATATGATGAATTGTTCCATTTGCAGGCGCATTGTGATCAAATTACTGGCGACATATTTCCAGAGAAACCACAGCAAAGAGGTACATGTGCTCCATAGAATCTCACCTTCATAGAAGCCTGAGCTTTATTGATTAAAAGGGAATATTATAACTTATGATTGTCTACAATATTTGTCCTTATTTACAATCTTACATAACGATTAATTAAATATTTCAGGTTCTCGATCTAATGGCTCGCATGCTGGGATTTTCCGATGAAGACAAACAAAGAATAGGTATTGCTCAGCAAGGAGGCGGCAAAGGTGTAGTTAGAGGTGTTTTGGGTCTTCCAGGTCGACTAGTTGGGGGTTTCTTGGGCAGCGGTTCAGCTGAAGCTCATACGACAACTATGGCATCTGATGACCAGGTATTCTCTCTCCTATTGATGCATATTTCAGTAATTTTCTTTTATTTACTTAGGCCTTGTTTGGTTCCCAACATAAGGTTTAGCAAATATGAGTCGCCACAATTAAGATTAGGCAATCTTATGACAACCCAATTTTATAATTGGACTCGGGTAGGTCGAATACACAATCACCCAAACCGAGATTAAGATGTTATTCATAAGTAGTTAGTAGATAATTCATTTAAAAATTGCTTCACTAATTTTTTAACACAAAATAATAGAAAATCATATACTAGCACACTTTTTTGCTAAAAATAGCTGAAATGTTCCGCACAAAAAAATTACTACTTCTAACAATCAAATATATAATCTAGAAGATTTTTATTCATAAGTAGTCAAGACATAGTTCATCTAAAAATTGTTTCACTAAGTTTTGAATATTTAAGCAAAATTACAAAAAACTGTATGCTATATAATATAACACATGTTTTTTTGCTTAAAATCGCTGATTTTCAAATAATTTTTTAATACCCAAATATATAGCATAGAAAATTTTTATTCACAAGTAGTCTTCAAGAAATAGTTCATCTAAAAAGTGTTTCATTATTTTTTTAACATTGCACACGTTTTTTTGGTAAATATCGCTGAAATTTTCAAATATTTTTTTTTTTTATATTTTTTAACACTCAAATATATAGCATTGAAGGTTTTTTATCCACAAGCAGTCAAAAATAGTTCATCTAAAAATTTTTCACTAATTTTTTAACATCTAAGCAAAATCACGGAAAATCGTATGCATAGAGCACACGTTTTTTTGGTAAATATCGCTGAAATTTTCAAATATTTTTTAACTCTCAAATATATAGCACAGAAGATTTTTATTCATAAGTTTTCAAGAAATAGTTCATCTAAAAATTGTTTCACTAATTTTGAACATTTAAGCAAAATCACAAAAAATCCTATGCTATATAGGCACACGTTTTTTTGGTAAATATTCCTGCAATTTTCAAATATTTTTGTAGCACTCAAATATATATAGCACAGGAGATTTTTATTCATAAGTTTTCAAGAAATAGTTCATCTAAAAATTGTTTCACTAATTTTGAACATTTAAGCAAAATCACAAAAAAATCCTATGCTATATAGCTAGCACACGTTTTTTGGTAAATATCGCTAAATTTTCAAATATTTTTTTAATAGTTTTTAACACTCAAATATATAGCAGCACAGGAGATTTTTATTCATAAGTTTTCAAGAAATAGTTCATCTAAAAGTTATTTCACTAAGTTTGAACATTTAAGCAAAATCACAAAAAATCCTATGCTATATATATAGCACACGTTTTTTTGGTAAATATCTCTAAATTTTCAAATATTTTTTTAATAGTTTTTAGCACTCAAATATATAGCAGAGGAGATTTTAATTCATAAGTTTTCAAGAAATAGTTCATCTAAAAATTGTTTCACTAATTTTGAACATTTAAGCAAAATCACAAAAAAAAATCCTATGCTATAGCACACGTTTTTTGGTAAATATCGCTGAAATTTTCAAATATTTTTTTAATATTTTTCAACACTCAAATATATAGCTCATAAGATTTTTATTCGTAAGTTTTCAAGAAATAGTTCATCTAAGTATTGTTTCACTAATTCTGAAAATTTAAGCAAAATCACAAAAAATCCTATGCTATATATATAGCACACGTTTTTTTTGGTAAATATTGCTGAAATTTTCAAATATTTTTAATTATATTTTTGAATTCTCAAATATATAGCACATAAGATTTTTATTCATAAGTTTTCAAGAAATAGTTCATCTAAGTATTGTTTCACTAATTCTGAACATTTAAGCAAAATCACAAAAAATCCTATGCTATTATAGCACACGTTTTTTGGTAAATATCGCTAAATTTTCAAATATTCTTTTAATATTTTTTAACTCTCAAATATATAGCACAAAAGATTTTTTATTCATAAGTTTTCAAGAAATAGTTCATCTAAAATTTGTTTCACTAATTTTGAAAATTTAAGGAAAATCACAAAAATCCTATGCCATAGCACACGTTTTTTGGTAAATATCGCTAAATTTTCAAATATTCTTTTAATATTTTTTAACTCTCAAATATATAGCACAAAAGATTTTTATTCATAAGTTTTCAAGAAATAGTTCATCTAAAATTTGTTTCACTAATTTTGAAAATTTAAGGAAAATCACAAAAATCCTATGCCATAGCACACGTTTTTTGGTAAATATTGCTGAAATTTTCAAATATTTTGTAACACTCAAATATATAGCACAGAAGATTTTGATTCATAAGTTTTCCAGAAATAGTTCATCTAAAAATTGTTTCACTAATTTTGAACATTTAAGCAAAATCACAAAAAATCGTATGCGAAATATCACCGAAATTTGCAAATATTTTCTTAATATTTTTTAATACTCAAATATATAACATAGAAGATTTTTATTCATAAGTAGTCAAGAAATAGTTCATCGAAAAATTGTTTCACTAATTTTTGAACATGTAAGCGAAATCACAAAAAATCGCACACGTTGCTGAAATCACAGAAAAATTGTAGACGCATTTCAGATCTTTTTCATGTGACTAATTGATGGCTATCCATCTTAACATTGTTCCCTAAACTATTGTTGGATCACTTTTGTTTTGCAGTCGTTTACAGATCTATGGGTGGACTTTCTTCTCAAGGAGACCGAAAGAGAAAAGAGGGAGTCGGCAGATGCTCCCAACCCTGAAAGCGCTTCAGTGCCGAGTCCCCCTTCATCGGATTATAGAGGGCCCACCTCAGCTGCTCCGTTAGATAGCTCAAGACCAAGCCCTTACCCCAACCAGAACCAAGCACCCTCGTACTCTCGTGGCAACTTCTTTCAACGCGAACATTCTGAATCCGAATTTTCAACTGTTCCTCTCACCTCTTCAGAAAGCAATTCCCAAATCTCACGGCTGCTTCCAAGATATTGATCGTTTGTCCAACTTTGACTGTAAATACAAAAAAATTTATTGGTACATAATTTTCCGGCATGCCTTGTGTTCTTTCAATTCTTTTTCCCATTTGTTGATTTTAAAGGAATTAAGAATATAGCAAACAGTGGGATCTATATAGCAACTTCCCCAATCAACCCCAGCGTTTTAGTTGAAACTATTTGAAGTTAGAAGATCGATGATAGGTTGTTAAAGTATTACATATGCTTGAAATGTATGTGGACGTTCCAAGTTTTATACCTAGACACCATATGTTTTTTCAATGGCCCCTTCTCACTCTTTCCCTCCTATGTTTTGATGGCTTTGTACTCTGTTTCCAGAATTGCATATTTTTCGTAATGCAAAAGCTGCAACGAATTGTATTTTATGAGGCCAATACTTGCAACTTTTCATATGGACCGAGTTTCCGGGTAAATTTATATGCACCAAAACTTGAAATTAAGGGACTGGGACTCAACTGGTATCGTTAACCAGCAAGCATCTTTTTTGCATAAACATTAGAGTCACACAAATAACAAAGCTAGCAAGATAACCGCAGAATAAACCGCAACAAGTTAAACAGAAAGATTTGCAAACCCACAGTTCATTTACATCACACTATCTAAAAAGCAAAATCATGGAGTTGGCAAGGTATAAAACACATACATGATCTACAATAAAACCAAAACCATAATCTTTTAACGAGAAACTACACATAGGAAGTAAGAAAGCATCGAACGAACATACGGAAAACAAAGCCAGTTGCCACCAAGTTGCTTGCTTGGCATATATATCTAAGCCCGCTTCTTGTCAAATGGCCCCTTTGGGATCTTGCACAGGAATTTTGCATCAAACACTGCATACTGCTTCTTGATCTCAACCGTTGCTTTCTCAGTAAATGCATCTATCTTCTCGTTGTACTTCTCATACAAGACAGGCACCGTGTGCAGTAAAACAAACACTGGTAATAGAACAAAATACTTGTAAATAATACTTAATTGTTCCGGGGTACATAGGCCAAGAATTTAATTTGTTATTACCTAGGTAAAACAATGTCAAGAAGTTGCAGCAGCTTCCCACAATCGAGAAAAACCAAAGGACAGCGACAACCTGATAAATGACATAGGAACTTACAACGTCAAATATTAAACGTCTAAGCAACAGACAGCAACCAGTCAGATGCATCAATGAAATCTAGAAATATCTAAACAGGAAAGTACAAGAAATTAGGCAATAGAAATTCGTACTAAACATGAATATCACAGGCAAGAAACTAGGAAGGAACAATATGCAGATATCGCGAAGAGACGTCCAAGGCTAGATAAGGCTTTATCATGATATGTTCTGCTACATTTAATTTAAATCAATAAGGTGACAAACGGAGATTCAAATTCCACTAATATCACTCGCCCGTAGTGAAAAACACATGATCTACTTGGTTCTTAAGACTATAAAACCAGATCATTTAATATTCCACTAATGCTACTCATCTGTAGTGAATAACAAATGATCTATTTTACAGACCAACATGAATCACAAGCTAAATAGTTGCTCAATACTTTAGTTTATAAATACCAAACTTTATGGGGGTTAGCCAATACTCCAAGGTATGCTATTCAATAACTTTAAAAGGGGAGGTAAAACATGAGACAGTAAAACGAGATCATTTCAAAAGTTGAAGATATGCAAAGAATAGAGTTTCAACGTCTGATATATCTTACCACCAGGAACTTCTTAAGATCCCTGCCAGACGCAATTTCCCTCAACACAGCACAAGTGCGATTAATCTCATTACGAAGGGCCAAAGCAACGCCCACAAATGGCTCTTCAGAAAGGCTAACTACTGGAATTGGTGGAGGTCTCCTGCAATCAGACAAGAGATGAGGTTCATGTAACTCAATGGCAATTTTCCAGAAACGGGTTAACAAGAAAAAAATAATATTAACTTACTTGTTGATAAAGATTGTTACATTGGACCACAAGAACAACATCGAAAGGGTGAAGATCACAATGTGGCAAACGAGAGTAAGCAAATGATACTCGAGCAATTCAAAAAGAACCCAGACAGCAGTTACTCCACCAAGCACTCCACCAGATATTTTCTTGTCCCTCCATAAGAATATATCAGCAGCTGTAAATATTTATCACCATAAATTCTCAAATTTCTTGATAAAATATATAAATACAAATCTAAATTGTTTATGCCTAACCAAATGACTTCTTAAATGTGAAAGTCCATACTCTAAAAGAGAGACGCCAACTCCAAAGAATCAACATATTTAACTCAAATTACATTCAAATACTTGTAGTATTATGTGTTCTAATTTCTGTTTTCACTATTTTGCAATAAAAATAGCAGTACACAGCTCTTCAAAAGGACATTAAAATTGGAAACACTAGCAGATGTAGAAAAATTAATCCAAATCCAGTGAGCCAAACTGAGGCTTCAAATATTACTATAAAATATTAATCACCATAAATTGTCGATTTCCGTACAACACAAATCTGGAATGTTTAATGCCATTTAAAAAACAACAACATCTGCAAAGTTCAACTCGAATTACATAAAATTGTATTAAAGAATTCTCCGTTCCACATTTCTGTTTCCACTATTTTGCAGTAAAAAAATCGGCAGTACACAGCTCGCCAACACGACATATTCAAATTAAAAGGACTATCAGATACAGAAAAAATACTCCAAGTCAAGTAAGTCAAAGTGAAGGTCCAAAAATTACTATCAAATATAAATCACAAAAAATTATCGAAACTCGCACTTCACAAATTTGAATTGTTTATGCGTTCCTAAGAAATCGCTTCTTAAGTCTAAGATTCCAAACTCCAAGTCAAGTAAGTCAAAAAGTGAAGGTCCAAAAATTACTATCAAACATTAATCACAACACAATATCCAGTCTCGCACTTCACAAATCTAGATTGTTTATGCCTTTAACGCAATAACTTCTTAAATCGGAAATTTCCAAACCCTAAAACTATACATCACATCTGAAGAAACTAAAATAATTAACTCAAAATTACATTAAACTCTAGTAATCCGGCGTTCTTCATTTCTGATTGAACTAATTTATATGAACAAATTTGTGCATCTCGCAAACAGTGCATATTTGAGATTGAAAGCACTGCCAGATATATAAAACAAATTACTATAATAAGTACAAAGTATGAGCGCAAGTGATACTTACGTTTGCCTCCGCCAAAAACCTTGTGAACGGGCTTTTCACGGCCAATCTCCTCCTTGACAGGGGACGGCGGCGCCGCCGTCGTCTTCTTAGCGTCGGAGTCCGAGTCCGAAGACGAAGACGACGACGACGAATCGTCGTTGCTGCCGTGAAGCTTATCGGTGATTTTATCAACAAACGACTCCTGTCCTGGATCCGTAATCTCCTCTTGCTCCGCCATCGCTAATCCCCACAGCCGATTCGAATTCGAAATTGAAGCAGAAAAAAAATTTGACAACGACTTGAAATACACGAAAGCTTCTCGGTTAAGTCTACAGGCAGTAATGCGTGGGGTGAACTGTGAGGGACGAGTGTGGGTTTTATGTACGAAGAGGAATCAAATATCCGAACCTGGGGTTCGGAGTTTGGCTCGGCGGATTTTGAATTTCATTTTTTTTTTTTGTGTGTTTAAATTTGTCAAATGGAAACCGCTACGACTGGACGGAGACGGCAGAAACTGACGGAGGGTTGAGGACTCCGTGTCTGCTTTAGGAGAGCGCTTTTGTCGACTGAGGTACACGTGTCAGTTAAATAACGTAACTAACGGTGACGGTGGGGTTTACGGCGGTCACTTTCCTGGGCTTTGAGATAGGTTTTTTATTTTATTGAATATTCGTGGGGCCCACAAACCTTTTGGGCCACAATTACTCTAATTTGGGCTGCATCACAAACTGATCTTCAAATTTAATTATTATTTCAAAAAATAAAACTATTCGTTCCACCACGTGTGGAGCATCATCTGCTCACATCCTACTAATTCAAATTACCCAAAATTTATTTTAACGAGCGGTCGGAGCAAATGAGCTTGTGTGGTACTTGATTAGCCTAAAGTGATTGGTTATAGGTCCCTTCGTTACGATTTTTTTTTTTCTTAAAGTTACCAAAATGTGTGGATTCTTTTGATAATATTCTAACCGTGATCACCGGAAATATACTAGAAAAAACTCGTACAATAGCTTATAAGATCTAATTTATATTAGATCAACTATGTGAGTATGTGTTCGAATCCAATTGCCAACGATCGTTAGGTCGAGCTTGTCACACATGGTTAGCCTATGGTTATTTTTACTTATTTCGTATAGTTTGCAAGCTGTTATACGAGAGTGTAAATTTACTCAGTGCACCTATACGGTTGGTTACGGGTTCCTTCGTTAAAAAAAAATACCACTACATGTAACCAATTTAATTTAAAAAAATATAGGTAATCCAAGGGTATTGTATATTATTATAGGCATAAATAGATCCGTTTCTTCGTTAAACTAATCATTCAACTTAACCGTATCCTTTTTCCATACTCCCACATACTTTTTTACTTTTCTTTATGAGTTGTGAGCATATGGTTGGGAAAAGGCAAGGGATCTTCACTTTGCTACTCAAAAGTATCCATTATTAAGATACTTTTCAGTAGTAGAACCAATCTCGATTTGCCGGAGTTATATGTTACACTTAATTATTTATATTCGGTGAATTTCAATTGTAGATCTAATTAAATAATCATTCACTAAACACATTTATATATGAATTAATGTGTTTTTATGTGTACATGTACGTACGAAATCCACCCAATATAAATAATCAGGTATAACATCTAATCAGGTATACCCATATTTGTAACCTAACATATGCTAATCACATCACATAAAGCCATGATTATTAACTAAGTACAAAAACCAAAATCCTAGTAGAAAAATATGAAAAATCTACAAACACACATTAGAAAAAACAACATAATACAAATCAAAACTCATTAATAATTTCCTTATAATTAAAATGGCCTTGGGGGCTTCTCTAACACAGCAGAAAAGAACACCTCTCTATCATCACTCTTGTCCCACTTGGGTACAACAACCCACATATGTTTCCTATACCTCAACATCTTAAACACGTCCAAATAATCACTCAAATCCTCTTTCAGACAAAAGAAACTGTCCACCCACAATATCCCACCCGGCCTCAAAACCCTGTCCCAATCGTACAAAACGAAATCCAACGTCACGAAGTCGATCCACCCGTCGAGAAACCTTGTCGTGTGGATCAAATCCAACGTGTTATCGAAAAACGGAAGCCTCTGATTGATCGTCAAATAAATCGGGATTAACCCGCGAAGCGCGATCACTTCACTAAAAGGCGCGCCGAGATTTATCGCGACCGAGACTATAGTCACGTTTTTCTCCTTCATTCTAGCGGCAAATGTGCCCGTCCCCACACTGAAGTCCAATCCAATTCTAATCTCGCCTGGCTTCAAATCAAGAACTTCGGTTATCGTAAAGTCCGAAGTGGTGTTCGAATTCGGATCTTGGTAAACGGGTTCGACCCATCTCGGGTATTCGTGGCCCGCGAGATCGAAGCAATCGGTGCATTTGGAGAAGCCCTTTTTGGAAGTGGTGGCATTGCTGACTAGGCAAGTGAAGTTCTTGCATCGGTATTGGCTCCAACGGACGTTTTTGTCGTTTAGTGGGCCCCACATGGACTCGTTTACCGGGAGGGGTTTGGTGTAGAATTGTGGGGCCCGCGCGAAGCATCTCCTTCTAGGGAGAGGGTCGCACCCGTTGACCATTAATTGTTGTGCCAACTTCCAATCATCTTCGCATATGTCGCCCACGTCGTAGTCCATGTAATCTTCCAGAAGCTTCCTCATGGAGAAGCACGCTTGTCCGATGCTTGTGGAGGTTCCGTTTGTGCCCATGAAATTCGGTTTTTGGAGGCGGTTGGGTTTGGTTTTGACGTACTTTCGGATTTCTTCGGTTAGGAAGTACTCGGAAGGTTGTAGAAGGTTCGAGGGAGTTCCTTGGAGGTTTTGTTCTGAGTTGACTGAGAGAGAGATGTTGACTGATCCGATGAGGCCTAAAATATCGGCGAGGAAAGAAGCGTGTTCGGATTCTTCGTCCCGGGAATTTTCCTTCATGTGATCAAGGTGTCGTTGGATCTTGTGGATGACTATTTGGACAGTGTTCTTGATCTGTGTTTGGTTTGTACGATGACGATGATTCGGCGAGAGGGTTTCGTAGTTGCACGATGAGGTGTCGGAAAGTAGGAAGGGTCGGAAAGAATAGGATTTGGACAAGGTGGCTGCAGTGCAAACAAGAATAGCCACAGTACTAGCAAACATAACCAGTGATCCTAACTTTTTCAAGATATTCACCTTTGCCATCTCTGAAATATACCCGAAATCCGAAATCCGAAACCCGAAACAAAAAGCAAAAAAAAAACACAAAAAAAAGAGCAGGGGAGATTTGAAACTGAAAGATTAACAAAGAAACTGTAGGTCAATGAAAGTGAAGGTTCATGTGTTTAGGAAGATGGATGATTTAGTAAGCAATCTTACTAGGTTTATTTATTTTATTTATTTATTTAATTGGGAAATTTGGTTAATGGTTGTGGAAACAAATGTGAAGTTGTAATCCCTAAGTGAAGATCACATGTTGCTAGTTAGAATACAAGATGCGAATATGGTCAAAATAATTAAGTTGCTTTTGTATGAAGTGACTTCAAATTGAAGATATCGATCCACTTTTTCGTGATTAGGGCCGAAAATCAAACAAAACTACTTAACTCGATTCAGGCTCGGTTGGTTAACATAGCGAATTAACCAAGCTTGAACATATCAATTGATAACGTATTATGAAGCTCGACCCCGTTGATTAGAAAAAAAAATGATAAAATATACTTTCTTTTATTATTATTATTAATCAAGCTAGCTAGTGTAGCTCGATTCGTGTTTAGATCAATTGGAACTCGTTTGAGCTCAAACATAGTGCTGTACCAAAACAAGCTTAAATACAACTTTGAAACTTGATAAAAAATCGTACAAACATGCGTTCAACTCGACTCGATTCATTTACACTCATAAAAAAAGACCAAAAAAAAACATATTGTTGGATAATGGAAATGGGTTTTTTTCCGTCATGTTCGGATCCAGTCCGATCACGTCGATTCAGTTCGTATTCAATTGGATCCGAATTCGATCTAATTTTGGAACCACAATCAAGTACAAATTCGATCCGGTTGATCAACTTGCCATTCTTGTCAACAACCAACAAGATATATTTAAATGAGAAATTTATTAATAAGCACACTAGGTTGGTGGAATTTAAACTATATACATGAACATGAAGCCTTCAATGTGTATATTACACACATGCATGTATCTATGCATGCATATTTATAAGTGTATGTATTTATTTTATTTTATTTTTATATTAGGAGGATATATTATACACTAGTAAACTTCAGTGCAATGTGTAAAATGTCAGTGACGTCTATTTTAAAATTAAGGGTATAATTACAAACCCCCCCCCCTAAATTTAGACTAAATTACAAAAATACCCCCATCTATCCGTAATTAACAAAAATCCCTCCAAGGCTCCAATGTTGTTTCCATCCTACACCGACCCACTTACTGTGTGATTTTTTACGGAATTTCTTTTATTCCTAGTAATAATTTCCCAAAAAAATTGTTGATTTCTACCTCTACAAACATGGCATTTCTTTATACTACTTTTTAAAACAAAAATTTAGCTTCTAGCACGGATATCTTCACGTATTCTTAAATAACACTAATACATTTTAGTACACGATTATCCATTTGAGAGTATTTTTATCTCTAAAAAGTAGCATAAGAAAATGTCACGCTTGAAGGGGTAAAATTGACATTTTTAGAGAAATATTAACTGGCATAAAAAAGATTTAGGTGTAAAATTACACCATAAAAGTATCGGCGTAAGACGGAAACAAATGGTCGAGGGATTTTGGTAATTACATACAGGTGGGGTGTTTTTTGTAATTTATCCTAAAATTAAGCTAATAATAATGAAATCATACAAGTAAGCTAATTATCAAAAAAAAAAGTTGGTCATTGTAAAAAGTTGGTAGACTTGGATCCAAATCAACAATGATTTTCATCACACAGACACAGTTCAAACATCAAATCATATGAACTTTTGAAAACCATATCACAATCAATTCTAAGCAATCAACATTCATGAATTTTAAATATTTGAAAAATGCATAAACAATATAACTTATAAGCTAATTTCCTGAAGCTTGGCAATCACATCAAAATTTTAATGGCACCCACCCCTAATAAACAATAATAATAATAATAATAACCTAAAATTAATTTACAATTACACCCTTACCTTTACTGAGAATCGCACTCCGACCCCTAAACAACTCCCTAATGGCCAAATCAACCCCTTTACTTACTCACTGTCTTCTCCGCCCATCTGTGTACTGCGAGAGCGGCACCACCTCCTGCAGCGGCGTCGACAGCGGCGTAGGGAGCGGCGAGTTCCGGCAGACCGGGCACGACGCGTTGAGCTTCAGCCACGCGTCGACGCACATCACGTGAAAGTAGTGCCGGCAATCGGGCAGCATCCTCAGCATCTCCGATTCCCTGTACTCGCACAGGCATATCGAGCAGACGGCGTCGCCGCCGCCGCCAGAGATTCCGTTCCTCTTACCGAAGACGAACTTAGGGTACGAATTGATGGCCGCCTCGTCGAGCCCGACGACGGCGTTTTGCGAATCGTTATCGTCGTCCTCGGCGACGAAAATTATCCGGGGAAGGTAGATGCTGTTCTCGTTCGAGTGGTTAGGGTTTCGGTCCCGATTGTCGCGGCGGCGGCGGCGGGAGGCGGCGGAGCGGCAGCAGATGTAGGAGGCGAGGAGGATCGTGGAGAAGAGGACGAGGAACCCTAGGGCGATCGCGATGGCGTAGCCGAGGCCGATTGAATTGAGGTTCTGCGAGAACGATGAGGATTTGGCGGCGGCGGCAGCTAGCGGCGGCGGTGGTGGGGCGGTGGACATTGGGAGAAGAGGAGGAGGGAGGCGGTGGTGGTGGAAATGGCCATTTGAATGAAGGGGAAAATGAGAGAGGAGAGAGGAGAGAGAATTTGAGGGGAAGAAAAGTGGGTGGGTTTGCTTAGCTGCAGCATTTAATACTCAGAGCAAACTCATTTAATGGTTGGCCAACTTGGGGAAGATGGGTATGAATTATGATGATGCTTAGAGCCCGTTTGGCTAAGATTATTTAAAACATCTTATAAGTTCCTACATCTGATAAGATGTTTTAGGAGCTGATAAGCTGTTAGATCTTATTTTAAAAATTATTTTTTAAGGTGTTTGGATATGCAGCTTATAAGTTACTTTTTGTTTTTATAAGTTCTTCAGGTGTTTGGAAATAAAAAGTCTGTTTATTGCTATAATGACAAAAAAGTACATGACGCCGACGCCAGTATAATTGTTAAACTTATTTGACTCAAATACTTTTGTTCCTAAAATATTATTATAATATTTACAAATTATTTTTTCAAATAATAATAATAATAATATAAAATAAAAGTTGTAAAAGAAATATAATTTTCTTTTATAGATGAAAGAAATATAATTTATTATGGAGATAATAAGAATATTCGTGTATTTTTATATACATATAAAATATAAATAGAGAATATTTTTTTTTACAATTATTATGATAATTACGATAATTATATTTAACTAATTATTAATCTTGATTACAAGAATATGTTGTTTTGATAAAATATAAATATTATTAGTATTCATGTAATATAATAAAGTATTTGAGGGTAATTTTGTATTTTAAGTGTTTTAGTAAAGAAGCAAATAAGATCTTAAAGAAAAAAGGTGAGGTAGAGGTACTTTTTTAAAAACATCTTATAAGCTCCCTAACAGCTCATTTTTGGAAAAAGTAAGATCTTTTGCAATTTTTTTACCAAACACATTTTAACAACTTATAAGCTCCTAAACATCTTATAAGATGCTTTTAGGAGCTTATAAGCTTAGCCAAACAGGCTCTTAGTTTGAAAAAATGAAAACTAATTTGAGTTTTATTTATTTTTAGATTATTTATCTAATTATGAAATATTCTAATTATTTGTTTTAAATTATTTTATTGGTAATTCAAATGGAATGAACGGCTGTTCTACTAACTAGATCATTCTTACGTATGAATTATACTGCCAACAAGAGTGATGATTTTATAATCGATATTTAGTAAACGTGAGAGTTTGAGAGACTTCGTCGAGTTTCGAAAGAGCTCGATCGATGAATTGAGAACATAAACAGCTCGAACATGGAATTGAATACACAAATTTATTTCTTCAAATAATGGAGAGACCTTTTCAAATTTGAATTTGATAAACTTTTTCGAAATTCAAATAATGTTTAGGCATAAATGGTAGGAGCGTTACGGGTCAAATAAAACTTGATTTGGACAATGAAATTATTACATAAAGAAAGAACAAAAAATATAAATCAATGAGTTGCATTGTTTTTAATTTTAAAAACAACCTCTACACCAAACATTAGCATATCTTATTTATTAATCTAGACCAATCTTTTAATTTTTATTTTTTTTGTACTAAAATTTAAACTTTAACAAATTGTATATTGTGATTTGAATTCACCATTTCGGTATTAGATACTCAAATATAATTATCAGTCTGATTTAATATTTATACCGTTACAGCTCAAAATACAAAATTAGATACTAAGATATAAAAAAAATTTGTGAAAATTATAGTGTTCGTCCCTCAAGTTTGCACTAATTTCACATTAGGTCTCCATGTTCACGAAAAACACAATTAGTCCCTCGTGTTTCCAAAATTCAATATTTTTAATCATTTGTATCAATTTTCCATTTGTCTGCCCATCACGTAAATTAATGAAAATGACAGAAAATATTAAATTATTGAAACATAAGGAACGAAATGTATTTTTTGGAACACGAGGGATCAAATATGAAATTGATGATTTTTCCAAATATTTTTAAAACAATTATCCAAAACATACCAACAAGTCAAAACCACTAAATTCTCTACATTTTATTACATCTCAAGTTATAGTACAAAAACACATACTACTGTACTTACCAAGCAAGCAGTTCATCAACACAAAGCTAGCACTAGTGTTTCTTCTGAACTAGGTTTTGCAATCGTTTCAGCAAAGCATTTCTTTAAGATTAGGGAGCTTCATCTCACCGTTATGAGAAAGGGGAATGGTGAAATTTCCGACAACGGGAAGATCAACGACGATACCTATTTCCAGGCAATAATCAATGTCCCAATCTGCACCGATATCCTTCATCAAACTCATCAACACACTGTGCGCTACCTTCATCCCCACTTCCAGCACCGTCTTCTCGTTCCCCTTCAACGAACCCGGATCCGGAATCGTACCCGATCCGATTACCCTAATATAATTCCCCCAAAAATAAAAAAATAATAAAATCAGCTCCGTTACGTTTATAAACAAACAAACACACACACAGATGATGAGATGACAGATCTCGCCGGAGAATTGAATTGAGAACCTGTTGGCGCTTTTGAGGGTGTATTTAATCTCGCCGACGGGGATTGAAACGCCGTAGGGATTGAAGACGGAGAGTACTGCCAGATAGGATATTCCGTCACGGCCGACGTCTTTTAGATCGACGTCCGTTATGGATGCCTCTGGCTTCTTTATGTTGGCCACAGTATCCGTCACGAAATTCTTCGCCTTGTCCATGAAATCCATTTTTTATTTTATTTTATTTAGAGTGATGAGAATTAAGAAATGATTTTCAAGTATCTATATAGGTTGGAAAACGCGGTTGGAGTTGATGAGTGTTTGTATATCAGTGTCCACGTGCGGGGCAGAGGGCGTACATGCGTGTTAATCAACACGCCGACTATATACAATTATATACATACATATACCTCCAATTTTATCTTCAAATTTATAAGGGTAAATTACAGTTACACCCCTAAGTTATGTTAAACAATTTTAAGGTCATGCGATATTGGTAATTACAACCACACTTCTGAAATAATTATCGGAACCAATGTTTCAAATCCTAGAGGCCGGTATTCACTATATTTTGTTATTGCTACCATAGACGAAAATCATCATTACCTGAAACTAATAGTATATTAGAATCGTAACAGACTAATTTATCAAACACATTATTCCGTTAGAGTTATAGAGACTTTAAAGCTATTTTAACATACATCAGGGGTATAAGTGTAATTTACCCAATTTATAATATTGAAAGATGAGGGATAGTTGAGTTGGACATTCGGAGAATCAGGTTTCATCTTATATAGTTTTTTTTCAAATTTGTGTTTGTATCGTTTTAGCTTTTGATATATAATCGAGTCGATCTCGAAAAAACTTTACTGTAAATTGAGTAGCTTACCTGACCATATACATCATTTCCGTTTGCTCGTAAAACAAGTGTAAACGCAAAACCGCCCAGAGAAATGGAGAGAACAGGGTTTCTCCCATTTTTCTACGCCATGAATTATTACATTCAATCATCAAACTACAAAATCTTGAACCTGGCAACAACTCTCGAGGACTAATGAAACCTAGTCAGTTTTAACAATCTGCATATTCCAGGCCATGAAAACCTAGTCAGTTTCAATCTGAAGACATGGTCCAACATTGGTAAAAGAACTCCAAAAAGTGAAGAGCAAAGAATATCAGTTGATAATCATCTTGTTTAGGTATTCAGCTTGCTCGGGAAAATATTCCAACAATTCATCCTTCGTCACCCAAACATAATCTTCGCACCTACCAATATCAAACTTGTTGGTGGCAATAACTTGAGACTTGAAGAAGAATCGCTGACAAAAGAAATAATAATAGTAAGACATTGAACAAGAGAATTGGGGATAGTGTTAAGAGTTTAACTATTGTGGATGAAACCTACTTCGCCATTGTTTTGTATATATAAATGTGTAGGACTGTAAACCACATTACAGAATTATGAAAAATACTAACACAGATGAGTGGGGTGAAGTTTACCTTCAGAGATGTATTGACCTGGTTATCCTCTGAAGGCTGTAGAATGATATGGCCCATTGGAGCGTTTCCAACAAAATAAGTATGGGAAAGATCTCCAATCACTGATTGTAAGGCTGACTCCGCACACTGCAAATATTTTGATGCATCATTGTCTTTGACCCGAACGGTCTAGTCTAGAAATTCCAGATGTCGGGGGTCTACAAGCCAAAGTGGAAAGGTTGGAAGTGTAATTACCTTGCGCAATGTCGGTTCGGACTCATAAACCTTCTCCGGGAAGTGCCAGACAGGCTTCTCATCTTTAGAACCGTGTGCAGTGCCATAAATGAGAAGATAGAGTCTCTTGTCAAGTGCTCTCTGCAATGACCTACAAGAATAACACGTCGGTACTTGTTAGTATACTCGTGCACAAATGCAGATTACATGACCTATAAAACATCTGCAATTAGTATTGACAGTGCGACCAAACTATGACTGAAAACACATGCTAAAACTGGACCATATCAGAGAAACAACATTATTACGAGTCAAAATACATGTCGACAATGCATGAAGGGGAGTTGATATATATCAAAAGTTTTGGCATATTTAGCAAAAAGCCCTACAAGATTTATCAGGAATACGAAAGAGGAACCAACGAAAGAAAACATCAAAGAAAAACAGATTGACCAGTCCTCAAAATTCAAAAGGGCCATACTCATTTTAATGGCAAGCAGCTAGATTTACAAAGCAATCACCTTCTAATTAGCCAACAATGGATCTTGAAAGTCAAGTAATACTGCAGCAATACCTTTTATCGTTAGTTTTATCTGCTTCTGTTACCCGTGGAGCTGGTGTGTAGTCAATTTGATAATCTCCTTTCCCCCTGAATATCCACAGGTAACACAAATTATACGGCATTCCGGTTTATACATGGGCAACAGAAGTACATCTAACCATATGTGCATTTATCAGGTTAATATATAATATAGCAACACACATGAGATATTAAAGATGTTATTAAATCAACCTAAGAAAAATTATTGAAAAGAAATGTTGATCCTTAACCATAACACAAGCATGGAGAGCCTTATAATTTCTACCATACATATATTGATGAAGACGGAATCCAAACTTACAGAATTATTGAAGAATCGGATAGAAATATGAAAACAAAACAAATGAAACTAGAAGTACCTGGCATCAGCTTTCTTCAATAAAGACTCTGGGTATTCCCGCCGATACTGTTGTCCCCATCGGAACCTAAAACGATACCCCACCTCAGAAACTATCAATCGATTAATTCAACAATTTCAATGGCATCAATTACCACTAATAATTACATCCTTAGATGATATCAAAATCTTATGTTCATCCTATCCTACCACTCCTTATTTCAGTGGATATGTATAACCGATTACTTGATCTAACAATGACGGCCCCAAATTCAATATTTCCGGCTCTAACAAACCAAACAGTTACCAAATTTCTTCTATTCTTTTTTAGTGTAAAGTAACACAAGTTCATAAACATTCCTCATAGAAACTCAATTACAGTTTAGCAGAGACAACAAATGAAACACAAAATTACATTAAAATCGAATATGAAGGTGAACGACTCCAAAAAATAAATTGAAGGAAAAAAGAAACGGAGAAAATTTGCTTACGAGAACTCTTGGAAAGCGTAAACAACAGGATCGATCTTCGGAACTACAACCGGGAGCCGCTCAAAGAGAACGGAGGCTAAAATCTTCTCATCGCCGGCGTTCTTCGACGTTGATGTAGAAAAACCTCGTTTTCCGTTCTGCAAGGACCGCCCTAACCTCGAATACGCCGCCGTTCTCAGCATATTCGCAGTCTGCAACAGAAAAACCAGGTCAATGAGAACTCGGAATCGGAGAAGTGAGCAGTGAATCACAGGTATTGAGGTGACGTACCTGAAACGCCGGATCTAAAAAACCCTAATCGGTGCGAGACCGAAGAAGAAGGAGAGCAAGTGATTACTGAAGACTGAAAATGGAGTTATTCCAAACCGGCGAGAATGACTGACTGGAGATTGAAATTCTCACCGTAGTGTAAACCTAATTACAACGAGTCCGTGTGGAGCACTGCCTCTAAAGGAGAGTGGTGGTGAATTGTGATAAGCAGGCGAAGGTGTTTTTTATAAAAGACTATTTTACCCATTTCTAATTTTATATTCTTCTTTTACATATTTTTAGTATTGTTTTGTTAAATTAAATAACTCATTAACCAGTGTAATAACTAAAAATATTATTTTTTTACTAAAGTAAATAAATTGGAAAAATAAATATTATTTACTCAAAATAAATATCATTAAAGATTTATTATCTCATTTGTTACAAAATAAATGCTTCTCTCCTTCAAGCTGCCATAATACCACCCAAACAGGCCAACAAGTGAGACAATGGTTTGATTTCAATGTGTCGAAAAATCAAAAGAGAGGCTTCTTTCCGTTAAGCATTCCAAGCAAACGATCAATAACCTGACCACCGGAGTCTCTCAAACCGGAATGCATGTATTCATTCGTAACCCATGTTCGTATTCCCGCTATTTCCGAAGCTGTCTCCATCGCCATCTTTAAGTTAACATACATGTCTTCGTAATATACAGCAGCCGCAACTGGAACCTGTATTATGATTTTATTAGTGACCAAAAAAAGTTGCTAGATTTGCTTTCATTATCGAAAAAAGAAGAATAAAAATCATCAAGAATAGCAGTTTTAGTCCATTGAGAATATACCTTGTTGTTATTTAACGAGGCAATATCGTATAGCGGAGGCCAATCCTTCTTCTCTGCTAATAAATGAGCTGCTTCTTTGAAAGGCCTCAAAGCGTGAATTTCATCAAAAAACCATGGAAATACCATCTGCGAAGCCAAATGCATGCATATTAATAGTAGCAAATATGTAAAGTAACGATTTGATGGAAATTGGTACGAGTTACGAAAATTAAATAACAGGTCACAGCTTGAATAATGGCTAGATTTTTGTTTTTAACCCATTATTTTTTTAAATTATCGACAAAAAGGCTTTATAGTGTGTGGATGGCTTTACTATGTTTAAACTTTTCGACTAGTGCTTAGTTAAAGTAACTGGTTCTCTTTAATACCTCTCCAGTAAAGAGCACTGGGCGTCCTTCTTTGGCGGCCTTTACTGCATCAAACTGACTGTCGGTTTCAGCCTTTATTCGGTGAGCAGACCAACTTGAAGAAGCACCCTTAAATCCACTTACAATCATATCAGATAACGAAACGAGAAAAATAACAGATGAGCATGAAGAATGCGAATGAGCACACTTAATGTAAGAATATACTTTACGTTTGGAAAAACATAACAAGCATGTGACTTTAAACAGACAAAAAAATTACCTGACAGTATATTGTCTCGTGCATGATAGCAAACAGAGGATTAGTGTCGAAATCCAACCACCTCTCGTACTGCATGAAGTACAAATATGTTACAAAATTGCTGCCAACTGACTAAAATATTTCAGAAATCATTTTGTCACCATGAGCTTACATACGAGTACAACTTTTTTCAGATTTTTTTTTCCCAATACTTACTGCATTCAGAAAGGAGTAGCTAATTCTCTTTGGTGCTCCGGGAACTAATATAGGGTCCCAGACTCTCTCAAACCTATGGAAAACAGTAAAAACAAATAATTAACCGATGCGAAGAGCACATCAAAATATATCACAGAGATGAAGATTTTGGAGGCAATTACTTACAAGTAGTGTAAACGTTCAAAACCAGTACTAGACCCTAAACCTGCCAAACCTAGAAGCTGCAGTCCACGTGGTGTTAAGATGCCACCAGATGGGAGTGTTACCTTTGTTCATAAATGAGCACAATGGAAGATGGAAAATCTGAGTTATATATATCACTAAAATGATTATTTCGAGAAAGAAAAAAGGTTAATATTATAAAGTTTCCTCACCCGCCTCCTTCAGACTCTGCTAATATTTACAC
>NW_012193538.1:1411664-1440478 GCF_000504015.1 Erythranthe guttata | reverse complement strand
ACTGTTCCCATGAAATAAACATTCTTACCTATTTTTGGATAAATTGGAATTGAGATACGAAAATTACATTTCCTTTTTCCCCACCAAAACCACCACCCACCCACCCACCCACTTCTCCTCCGCCGGCTCAAAATGGGAATTCTATCATCACTATGCAAAAACCTCCGCACTTGTTCCATTAGAACGCACTCCAATTCCGCGCTATCCCTTCTGCGGCGCATGAGCAATGTCCCGGAAAACACCGTCTACGGCGGCCCCAAGCCCCAGAACCACACCCAGCGCGTGACCCTCACTCACCTCCGCCAGAAGCACAAGAAGGGCGAGCCCATAACCATGGTCACGGCCTACGATTACCCGTCGGCGGTGCATTTGGACACCGCCGGGATCGATATCTGCTTGGTCGGCGATTCCGCAGCGATGGTGGTCCACGGCCACGACACCACTCTCCCCATCACGGTTGATGAGATGCTCGTCCACTGCCGCGCGGTGGCGCGTGGCGCCACTCGCCCTCTGCTCGTTGGGGACTTGCCTTTTGGTAGCTACGAGTCCAGCACTCATCAGGTGACAATTTTGCTTAATTATGCGATGACAATTGCTGCCATTTTAAGTAATTTAATATATCTAATTATCTATTAGCATTGTAGCATATTGTTGTATTATCTGTCATATATATAAATTTATGCTTTTGATTTGGTACCAAGTTTCGATTTTTTCCGTACTTCTTTGATCAAAGCCGCGATTTTCACTCGCCATTGTTTGAAGCAACCAACGAGAATGTAGAAATTTTATAGGCTTTTACAACTGCGATTTATAAGGCTCAATTTCTCTTGTGACTAGTAATGAATTAAAACTTGTGATATTTACAATCGAAGAGACAAAGACCCTCTTTTTTAATCTGTTTTTTTGTTGTTTCCATAATTTCGGGTTTGTGAATGTATGTATGGTTGGTGATTTGCAGTTTGAATTATGAGCAGGCAGTTGATACAGCTGTAAGGGTTTTGAAAGAAGGAGGAATGGATGCAATCAAATTGGAAGGTGGGGCCCCTTCAAGAATCACAGCAGCTAAAGCTATTGTCGAAGCTGGTATTGCTGTTATGGGCCACGTCGGTCTCACCCCTCAAGCCATTAGTGTTCTTGGAGGATTCAGGCCACAAGGCAGAAACGTCGATAGCGCAGTCAAGGTGTTTGATTTTATTCCTCAAAGAGGTTTTTTATTACATTTAAAAAGCTCTAAAACAAAGCATAATTTCATTTTTAGGGGAGAATTTGAAAAATCGGGCCAAACATTGCCTAAGGCTTGTATTGTTTTTTTTTTTTTTTTGTGAAGGTTGTGGAAACTTCAATGGCTTTGCAAGAAGCAGGGTGTTTTGCCGTTGTGTTGGAATGCGTTCCTCCGCCTGTGGCTGCTGCAGCCACATCAGCTCTTCAAATCCCGACTATCGGAATTGGTGCTGGTCCTTTTTGTAGCGGTCAAGTTAGTATTTTATTTTATTCAATTCTCTTACGATTTAGCAATATCGTATTTTGAACTATATTATTATATTATTAACTTTCTCGCGCAGGTTTTAGTGTACCATGATCTGCTAGGGATGCTACAACACCCACACCATGCCAAGGTTTATTCGAAATTAATTATTAATTTTAACGATATCGATTTTTTAATTTTATTTTAATGTTTACTAAGAAGTAAGAAAATCGGGATTTTGGCAGGTGACTCCAAAGTTCTGTAAACAGTATGCACACGTGGGAGATGTGATAAACAAGGCTCTTATGGAATATTCGGACGAAGTTAAAAACGGCAGTTTTCCAGGCCCGGCTCACAGCCCTTACAAAATCAGCGCTTCTGATATCGACGGTTTCATGCATGCCTTGCAGAAGATGGGATTGGGCGACGCTGCATCTGCAGCTGCCAATGCCGCTCAAAAGATCGAGCCCACAAAATAACAAAATGTTTTTTTTTTTTTACTATCTCGAAAACGATAAGATGCTTTCTTGAATGAGCTAAATAAAGGAGAGTATTCAGAATTCATGTTTGTAATGGGTTATTTCTATGCTACACCCGGTGAAGACAGCACCGGGTGATTTTTTACCGTTGATCTACACACACCAATGTGGGTGTGTGTGTGTATGAATGATAAAGATCTACTCGGTGTATTTAGTTTCACTTACCAAGATTGGTCGTTGTTTTTTTCAGGCAACATTCTTTGTATTAGTTTGAAAGAGGGAAGTAGATAAGAATTTAAAATCAAACCAAACTACTCGATTTCAGATCGTTTGTTAAAAAGCTTGTTCGAGCTCGGTTCAATAGCATAAAGAATCAAATTCGAAAACATTTCGGCAAATGATGGAGTTTGGATTGTCGGATTTGAAGAAAACAAACCGTTAAAATATGTGTGAAAATTAAGGTGCTCGAGCTCGATTCGTGTTCGATTTGATTTAAATCCGTTTTAGCTCGACTCGATTGCTTAATTTCATTACTCGAACAAATAACCTATTTCCCATAAACCCTTATTATAGAGTCCCACGCTTTAATCTTCTTCCTAATTTTGCTTCTGAGAATCGAGCATGAGGAGAATCACACTAAAACCTTTCAAAACCCCACCCGCCGCCGCCGCCGCCAATAATCTCCGTCGCTTCTCCGCCGATGTCCACCCCGTACCTCCGTCGACGCCGTCGCCGGATCTCTCTTCCCCAATCTCTCAGACACTCTCTCTCCTCCAAACCACCGATCCCAGCTCCTGGCCTACCAACTCCAACCTCCAAACCCTCCTTTCCTCCCTCTCCCCACCGGCCGTCCTCAGAGTCACCCGCCAGCTGCCGAATTACCAAAATGCCCTCCATTTCTTCAACCACCTGAAGACCGCCGCCGAGCTGTCCGATTCCATCCCCCTCGCATTCCAAGCTGTTCTCGAGGTCGCCATGCGCGAAAACCCAGGAACGCTGTGCGAGCTTTTTGTGCTGTCGAAAGAGCAGAATATTCCACTTTCTGTCAACGCGGCGACTCTCCTGATCAAGTATTTTGGTCGGGGCAAGAAGCTGGATGAAATGATGTCCGTATTTGATTCAATGGACGAGGAAATGAAAAACACGGACGTGTTGAATTTAGTTATTGTTGGGTTTTTGAAATGGGGACGTTTTAACGATGCCTTGAAGCTGCTTGACGAAATGCTTGAGCCGGATTCTTGTTATCCTCCGAACACGAATACCGCGGGCATTGTTTTCTCCTCCATATTGAAGAAAAATTGGAGTGGCAGGAGAGTGACGGACGAGGAAATCTGCAACCTCGTTACCAGTTTTAGTGAACACGGTGTTTCTCCGAAAAGTTTTGGTTTTTGGTTTACACAAATCATCAAGAGGTTTTGTAGGAACAAAGAGTTCGACAAGGCTTGGGTTGTTTTGCACGAGGGAATAAAATCAGGGTCCGATGTGGAGATTGCATCTTGCAATGCACTATTAACAGGGTTAGCGAATAATCATGATTTTGCAAGAATGAATTTGCTTATGAAGGAGATGAAGGAGAGTGGGATCAAACCAAATATTGTGACTTACGGAATTACAATCAATCAATTGAGTAAATTGCGAAGGTTGGATGAGGCATTGGAGGTGCTTGAGCAAATGAGGGGTGGAGAAGTTGGCGTAGAACCTGATGTTGTTATATACAATACATTAATCAATGGATTGTGTAAAGTGGGGAGGCAAGATGAGGGTTTGAAGTTAGTCGAGAAGATGAGACCGGAGAAAAAGTGCCGACCAAATACGATTACTTATAATTGCTTAATCGATGGATTTTGTAAAGCTGGTGAGATTGACAAGGGCAACGAGCTTTTCGAACAGATGAGCAAAGAAGGTGTGGAGATTAATGTCGTTACGCTCAATACTTTGGTAGACGGGATGTGTAAGCACGGAAGGGTTAGCAGTGCAATGGAGCTTTTTAATAACATTCGAGAGAAAGGCGTGAAAGGGAATGCGGTTACTTACACAGTCCTCATAACAGCTTTCTGCAATGTTAACAATATCGACAGGGCGATGAAGCTGTTCGACGAAATGCAAGAAAACGGTTGCTCTTCAGATGCCGTTGTTTACTACAGCTTGATCTCAGGTCTTTGCCAGGCTGGAAGAATGGATGATGCCACCTTTGTTGTGTCGAGGATGAAGGAAGCTGGTTTCTGCTTAGATGTTGTGAGTTACAATATTCTGATCGGTGGGTTTTGCAGGAAAAATAAATTGGACAAAGCAGCCGAGATGCTTAAAGATATGGAAACAGCTGGAGTGAAGCCCGACCGTGTTACGTACAACACTCTGCTCTCGTTTTTCTGCTCCAACGGAGATTTCAAACATGCCCACAAAGTGATGAAAAAGATGATCGGGGATGGTTTGACACCTAACGTTGTTACTTACGGGGCAATGATTCAAGCGTATTGCACGAGTAACAATATAGACGCGGCTATGAAAATATACACAGACATGAGTTCTTCGTCAAAGGTACCTCCAAATACTGTAATATATAACATGTTGATTGACTCCCTTTGCAAGAATGATGGTTTGGAAGTTGCTCTTACGTTGATGGATGATATGAAGGAAAAGGGGGTGAGGCAAAATAGCAACACATATAATGCTCTGTTTAAAGGGCTTCGGCAGAGGAAAATGCTTGAGAAGGCACTGGAATTCATGGATCAAATGACCGAACAAGCGTGTAATCCTGACTATGTTACGATGGAGATCCTCACTGAGTGGCTTTCTGAGGTCGGTGAGATAGAAAAATTGCGTAAGTTTGTGCAAGGGTACCAGGTTTCTGCTTCAACCATATAAAGAAAATATGGTCTGAGAAGGAAATTACAGAAAGGACCTTTCTGTTGCCTCAAGAAAAAGATATGCAAGTTGAATATCGAAGTTATAATATCCGGTTAATGGAAATAACCGTCTACATTGTACAGTAGGGGGGGGGGGGGAACTTTGTTGAGATAATCGAGAAATCATGCTTGTTCAGCTTGGGATTTGCCCAATTCTCAAGAAATCGATTTGTTTCCACAATTGACGAGGTTACTTAATTTGTCTACATGTTTTCTTTATTTTTTTCGGTGGAAGTGGAGAAAGAATGAGATGCCCCTTCTGTATTGTCTATTATTTCCCCTAGTCCGATGACGTTTTTACGGAATATTGCTCCAATTAAAGATTTATTTTATTTGTCGTTCACAAAGACTCGTAATTTTTTGTCCAATGTAGCACATGATTCAGTTTTTAAGTGCAGCTCTCGGACATCTTTCGAAGAACAGGAAATCGAGAAGGGTTGGTGATTTAATTTCTACATAACCTTGGTATTACGGAACTCGTGTCTCGTTATTTTCTTTGAAATCGAAATACTCGGTAGTATTTCAATTTTTAGTGTTGAAACTTCACAGTAACTATTTTACTTTGTGTACTGTATACAATAAATCTGATGGGAACTGCTTTTTTATCACAGTTCGTATTTGTCTCTATCAGAGCATCCCCATGAAGAATATGACTTGTATTTAAACACATTAGATATTGATATTGGAGCTGTCATGCATTACTGTTGTACCATAGATTCTACTTGGGATTGGGAAATAATTTTATTAAACACAATCAGTACCAACAAATGAATAATTATCAAACACCACCCCCCCCCCCCCCCCCAAAAAAAAAAAGGAATTTGAAAATGTATATTTATAAGGGTAATTTACGGCCACCTCCGAGGTATTACAATCACCCTCTTCCCCTCAACTATGCCTCTGCTTACACGTTCATTTTTATGGTGCAAATTCTACATTTTGTAGAATATTCTCTAGTATGTAATTGTTTTGTGCATAAATGCAGTATGTAATGTACCTCAATCTGATATTTACAAGTCAAGAGACACATCTTATGATCATCTCGTTTCAAAATGTAGAGCTCGAATGGGGTAAACGTGTGCAAATTGAAGAATATTCCACATAATCTAGAATATTTTACTAAATTTGTCACTGATTGACGTGCAAGAAGATTAACAGTTGATGAATGGTTGTGATTACGCAAACATGAGTGATTTTTTCGTAATTAGATTTTACACGGGTGCTCGTAATTTATTCTATTTATAAAGAAATAAATCATAAGTCATAATTTAGCATCCATGTGCAATAATATTAGCACTATCTAAGATAAAATGGAATAAGCTCCTTTTTCCTCTACAAGTCTGTCTTTATGATTTGACATATTTAATTTATACCCAAAATAAAATAAAATAAAAAATTAAAAATTAAAAAAAGATTTGTGATTTTCAAGATTCTTTACAGCTCTGGACCGGACAAAAAGTTATGCCTACAAAATGAAGAAAAGCACTCCCCACAATTAAAGTCAACCACCGCCGGTGATGGTCGAAAGCCAAGGCAACTGCACCGAAAACTGGCCGGAACATTCGCCGGAATCTGTGGCGGTTATATCCTCCAATCCGGCGAAGAAATCTTCGTCCAGTGCCATTTCCGAGATGCTAAATTCGTCGTCGTCTTCGTCGGCGGCCGCCTCAGCTAAGTCGTCGTCCCGGCTGCTCTCCATCTTTTCTGGCGAAGACGAAGTGGGTTGTTTGTTGGGGTCGTCGGAGATGGGCGTCTCGGCCTGCTTGTTGCGAGTGCTGCCGGCGAGAGAGTTCCGGTGAGCTGGGATGGGGTGGTTGTGCTCCGCCGTGTAGGTAACTATGAACATACCTGGGTCGGATCTGTTCCGCTCCACTTGCTTTCTCGCCAGACACCCTTTTGATGTGCTGCATCTGTAATAACCCCTGCTCGTGCAAACAACAAATTAATTAGCAACAAATTCAAGAAAATATATATATACACATATATGTGTGTAGATATAAATGTTTGTGAGTTAAAATTAAAACCTTGGGTAGGGTGAGCCTTTAATGGGTTTTTGTCCATATTTTCTCCAAGACCACATATCAGAAGATAAATTCTCTGCTGCCACGTGGCAAACCCTCTTCAAATTGTTCTTCCTGTAATAAAATTTCACCCCAAAAAAATCAGAACCAAACACAAATTCCAGATCCATCAATTTTTTTTATTTTTTTTTTGCAGCTTAAAATGAATAAAAAAGAAAGAAAAAAATACCTTCTTTTGGACCTCGGAGGAGGTGGGTGTGAAATAACACTAGCTTTTGGTGAGCAATTAGCGACGGAAAAAGCTTGTTGCTTTTGCCGGAGATGTGTCGGCGGAGGTAATTGTTTCATTATTTGCAGATGTTGTTGTTGTTGTTGTTGTTGTTGTTGTTGTTGTTGCTGTTTTTGTTGGTGTTCAGATGGTAGATCTTGGAGTCCTCCAAGAACAGAGAGTGGTGAAATAGGTAAATTTTGCGACGGAATTACTTTTAGCGACGAAGATTCCTCCGACGAGGGGAAAAACGGTCGGTAAAGCTCATGCAGTTCTTGTACGAAGCTCTCTCTTCTCGGCTCAAACAGATCTTTAAAGCTAGTGCAGTTTTGCTTCAAAGTACTGAAAACTCGGCCGTGTGAGGTGGTGCTTGTCAACTCTCCGGCGGCGGCGGATGTGGATGTGGTGGTGGTGCATATGGCGGCGCAGCCTCTGACCACCGCGTGCAGATCCCAATCGTCCTCCATTTTTTTTTTTCTTGCTGTATGGCTGAAGCTATGAAGAGACAAAAGAAGGCGCTGACTTTTGGAAATTTGGTAGAGAGAGAAGGTGGGGGGGAAAAAGTTATGGAGGTAGCAATTTTATTTATAGAGAGAGAATGAGAGATGGTTTTGTTTTCTCTCACTAGAAAGTCTAGAGAGAGAGAGGGGTGTGTTTTATTTTGGAGGGCAGTGGTGGAATTAATAATTATCAATGGGGGGTTTTGGCATTTGGCTTATCTTGTTATCTTTCTTTTTCTTTAGTTTGTGTTCATAAAATTAAGTCCCAACCCAAAAAAAAAAAGAAATTAATTTTTTAATGGTTAGTGGGTTGACTTTGTAAAAATGTCAAAGGGGTGTGTGTGTGTGAGAGAGAGAGAGAAAAGAAAAAGGTCTACGCGGTGGTGTATTATTAGATCTCGTGAGAGTGTTTGTGGAGGGCACTTGCCGACAAATAGAAAGAGAGGCAAGACACGTGGGAGAGACCCCCATTCAAGAAATTTGAAGGACGTGTTGTTGACTCGAGACTCCTGCGCGTGGCGTACCTCAATTTCTTTAAGAAACATATGGTGTTATTTTAATGAACGCTATAAAAGGGGACTAATGTGTATAGTTTAAAATGTCTATTTTAATCATAGGAAACAAATAGGAAAAATGAAATATTAATACTTAACAATAAACGTAATAAAGCAATGGGGGAACCATAAAATTTTGGGTCAGTAAACGAGTCGACTTCGAACTCGCTCGACCTCATGTAAAATTATATGAGTTTTTGCCAAGTTCCCTGGAACCTGGTTTTTTTTTTTCAATCTCAAGCTCATTGGTAAGGCTCACGAGCTCTCATTCACTTAAGCAAGTTTGATTTCGAATTTTAAGTATTTTTTTATTTTATTATATATTTATAACAAAAAATAATAAGTGTTGAACTCTTTTTTTAATATCTAAACAAGTGTAATTTTTTTTAAGTATTATTAATAATATTGATATATATATATATTGTAAAAATATATAAACAGAAGCTCACGAGCCGGCGATAAAAGATGATATTCTAAGCTCGGCTGATCATAAAACTCAAGCTCATAAGCTCGAGCTAATATTTTTTGAACTTAAGCATTTTTATTTATAAAAATATATTAAATTTACAAACTCGAGCTCAAGCTCACCAACTTTGTCAGGCTCGACAAGAGCTCTGCTTGTTTAAACGCGTACTATATAATACTCCATCTGTTCCACAATAACTGTCTCTTTTTAAAAATATTTTTGTTCCATATTATCTGTCACTTTAGATTTCCAATACTGCATTAAATGCATTTTTTCTGTTTTAACCTTATTAATGAAACTCTATTCATTAATTTTCTCTTATAAATCATTAAATATTAAAGGTTGTTTTAGTCATTTTTATATGATTTTTCTAAAATCAAGATATATTTATTGATATTTATTGAGTTTTTTAATCTTTGTGAAAAGTGACAATTGTTTATGAACGAATGGAAGTACTCCCTCTGTCCCATATTATATGTCTTTTTAGAGAGTTTTTTTTGTCCCAAATTATTTGTCATTTTAGATTTTCAATGAAGCATTAATTGCATCATTTTCAATTTTACCCTTAATCACTCATAATTAATTAGTTAAGAATCAATTAATGTTGAGGATATTTTAGAAATTGTATCTGTTTTTTTACTATAATCTATGCACATTTATTGATTTTCTTAATATGTGCAAAACAACCCAAAACGACATTTAAATTGGGACGGAGAGATTATATAATATATAGTATATACGGTCTTAACCATGTTAATTGGTCTTAACCATGTTAATTGGAGTCAACTCAGTGTATAAAACTCACGCGCATATTCCGCGGCTGTGGGTACCTTGTCAACGAGGTTGACTCTTTCAACGGGTACAAGGTTCATCGAACGGCTACGAGGCGAGGATCCATGAGATAAGAGTGAGGTGGCATGACAACTTGCAGGTGTACTAGTGGGCCCCATGCAGGAAATGGTCGCAAGCGTGCGCCGTGCCCTTAAATGCTAAACTAAAAGCCTGTGTCTTATTGCAGCGTATCCTATGTCTGTATATCAACGGCCAGGATTTTGTTTGATTGGCGATTGATCAGTGATCGTGCGGTCACCAGCCTTTTGTTTTCAATTTTTCTGTGCGATTTTTTTTTTAAATGGAATTCGAAAATAGGGATGGTTTTAAATTGTAAATTAAATAAACAATTTTTTTGTTTATTATTATTATTTCTTTTAAATACATACATGTCTGAATATTTTATTTTTTTTATTAACCAAGTTTATTTATTTTTTGACAAACTTATCAAGATAAATAAGTAAATAACGAAGTCCCAAATTTTCATATATATAAACTCCCATATATATAATTAGAATTAAGTGGGTTTGGGGAGCTTTGACAAAAAAAGAAAAGACCAATACGACAAGAAAATTACTAAAATATAAAATTTAAGAAAATGATAGATAGACAACTACCACTAGATAATAATACTTCTTTTTTTTATTCGCCGCCGCATGGGTATAACTCGACTGATTTCGAGGATGGTAAATTGGTGCAATGTACTGAGAACGAGTTCTCACAAACGTAAAATGAGAATTTCAACTATTATAAGGGTTTATTCTTTATGGACTACAGGTTCAAGTCTACTATACTAACTAACCTTTAAATTATCGTGATTACATTTAGGGCTGGGACTTTGGGATTGGGATTCGGGATCCCGTCCCGTCCCGATTAGAATTTTACTATTTGGGATTAAAACTTCGGGAATTCGGGATTACGGGATTCGGGATTGGGATTAGGAACAAATACGGGATCGGGATTCGGGAATTGGTTCAATCCCGATCGGGATATTTTAATCCCGAATTAGGAAAAAAGAAAAAAAAACTAATAAACACACACACACACACACATATATATATATATATATATATATATATATATATATATATATATATATATATATATTTGTCAAGGAGATGAGAAATACAATATAATATATCGTTTCAACTTATTTTTAAATTTTTCAAATTTCATTTGTTCCAAGTTTTGTGGTAAAAATAAATAGTGCAATAATAATAGTATGTATATAATATATATTCAAGTTGGTTTAATGTATAAAATAATACTAATGGAAAAAAAAAACAATATTTCTTAGTTTTTAGCCAAAATATGGGATTCCCGATCCCAATCCCGAATTCCCGAAATATATAGGGATACCGATATTACCGGGATTTAATATTATGGGACGGGATTGGGATTTAAAATTTCTATCCCGAATCCCGAAATCCCGATCCCGAAAATCCTGAATTCCCGAAATCCCGTCCCGAACTCACCCCTAATTACATTCTCTAATCAGCCAGACCAGGAAACGAGGGCCCAAGGGCGAGGGCTTTTGCTTTTTTTTAAGATGGATAACTTCCACCATTTAATTAGCACTATTAGAGGCATTCTTGCATTACTCAATCAAATCAAATCAACCCATCCAATATATCATTATCATTTTCTTTTCTATCCATTATTGTTTAACAATTAATATGTAACGGGGTTAAATTACTAAATATGCATTATAAGAATTCTAAAATATTTGGTCACATGATGTTTTCACCCTTTAAAAAAGTTCATTGATTTTGCCAATTATTGTAATAAATAATAATAACATTTTACTATCGTGTCAAACTATAGTATAGTTTGTTCAACATTAAGAAAATAATTCATCACGTCATCACTTAATCGGTAGATTAAGAGAGAACGATGTTTAACAGTTCGAGTTTAATTATTTTTGTCGATAATTTTTTAAGTCGAACTTATTACACATCGTAAAAGCCCAATGTTAATTACACATCTCATTTCTTTCAAAATTACGATAGCTCGTAAATTACAAAACTAAAGGAATTATTTTATAACTAAATTTTATCGTCAATATTTTTTTATAATAATTTACCTAAAAAAATTAATACATTAAAAAAATTAGTAGATCAAGTATAAATCATAATCAATATCATTTTACAAACAAATAAAAAAATGGAAAATTAACAATTAGTTAGTGGTATTGGTTGGGCCAGAATTATTTAGCCCAATTATAACTCCGTTAAACTTCACAGCCCAATTTTAAAGTGAATTAATGGAAAGTGAATTTCGGCGCCTTTTTCCCGCGCGAAATGTTTACAGAAAAAAATTCAAAAAATTTGCCCTAACCCGCTCTCTCAAAAAATTATTCTCCTAAACCAATAAAATGAAGAAAATTGAAGCAATTCTCTGCAAAATGCAGATATGGTTGGATGTAATAACAATGGCGATGCCAATAGCAATTCATTCTCAAAGACAATTTGCTCGATCTGCTACGAAGATCTCAAACCCTCAATCGAAGACCTACAATCCATCTCCATCTGCGGCCACGTTTTTCACGAGCTCTGGTGAGTTGAATCGGACTCGACTCGCTCGTTTTGCTTCATCGTTCTATTCTTCGTGCGAAAACGAAAAGATTTTTGTTTGAAAAAAATCATGTTTGAAGTTTTTTGTAGATCCCTAATTCCCTTTTTTTTTCCGATTGATTTTGCAATTTATGGTGTTTTACTAGTCATTAATAATTTCTTAGGGAAACTGTAATTAATTGTGTTAATGGTGAACTGTAGCCTTCAGCAATGGTTTGAGTACTGCCCAAATGTGAAAAAGAGGAGTTGTCCTATATGCAAACAAAGTTGTACCAATTCGAATGTGGGCCGCCTCTATTTTCAATCTATTGGCGATTCAAATGATTCTAGTTTATCTCAAAAGCCATCGAATTACGGGGAAAATCCCGATGAATTGCAAAATGAGGTCAACAGGTTGGAGGGGAAGGTTGTGGCCATGGCTTCGACTTTCGAGCAGCAGCAGAAAGAGTTGAAGGAAGTTAAGGATCAGGTAATACTATCGAGCCTTTTTTTTAACCACACGAGAATCCTTTCGTTATGTCGAATATGAAATTCATTCTACATTATTCTATTGATCTAATTGTTTTTTTTCTGGAATACCTAATTGATTTGCAAAATTAAAATATGTAAATTTATTTAAGTGTATGAGTTGAAGCCCTTTCACATCCGTACAAACTCCAAGCAAATCTTGAACATAGGATTTGAAAGTTTCACGTAATTTCACTTTCTGCCGTATGTTTTGAGTGTGTCGAAATCAAAATCCAGCTGTTGTTAGTATTCGTGAAACAGGTTTCTCGGTTATTCCCTGGTTACAGATATGCAATAAAACTGTTTCTCATGTAATAAAGATCTTATATTGTAGCTCCTCTCGTGTAAGGAAAAACTGAAAGCAGAAGTTGCACTAAAAACTGAAGCTCTGTCTCAGAAAGCAACCAGTCAGCAGTTGCTTCGGGTGAAATCTGAGGTACTTTTCCTTCCAAAATAGATACAGCGTGTATGCATGTATGAAATGTACATTCATGGACCAGAAATTACTCGGTTCAACATTTTTTTTAAGAATTCTTGATGATTAAAAGCATTTTTATGAATTCGGTGAATCGTGTTGCAGGAGTTGGATAGATCAATATCGGAACAATTGAGACTGCAAGAGAGAAATATTACTTTGGCCAAGGAACTCGCAGCACTTAAACTGTATGTGGAGATTGTGTTGTCGATTCAATATTTAACAAGCTTTACTAAAATACAACTTTTTGTTGCTAAAAAAATGCATTATTTTCGTTTTATTGCAGAGCCTCTGATTTGGACTTGGAAGAAGACGAAGTCGCGAAGCTTGCTTCGTTAGGAAACGATGCTGGCAGCAGAGAAACAGTTGATGTCCTGAAAAAGTCGTTGGTGATTCGGAACAAGTAAGAGTTTTATTGTGTGTGTGTGTGAGTGTGTGTTTGTTTGTTTGTTTTTTTTTCTTTTTTTTTTTTTGTAATTTCCTATTGATGTATAATGGAGTGGCTTATCTGTATGGTTAAAATTTTGAATAATAAATTTAAGCTAAAAATATCATATTGTTCGAGAAACCATGCGATCGTGATATTTAGGTAATCAGTATATGATTAGTGTTGCATTGCCATGTAGGTGTTACAAGGAACTAATGGCCAAGTGCAGCGTTTTAGGGAGGGGAGAGGCTCGGTGCCTAAGTAAACTCGAGAAAGCTAATGAAAAGATAAAGAAGCTCAAGGTTAGTTAAATACAAAGCTCAGAAGTGAGTTGAATTTTTTCAGTTTTCGTATAAAAGAATAACTCAACATCCACTATTTTTTCAGTCGAGAGTCCAAGAACTCGAGACCGCTGTTGAAATCAAAGACAACGAAGCGTTGAGATTGCTAAAAAATCAGGATACCAAATTCAAGACCCCATCACCTGACAGTACACTGAA
This sequence comes from Erythranthe guttata, assembly GCF_000504015.1. The sequence continues at coordinate 1,426,506 of NW_012193538.1, read as the reverse complement.
GAGATCTGCAAATCAATTTGATTTAGACGAAACTATCGATTTGCCAGACACCACATTTCGTTCGAGGAAAGTAGCTCGGAAAAACCCAGTAGACGATAGTTTACCTGGATGTAATAATGACAAGGACAAGGACAAGGACACTGTGTGCTCCTCAACTTTTGTGCAAGGATTCTCAGACAAAAAATCGACGCCAGTTACAGACAAGAATGTCTATATGGAGAGATGCCATGTAGATTTTGATTCACAAAACGAAGTAGAAACAGTAAGACACGGCAACAAAGATGGAGTGTCTTGCTCTTGGTCTATGAAAAAAGGTGAAAATAGGGATCAGACGAATAACCTGCCTGCTAATATAGACGACGACTTGATATGCTATGGCGAAAGAAATCCAATTCAAGCCTCACTTCATGTTAGAAACGAGATTAGTTCTTCGACCTCAGTTCCTCAACCTGGTAAATCTTTTCACATTGAATTCTGAAGACACGTTCTTTTTTTGTGGTATTGCTGTTGATGACTGATTAAGCCTAATATCGATTTAGCATTATTTATTAAAAATAATTTTTTTTTGATCGAAATCTTGCAAAATTTCCAGGCGACCATTGTTTTTCGGGTGGGTTATTGGGCCCCGATGGAACAAACTGGCACTTAGGGAAATGGTGCAAGAAAGCTCAGAACATCAAACCAAATGCAATAACAGGTGACTTGATTGCCGTTGGAGCTGACGGAAGAGGCGGCCGAATCAAAGTTATGAGATCTCTCGATGAAACATCATCGGTGCGTTTTTGTTGGGTTTCGTTTTCTAATTTTGTCAATTTGAAAAGTCGAATTCTTGATAGTATTACTATACTTAGTTAACGTAGTAATCGAGTATTCTTTTGACGTGTTTCGATTTTATTTTTGTGCAGGATTCGAAAGATACTTCATCTTGGGTAAAAAAGTGCAAACTTGGTGCCAAACCAAACAAATTGAAGCCTAAAGGACACTTGCAGATCGAGCATTTCTTTCGTAGGACAGGTCAATGATCAAATTAGATTAGTGGATATCGAAATTTCGTATGTGTTACAATTTCGAATTCCAGTTTTTGACAAAACAAAATTTTTGAAATTTGGAATGAAAAACTCGATCGGAAATTATCTGGTCGGACCGTTCCGATTTTAACGACAATTCCAGGGGTACAAATGCAATTAGATTATTTGGAGACTGACACCTGGAAACCTCGAAAGAACGAGCACTCCGGAGCTGGGAGATGAGTTTTTCAAGCTTCATAATTCCACATTGCCAGAAATACAAAGATACAATCTTTCAAAGGCTATTTTGCAGCTTAAAACCCAATAATAATTGTTAATAATCACTCCCACTGCATTCAAATTGTTATACTTTTTGTCACTAATTGTAATTATTATATCAATTATTAGACAAATAAATGGCCATCAATTAGCATCATCAATAAATAGCCATCAATTATATAATATTGATAACAATATTATTCATCTAAAAAAAATAACAATATTATTGATGTAAACCTAGGGGTGTGAACGAGTTGAGCTCGCCAAAATTTCCAGGCTGAAGCTCAAGCTCGTATCCAATTTTGCGAGCTCGAGCTCATCGAGCTTTTATTTTCTAAGCTCAAGCAAGCTCAATCGGATTTATCGAGCTTGAGGTCAATTCATTTGTTAATTTTTAGGTTTTTTTTCTAATTTTAATATTAATATTACTTTATTTTATGACTATAAAACTAAAAATAAACTGTAATTTTTTTTATATGTATTTATTTAATATCATTTAAATAAAAAAAATAAATAAATAAGAAGCTCGAGAGCTGTCGAACAATTTTGAACTTGGGCTCGAGTTCGAGTTCGAGATTTTATCGAGCCGGCTCAGCTCATTTACCACTGCTATGTAAACTAGGGGTGGTAAACGAGCCGAGCCGACTCGTGAGCTCGATGAGCCGGCTCAAAAAAAGATCGAACTCGGACTGAAGTTTTTCGAGCTCGAACTTTCTAACGGGCCGAGCTCGAACAAAAAAAATATTAAAAAAAAAGCAAAACAAAAATGAGCTCGAACTCGACAAAATGGCACGAGCTCGAGCAAAAAAAGAACGAACTCGAGCTAGACAAAATAGACTCAAGCCTGCGAAAAGAGGCGAGATCGGCTTGTCACACCCCATATGTAAACCTAAGGCCGGTGGAATTGTGTGTAATAATAATATTGCATTTTAGAACACTATCTTATATACCTTACCTTACACGATCTTCCCTCTGTCATTTGCCGCCGTCCCATATGATTTTTTTTTTCACCGTTCATCTATCAAATCTTCATCCATACATACCTAAATATTATTAATTCAATCCAACATTTTTGGAAACTATTCAAATATTATTGGATATTCTTCCAACATGTTTGCCTTTATTTAGATATGAATGCTTGCCTTCAAGCCTAACTTTTTGTGGACTATAACTCGTTTACGTCGTTCTTCAAGAATTTTTCGAACAATTAATTTATACGTAATATATCCAGCTCTCATCTTTTCCAACATTCCAAGAGTCGTCAACGGCGAGTTTTTAAGTTTCTTAAAATGGAAAAAAATTTGCTTCCGTCCTAAGTGCAACTACTTTCAATTTTCCCACATTTATAATCCATTATTGGATGGAATGAATGCTTCAATGATTACTTACAAAGTCGTTTGCGACTTTTAACTAATTTCTTGATGTTGTTTGTTAGACGCGTGTATTAGTGTTTTTAATTAAATTGGTATATATATATATATATATATATATATATATATATATATATATATATATATATATATATATATATATATATATATATATATATATATATATATATATATATAGTTTATTTTTTTTGTAATCTTTATTATAGTCTAAATAATATTTAATAATAAAAAAATAAAAAAACCCTAAAATGAGCTTGGGCTTGAGCTCGACAACATGAAATCGATCTCGAGCCTGCGAAAACAGGCAAGCTCGACTCGTTGACACTCCTACCTCCGCCACTGCGTAGACTAGTTTTGGAACAAGATCATGGAAAAGCTAACCTTCTAAAGTTAATGCATGCTCACTCACATGGTTTCAATTCACACTGGGCTACTTACTACTACGTACTAGGCAGTAGTAAGCACATACGATTGCATCATGAGCAAAATTACGAAAATAGCCTTTGACCAACAAATAAGAAAATAAATTCTTTCTAGTTATGGTAGTTTATTCTCCAAAGATTTGAACTTTGAAACCGACTTTCCCTCTTTTAGCCTTTTCCTCCGTGTTAGCCCCATTTCCCCCTTCACTCTCACTTGCCTATATATATATATATAATAATATACACCCCCACATATATATGCCACCTCATCATTCATCACCAACAAATTAAAAATATTCTCCTCCAAATCTTCACACACAACACACACACGCACTAAACAAGAACTCATCTTCACACACACACAACACACACTATAACAAGATTTCATATCTTATAAGAGCTCATTTGTACACACACAAAACACACTAAGACAAGAATTCATCTTTTACACACACAACACACACTAGATACAAGCTAATTAAGAACTCGTCTTCATCAAGAAAATTATTTGTATATACTAGTGTTGTAAGAAAAAATGGAAGTGATGAAGAGTGGAGACAGCAAATTTCGTTTGTCAAAGATAGCGACAAATGACGAGCACGGCGAAAACTCTCCGTACTTCGACGGGTGGAAAGCGTACGACAATGACCCTTTCCACCCCACCCTAAACCCTAATGGTGTTATACAAATGGGCCTCGCCGAAAATCAGGTTCCCCATTTTCTTTCATTTTTATATATAAACAAATTCTATGTATTGAGCAATTTATTTAATTTTTCGATATCAACCGGCCATTTTGCAGCTCTCTCTCGACTTGATCGAAGAATGGATAAAGAAGAATCCAAGTGCATCAATCTGCACTAGTGAAGGAATTCATGCATTCAAGAATATTGCACTATTTCAAGATTACCATGGTTTGCCTGAATTTAGAAATGTATGTTAACCTCACTATATATCTTAGATGAAGTTGTTATTTAATTAATTAATTAATTAATATATTATAAAATTTCCTTTTTAATTTTTTATAATATATTTTTTCGAATGTTTTAGGGTGTGGCGAAGTTTATGACGAAGGCGAGAGGCGGAAGGGTAAGTTTCGACCCGAACCGCATAGTAATGGCCGGCGGAGCAACCGGAGCTAACGAGCTTTTAATGTTCTGTTTGGCTGATCCTGGAGATGGTTTTTTAATCCCCTCACCTTATTATCCTGCGTAAGTACATAATTAATTAATCTTTAATTATTTCCTTAATTATGTACGTACGTTAATTTGCATTTTTCATGCAATTGTACTGTTAGAGTTACGTGTTAAATTAATGAACATGAGTGAAAACATTCTAGTATTACAACAAATCCTAGTACGTATTCTACTGTCAGAAGCCACGTGTTGGTCACGCGTTGAATTTTTATTTCCACACATTAATTAATGTCGTTGAGGTTGGTGTGAGTGTGACAATAAATTAGGCATTTTTTTAAATTTATATAATTAGTTATATTATATACTCCTTGGCATACATTGGAGTTAATAGAATATTCCATATGAATTTAATTGGCAAAAGAGTCCTTTCAATTTTTGAAGTATACAAATGTCAATTTTCCCGAGGAAAAAAAAGGTACTAGTTTTTCTGCATGTGGTACCCCACTATTTGATTTATGAAATCAAGATTAGTACTTATCACAAAGTCAACCACCATATTAAATTTAAAAAAAATAGTCAACCACCAACAACATCCACAGCTGTATATTGAGAAAGAAGAGATTTTTCTTTGTCCAACCCACCAATAATTAACTAGTAAAAAATAAAGATAATTATTAGTCAATTACATGTCATACTTTATCTTACCCAAAAAAATTAATATTTGATTTTTTATTTGTCTTAAATCAACTAAAAATTATTTATTATTTTTGACAGATTTAATAGAGACTTGAGATGGAGAACCGGGGTACAATTAGTACCTATTATGTGCCAAAGCTCCAACAATTTTCAAATTACCGAGAATGCCCTTGAAGAAGCATACCAAAATGCCAAAAAGGCCAACATCAACATAAAAGGCCTAATCCTAGCAAACCCTTCAAACCCATTAGGCACCACATTGGACAAGACCACATTGAAAAAGCTAGTCACCTTCACAAATGACAAGCAAATCCACCTCGTGTGTGACGAAATATACGCCGCCACAGTTTTCCGAGCCCCAGTTTTCGTAAGTATCTCCGAAATAATCGAAGAGATGGAATGTGACCGTAGTTTGATACACATTGTTTATAGTTTGTCCAAAGACATGGGCCTACCGGGCCTCAGGGTCGGGATTGTGTACTCGTACAATGATGCAGTGGTCAGTAGTGGCCGGAAGATGTCCAGCTTTGGTTTAGTCTCGTCACAAACACAGTATTTGCTGGCGTCAATGCTATCTGACGACGAATTTACCGACAAATTCTTGTTGGAAACTCTAGGAGGCTAGCGAGCAGGTATGACTCATTTATAAAAGGGTTGGACAAAATGGATATACAGTGTTTGAAAAGCAACGCGGGCTTATTTTGCTGGATGGATTTGAGGCCTTTATTGAAAGAGCCCACATTCGAGGGTGAAATGGGCTTGTGGAGGATGATAATTAGTGACGTGAAGCTTAATGTTTCACCGGGGTCTTCTTTCCATTGCCACGAACCAGGTTGGTTTAGGGTTTGCTTTGCGAATATGGATGACGAGACTTTAGAAATTGCTCTTAGAAGAATCCGGATGTTTGTTGGTAAACATAAACAAGTGGAGGAGCAGGCAAAGAAGAAGTCTTGGCGAGAAAGGAATCTAAAACTTAGCTTTTCGTCACTGATATTATACGACGACCAAACAATGACACCATCGCCTCACTCGCCGATTCCGCAGTCACCTCTTGTTAGTGCCAAGACATGATAGAATAATTTCTTGCAAAAATTTAATGAATATTGTGTGTGTCCAAATAATGTTTCATAATTTGATGTAATTTGTGTAACATATGATGTCACAAATTATTTTTATTTTTATTTTGAGTGATTTTTGAGTCTTTGACATTTAATAGTAGAATGTGATATGATGGGAATTAAGCCCAATAAGAAATTATAATTTTATTTCTAAACCGATAATTATTTTGGGCTTTTATTGTCTTGTTGAATTGGTAAGTCTAACCCATTATTCTCTTGATAGTCAAATCTTATAGTTAATTAATTAATTAAATTTTATTTTAATGGATTAATTAATTATGGCACTACGATTTATAAATTCGCACTAACTAGTAAATTGTAATCCTAAATTAATAACATTTTTCTATTTATTTACCATGGTTATATATTATATTCGACATTTAAAGTTTAAACCTGTATAATAGTAGTAATATGTACAAAATTATTTAATTATGTAGAATTATTTGTGATTGCTAAATGTATCTATCAATCTGAGGTGGCGCACACAAGTAAAGGTGGGAAGTGAATCTTTTGATCAGTTTCTCTCTTATTTTGGCTTGAATTGAACCAACATGTAAAAGTTTTCTATATTCCACTTGATTCAATTACGAATAGCTGCCCAAAAATCGTTTTCATCTAGTTTGTACTCTTTTTCTGTAAAAATACAGTTTCCGATGCACCACAATCTGATATATACAAGCCAAAAAACACATATTATGATCATCTTGCTTCAAAATGTGGAGTTCGAATGGGATAAAACGGGTACGAAAGTGATAATATTCCATATAATCTCGAAGATTCCACTAAATTTGAGGAGTTGAGGGGGTGATTGTAATTATCCAAATAAGAAGGGGGTTTTCGTAAATTGACCATACCTCAGAGAGTGGTTGTAATTTACCCAAATATATATAAAAAACGTGCTGTTATAGTCAAAATCATACTGATATAGAAAGTAAATGGTCGAAAACGGGCGGCTATTATTCCACAAAGCCGCCGGTACGGCGTGGATTGTGTTATGTGACTATTTAAGTAGTTGAATTTAAATTTTCTTGGGAATTTTTTAGTCAAAATTTACATCAAATGACAATGGTCGCATATGGAATGAATTTTTTCGGGCCTAGACATGAATTATTTTTGACTTAAACATTGGATTATGTCGGGACTTAGATTAAAAGTCCATCTCGAGTGATCTTGACCATCCATTCTTGTTTGACTGGTCTTGACCGTATAACCGGTCATTCAAATGGTTTTCGTATCCTAATTTCTCTCTCATTTCTTCCGCCATCTTCTCTCTCTTAAAGTTGAATGTTTTGTTACTAAAATATGGCGGTGTTGTTTCCATTTGGATATTCTGAACAAATAAATTGACTGTGTGAGAGGATAAACCATCGAAAAATAAATTACAGCTCCATCTGTTGGAGTTACTTCTGTTTGTATCTCTTATCTTTAATGGTCTCATTTTTTCCTTTGTATATTCGTTGGTAAATATTTATCGCAAAATGGCACCCAATTAATATTATTTAGTCACTGAAATAGTGAAGTTATCTTGGATCTACTATTAAATTTATTACTAAATGTGATTTCTTCAATGCTCCTAATTTAGCACTATTCAATCATATTTTGGACATTTTTTTAATAACTACCTGCAAAATTAATAGCTATGAAAATGCACTACTACTAAAAAATTAATCACATACAATTTTTTTTTTTTTAATCCAATCAATTGAACATATTAGTAACTCCTACACTTGGTGACAAACACACATTTCTTCAAAACAAAAATCATACAACAATTAGGAATTTCTCTAACAAGGAAAGAAACAAACTCAATAAATACAAATAAAATGAATAAACTAGAGCTTCCAATGTGTAATAGCAAAGCAATTTTGTCATGTCAAATATCAATCATCATCGCTTTATTTGTTGCCCCTTCAAAAACTTTTTGTCTTATGATGAAAATGAAAAACCAAGTGATCTTTCATCTAACAATATGGGCATAAATAAAAGAATAATGAAGCACAAAACAACTCTTGACTAGTAAACAAAAAATAAAAATAAAAAAATAAAAAAATAAAAAATGAAAAAAATAAAAAAAATGATTATCAAAAACTTTTATTCAACTTATATACACACAACACCAAGACACATTTGCATCATTTTTCTTGTTTCTATACTTAAAAACCAAGAACAATAGTAATTAGAAAAATAACACATATTAATTACCATATACTTCAATTTTGAAATTTTGATCAAGAAAATTAATTAGCATATAACACAAGCATTTGGATTCTCTTCCATGCTATGGTGCACATAGTAGTATGTGTTTGGAGGTGGGTAATTATACGGTCTATAATACGGCCGATAAGGCATTGCCGTGTTGGCGGCGACCACAAGTTCTGGTTCGGCTTTTTTCTCCTCTTCCTTTTTCGGTTCTTCTTTCTTCGCCTCGTCTTTTTTCGGTTCTTCTTTTTTTGCTTCTTCCTCCTTTTTCGGTTCCTCTTTCTTGGCTTCTTCTTTCTTGGGCTCTTCTTTTTTCGGCTCCTCTTTCTTCTCCGGCTCTTTGGCGGGGCCCACTGAGATTATATTCGATGGCCAATTCTTTTTTCTCAATTTACTCACCACGGTGACTGGATCGACTGTTCCGATTACCGTTAGCTTCTTTCCTTTGAGATCAACCGATATTTCATTGATTCCTGCAAAATTAAAGGAAATTAAAAAAGTGAATTGACATTTATTTATATTTTGCTAGCAGTTAATTAATAGTATGCAATTGCAATAAATAAGACAAGCATTATAATCAAGTTTCTAGACACAACAAACTAGACAAGTAAAATCATAGGTTTACTTAATTATTTTTAATTTCCTAAAAAAATCATTTTAAAAATTATTTCATCACTAGATTTCATTTTTCAGAAACGGTGGGGGCAACGGCCCCCCTGTTGCCCTAAGTTTAAATTATTAGATTACAACAACAATAAACCAATACATTAAATCACCTCCAACAACCCATACCATTCTATAAGTTTGCCTCTGAAAAAAAAAATAATAATACTAATTAAAATCAAGATTAGTTTTTTTTTTTTTAAGCAAAGATATTTATTAAGAATAAGCATTCATAAATAATAATAATACCTGAAAGGGCAGACACAGTCTTCAAAGCCCTTCTCTGCTGGTCTTTGTCATCTTGCAAATCCAGCTTCAGTACAAATTTCTGCAAAAAAAAAAAAAAAAAAAAAAAAAATTAACCCATAAATCATCAATTGTTAGAAAATTAAAATTTAATCTAAAAATAAATAAATTGTGCACTCTGAATAAAGATAACAAAAGAAAGACAGGATCTTGGAGTGTAAAAAGCAAACATCTGAAAGATCCCCAAAAAGATTCTACAAAAGCAAATAATATTCACAATATAAAATTAAATAAAACTGATGAGAAATATATAGAAAGAAAGAATCAAAGATCAGACCTTTACTTCCATTTTTAGGGTTTGATCAAAGAAGCAGAGAATCAAGTGTTTTTCTACACTTGAAAAGAAAAATGAAGAGAAGAAGATGAAGAGATTGAAAAACACAGAGAAATATAGAAATATAGAGAGAGAGAGAGAGAGAGAGAGAGAGAGAGAGGAAAAGACAAATGACAAGAATGATGGGGTAAGGGGTTATTATTTGGTAATTAATTATTATAAGGAATAAAGAAATTCTGGTAACAAAAACAAAACAAATTGAATAGCTGAATATGAAAGAGAAAGAAAGAGCAGTATTGCCCACTTCTATCTCTCTCTCTAGATTTAGAGAGAGAAAGAAGAGAGAGAGAGAGAATGAGAAACAGTGCACGTATCTATTCAGCGAATGTGACGTCAGTGAAAAACCACACGACGCCAGCGGGGAGCTTACTTTACATAAAATGTTATTTTACTGCAAAACCAAATAAAAAATATTATTAAATTATTATTTTATAATTGCTCCTTCTTTTGCGGGACCCACAGGGAACTTTTCCAGAGAGTGAAGCTCAAAACGTCACCGTGTCAGCCGTGCTCAATGACAAAGCCTGAGTATTGCTATTGCATTGCATGCATTATGGCTTTTTTTTTTTTTTTTTTTTTTTTTTTTTTTTACCATAATCTTTTTTTATTTTTGTAGATGCTACATTGTAGTATATATATATAAACTCAATAAAATTTATTACAACTAGATTATTCTTGCATTGAATTATTATGAAATTTCACTTTATGTCAAATTGAAGATATGTAGGCGGAGAAAAATAGCCGGCCTATATGTATATATATATATATATATATCTGCAATCAATGTATACGGGCCACCATACTTGACAAGTATATTATTATTTGGTCACACTATTTTGCTCAAGTGGATCTAGAAAAAATGTTCCAATTTGTATTTATATTCAATGGGTTTTTTTTGGTGTGGCCCATTTGTGTATTTTATCCATTCATTTCCTCCTTTTCATGAATATTATTTATTTATAAACTCTTTTTTAATATTTGAAGATAGGAAAAAGAATTACAAGATTATCTCCTCCCTCTCTTGCAATTATTGATTAAAAAAAATGTAAAATAGATAAATTATGCATTCTACTAACGATATTCTCCATTTATCTGGAGATCGACAGTGAACTTATTGTTCGCAATAGAGGACTAGTGTAAAGAAACAGTTCTACTATTTTCAATTGAAGGCTCAAATTTTGTGTACGTTGGTTCACCTCTTCTTTCGATTACAAGTTTTTTTTTTTGCAGTTGAAGATGCGATTTTGAATTGAAATTGCGCAGAAGATATAATTTATAGGTATCGATCATACTGTTGGTACTGAAATGATTTGTGCAGGCCAAAATTAAACATTCAGGCACATTTTTTACCATTCTTCAAAAAACAAAAAGTAAAAAACTCAAAACTCTCTCAACCTTTCGATTTTCTTTCGCAAAGCCCGTGCAAATCGTCAACAGATCGGAGGTAATTTTTACGTTTTTACGATCCTCTTGTCATGTAGATTACGAATCCGGAAAAAAAAAACGAAAAAAATCACACGTTGGCCTGCTCGTGTGAATTTACACGAGCGCATCCACTGTGCTCGTGTAAATCCACACGAGCAGGCATTTTCACTATTTGTTTTTTTTTTTAATTGCTCGGGTAAAAACACACGAGCGGTTGCAAAGTGTTCGTGTGATTTCACACGAAGGCGGGGGGGCCGCTCGTGTGTTTTTACACGAGCAGATTTTTTTTTTTTTTTTTTGATTTATAAGATGCTCGTGCAAAAACATGCGAGCATTTCAACAGTGCTCGTATGAAATCAGATGAGCACTGTTGAAATGCTCGCATGTTTTTGCACGAGCACAACAATTTAATTTTTTTTTTTTTTTTATTGGGTAGGAATAGTACAAAAGGTAAATAGTTATGGTAAAAAGGTAAAAAATCATGGTAAAAAAGTGCCTGAATGTTTAATTTGGCCTGCGTATATCATTACCCATAAGTTTAACTATGCTAATTGACCAAATAGTTTGAGAGCTTATTTTTTTTAGTCAATTATTGCATATTATAAATGTAAAAAATATCTTATAATAAAACATAAAACATATATAAAATAACACCCTTCTAAATCTTATGTTATTGTTTTTATTTTTTAGTTTTTTCAATGAACAGATAATATACTATATCAGATTTTGTCATTCCCAATGGTCTCAGACGCGCCCAATGCGTGTGACCGACACGCTCCACTTTATCATTTACTTCATTTTCCCCCTTTTTCACATTCGTTCTCCAAATGGGAAACCCTAATCCCATGATTCGGCACTTCTGATCGTTTGAAAATTTATCCTGTATGATCCCAAATTCGGAAAACGTTCCATAAACTTTTTCCCGAAGCTTAGGGTTTTGGAGATGTACAATAACGAAGATGAATTGCAATTATCCATCTACAAACCCCTGACTTTCACCGGCGGCTGCATGGAAATCCGGCTGTTCTACGTCCGCGTCGCCCCCTGCGCGGTGGAATGCCTCCCGGACCACCTCATCCTCCGCCATCTCCGCCGCGAGGCCGGCGTTTTCCTGGAAATCAACGGCGTTCGCGTCCCCCCATCCGACGCCGTTTCGGTCACGCTCCGCCGCGATCGTTGCAGCAAGGACACCTCCGACGTCACGTACGTCAACACCGACAGCGTCAAAATCTCCGGCCCCTTGGAATTCGAGGTGTGCCATGAAGATGGAAATGAATTGGATTTGATCCTCTGCGGCTCGGTGCAGAGGGATGAATATGATGCTGCTCCGGCGGCGTGGTGTAGTAATGGTGGTGAATCAGTGAGCGATTCTAAAAATGGTTGGAATATGGATTGCTATGTGGCGAATGTCACTGCAATGAGTGGGAGGTCGACGTTTTTTCAGCCGAAGATTGGTGTTTCGTCGCCCACGATCGAGGTTTATGTTGCGGGGTGCTGCTCAGGAATGCCGGTTATTTTGACGAAGATGACTTTAGTCAGTCCAAGAAAGAAGGTGTTGAGGCAAGGGATGCTCGATGCGATACCTGAGGATGAGGAGATAGGGAAGGATAACACGAGTTTTAGCAACGAGTTGGTTCGGCAAAGAAGTTCACAGGTTAGCCGATTGTCTTTATGATATTCCAGCTTTGATTTTTGATTTATTATTTTTATATTTAGATTCCAATTTTTGCATATTAATGGGGGATATCTAAGTATACGTTGAGGTAGGGTGCAAAAGTTAAGAGCACATTATTGTAAAGGAGCATCAATGAAAATAATCTTTGAGGAAAATTGTTCGATGAAAATGTTTGAGAGTTTGGAATCACGACGAGTGATATATTTGCGAACTTAAATATTGTTTAGAAGAAAAAAATTCATCTATTAGTTTGATGATTTTCAGTACCTGGGGGAGGGAAATAGGCAACCTTGATCGCATGACGATGCTATTCTTGCTGAGAATTAAATATTTGTCTAGAGACGAGATTAATCGAGTCAAGGACAACCACAAAGCCCACAAAGCTTATTGCTTGCAAACACAGTAAATGTCGAGTGATCAGGTTGCTAATAACACGTGTAATGCTAACTATGTTATTTATTGAGACCATTGATTGATCTTTGACATTTTCCATTCCGTCAAACTTATATTTAATGAAGCAGAATCAATTGAGGCTTCCCAACTAAGGGAACACGTTTGCACACCACTGAATTTGCCTAATAGTGTTCACTTTCCCACATAAGATTGGATTTTCTTAAGTTATAGTTAATGTTATGTGTAGATAATCATGGGACATGGGTAAAACTAGCGCGTGATTTCAACACTTCTACTAAAATTCGGAAGCACTTGAACTTCAGTTTAGTTATTGTGCCATGGGGATGGTAACTCTACTGATAGCTGTGATCTTGTCGTAAAAATAATGGATATATTTTGCTAAGATGATAATATATTGACATATACACTTGAATTTGGGCTTTTTATCCAGTTGATGAAAGCATGACACGGACGATTACGACTCGGATGGGAAGGTTAAACCAAACTATTACTTAGAAGACATGTATTCTGTTGAAGATGGCGAACTTTCGTGGTTCAACGCAGGTGTTCGAGTTGGAGTAGGAATAGGGCTGGGTATGTGCCTTGGTGTTGGTCTTCTCTTTCGATCTTATCAAGCTACCACTAGGAATTTCAGGCGGAGATTTTTCTAATTTTACGCCATTCATACTTACTATAACGATTAATATGCAAGTATGCTTCCTTTCCGGATAACTAAACTAGAATATTCCGTCATGTTGCCGAGAAAGTGATAGAGCACATCGGATTCTTGGAAGGTTCTAGAAGTTATCTTCCGTCTTATTATGCTTGCTACCGAGGAAGCATTGTTCGTAGGAGATTTTGGGAGAAGGTCTGTTGATATGACCTCTATGTTTAGTGTGTCCCATTTTTTACATGTACTGTTTTTTAGTCGAAAGTCTCGAGTTCAGATCTTGCTCTTGATTTTTTTTTTGTTCGTTTTTTTCCTTTTTACGCTTATTTGGTCAATTTTGTTTTAAAGCCCAAATAAGCAGCCATGGTTAGTTACAAGAGTTTGCTGCTCTGTAAGGTTACTGTATATTCATGGCAATTGTTTTTTGTTTTTTTTTTCTTTCTTTTTTCTCCTGCAGTTTTGTTTAGATTGGCCTTGGCTGGAAATTGGAATTTGCTGTATGAAGGTTTTATTTTATATATTCAAATAAACAATCTCTTTTTTATGGGGCATAGTTGGTCGAAAAAGACCAAACCGGTTTAGCTATTGTAAGCGGTTCAACAGTTCAAACCGGTTTAACAAAGTTGAAATTAATAACAATTCTTATTTACCTACTAATATGTACCTTCATTTGTGATATTTATACTTTACTAGAGCTTAATGTAATATCTTTTTTATATATATATAAATACAGAATTTATAGAATTGATAATAATACAGTAGAATTTCGATAAATTAATAATCTCGTTTAAAGGTTTGTTCTGGTCTTGACTCGATAAAAACCTATTAAATTACTAGTTTAATAATTTAATATTTCGCTAAATTAATAGAATTTTGCCTGTATTAATTTATAGAAGTTCAAGTGTAAGTCGAAAAAGATAAGGAATGAACAAAAATAAGTATTGAATAATTGAAGGGCATAATTGGAATTTCTCACAGTCCTCCCAATTTCTTTAATTGCAGTATTAATAAATAGGGTAAATTACACACACCCCCCTGAGGTAAGCTTAAATAACTGTAAGGTCCCTGTGGTATCGATAATTACACTTAGCCCCCTGAAACGTAGTCAGAAACTCTAATGGGATAATGAA
>NW_012193538.1:1388544-1411564 GCF_000504015.1 Erythranthe guttata | reverse complement strand
ATCGATACCACAGGGACCTTACAGTTATTTAAGCTTACCTCAGGGGGGTGTGTGTAATTTACCCTAATAAATAATAATGATCTATTTTACCGTCCTGAAACGGTTCTCTCTTCACACACCCAACACAGATACATACGCAATCGATCTGCAGTAGAACCTTACTTCAATCAATTCCCCCAGGTAATTTTTTCCTTTTTTTTTATTGCAGATTAATTTGCTGTTGTTTAGCTGTTCGAATTACTAGTTTTATCTTCTGCATCGATTTTGATTGACTGTGTTTGTTATTTTCGTTATTATCTGTAATTCTTTCGCATGCTGCGCGCGAACAGATTGTGTTGAGATCTGTCTTGATCTAGGTTATCGGAGATTTAATGAAATTAATGGAAATGTAATTGTGATTTGTGAGTATCTTGAATTGCATGTTTATCCGCATTTGATTTTCCGTGATTGTGTGAAATGTAATGCGGATTTGCTTTTGAATTTGTTTTGATTTCATGTTCATCTGTATTTAATTATACTTGTTAAATTTTTTTCTGGGGTAATTATAAAGCTGAGTTAATTAAAAAAAATTAAATCTCGAGTGCGGTTGATTAGAAAATTAACCGATGAAAGAATCGAAATTATGTTGAAGTATTCGAAATACTAATGCTATGGGAATTAAGAGAGTGTGTGCTAATTTGTGAAGAATGTCGAAATGATGTGGTGTTTTGGTAAGAGTTATTAGGATTTTTTTATTTTATGACAATTTGTAAAACTATCACTTATTTGTGCAGTTGTCTAGGATAGTTGCCATACATTTTGAAGAATATCGAACTTGAATATAGGTCCAGAATGTTTAACTTGACTTGTTCAATCGGCCTTTCTTTGATTTCTGCTCTAACAAATTTAAAAGAGTGTAACTATCGATTTTTAGTTGATATGCTTTGTTTCCTAAACGAACGTTAATCTCCTGACACCGTTTACACCATAGTGGGAGGAATTTATACCTTAAAGAAAGTATTTTATGGAGTGCCTAGGCTATATACTTTGCATACTCACTATTCTTCAATTAACAAGTGGATGATATTCCGAGTAGTTTTTCTTTTCTTTTTTTATAAGACCATTGGCTTCTGCAGGTTTTTTTTTCTGAGACTCGTAAGGGGGGAATATGTCAAACACCGAGGAAGTCAAAGAACAGACAGAAGTTGTTATGGAGGATGCTGAAAAGTCAATGCCATCGGCACAGCAGGAAGTTGTGTTCAGATCATATTCTTTATCGCCATATTTTCTTGACTGTGTTTGTGTCATATTTTTCATCCAACTCGTCATGTTTTGTTTGCAGGAGCAAGCTGTAAAGAAGAAATACGGTGGAATTGTGCCCAAGAAACCACCGCTCATTTCCAAGGTAGTATTTTAAGCTTCTTGCATCCTTGTGTAAAAAAAATGTTGACGATTCTTTTCTGAGAGTTTTAGTTTAACAGCAGGACCACGAACGTGCCTACTTTGACTCTGCTGATTGGGCTTTGGGAAAGGTAACATTCTTTTTCGGTCTGCACTATTTTTTGTAAACTTTAATATTGTAATAGTGCCCGTGCTTTGTAAACAGTAATTAATATTCATGTATGCTTTATGGCTACAGCAAGGTGTAGCGAAACCCAAAGGACCACTGGAGGCTCTGCGGCCAAAACTACAGGTAGCTATTATTAAGTTTGTGACATGATTCTAATGGCAAAAGGAATTCATATATCGATATTTTTTTGTTGGGAAATTCATTTACAATTATAATATTTTCTTTAAATGTGTCATTACGGTAAAGAATTTTGAACAGTCAAGAATTTTGAACAGTCTGGAGGTTCAGGGTGGGTGCATATTCTATGATAACGTGTTCTTTGTCTTGTTTTGTATGTTGTGATGTTCTTAGCCAACTCAGCAGCAAACACGTTATCGCAAATCTCAATATGCTCCATCAGAAGGTGAAGGTAAGCACGATTTGCTCTCAAATTTCATGAAATGATAATTTGTAGTTTCTAAATTTATTGTCTAGAATAGCATCAGTTTCTTATTCGGTTTTACATTTCATTTGTTGCTAGGAAAAAAATATTTAAAAGAAATTACATGTCTTGTGAAATCATCAGCAGGCTAGGGCCATCGTGCATTTGAAGAGCAATTAACTGTACTTTCTATTTCTGTGTAGATGGAAATACTGCTGAACCAGAAGACTCGACCAACGAATGAAAAAGCATATGTTGATCCTTTTGATCATGGGGAACTCTGATATTACCTGCATATAATATTTACCTGCATCGTAACTTTTGGTGGGACTGAATTTCCGCTAAAATAAGATCTTCAAGTGCCCCAAATAGAGGGAAAATGCACATATATGTTTGTGTATTTCTCCAGATCAAGAGGTCTTCATGAACTTTTTTCCTGTTGTAAACTATTTCCTGCTATCCAGTCGAGATTATGAATTCAAGATTTGAGGTTTTGGACGTAAATTTGTAATCCCAGTTCCCTTTCTTCTTTTTTCGTACTATTATAAGTGGGTTGCTTTAATTTCCTTCGATGATCAATCTATCTTCTTTTGCAGTCTTGTGTGGGATAAATGTGTTTTCAAATCACGAAGTTTGCTTCGTGTGTTTTCTGAATATATTTTGCTCCTTTTTTGATATCAAGAAGTACTGAAAACGAAAACTACCTTAAAACTTTTCTCGTCTTGTTAGTGTTGTAAGAAGGTTTAGTTGATTATTAACTGTCAACACATAATCACACACACACCCATGTGTATATGTGCTTAGTGGGAAGTTATTTCATCTATTTCACCGGATGTAGCATCTCAATAACCGTTGTAAGAATAGGGGAAATGTTTGTATTTGTGTTATATATATATATATATATATATATATATATATATATATATATATATATATATATATATATATATATATATATATATATATATATATATATATATATATAAATCAGATGCAGACGAGTCAAAAAAGAGAAACATCATAAAAGGGAAAGTGAAAAAAGGAAAGGGAGAGGCACAACTGTTGAACTGTAACAAACACACATATCCACAGCCCAGTTCAGGGGGAGAGCTCTTATATTTTTTTCTCCCGCAGAGTCTCGTAAAGAAAAATTATACCAAATTACACAAGAAATGAATTTCATTCCATAAAATTAGCCACCGATGTGCTAATCGTTTTTGCAGAGATCCCATTTTCCGCATTCAGCATAAGCTTTTGCACTGCCCGCCACGTGTAATTGAAATCAACTTATCTATGACGGAAACCCATGTCTACCTCATGACCATACATCCCTTGGCTGGTGTGACCTGGTGCAGCAAAAGGGTTGATTTGCTTTGACTTTGCCCGCAGCTCCATTTCTATTAGCCTTTGTATAGCTTCCGGTGTGTTGCCTGCAGAGTCAATATTTACAGCTGGTTACGTCGTAAGAACTAAACATAGATTTCAATAAACTCGAAACAAATACCCTTACTCTCCAAGCTAGTGAGCTTGAACATAATTAAAAACAAAATCACATACACCAGACAAACTAAGGTCTCGTTTGGTTCCCAAGATACGATTATGCAAACTTATCACCATCAAATTATCCCAATATAGTAAATAATAGTGAGTGATAGCAAACTAGAACTCCAATTTTTTTTTTCTTCTGGAAAACTATCCCTAAATCTAATTATTCGAAGTCTTTTCAAAAGATAAGATCATCTCCCATTTTCTCATTATACAGTGAAACAGGATATAAAGATTTTACCTGGCATTGGAACCCCACTGTTGTCAACATTTGGCTGGCGTGGGCCAAAAGGGAAACCTGGCATTTGGTTCCTCTCGTGGATGAAATTAGTTGGTTGCATGCCATTACGAGAAACTGGACCACCCCTTGGAAATTGTGGAGAATGGTTGACTGGCATTTGCATCTGATGCAGCATTGAATGTTGCGAAGGAACATCAAACCCAGCAACCCTAACATTAGGGCGATGAAAAGAAGGCCTAGCCATATTCGAAGCAAACTGGTTATTGGCTGGAGAATCATGATTGAAAATGGGGGGACTCATTTGAGCAGGATGAGATTCCAAGTGATGATACAACGGCCTCACTTGAGACATTTGTGGAGGTTGAAAATGGGGCGATGATTGCTGCATTTGATGATTGCGGTACGAAACATCAGGCTCCATTTGTTCATAAGAATCGCGGTGAAAGGACAGTCTTTCTGAACCTTCATCTTTAAAAGCTGCTGCAGGACCAAATGCTGCCAGTTTTTCCATTATGTTAATCATGGGTGCACCCGAAGAGTGGTTTGTGTTGTTAATCGATTTACCAGTTGACAGAAACCTCAGCATCTGATGATCCTGAGTCTCACCGGCAGAAAGTAAGTTCTCCTCTGCTGGCAATTGGAATTCATACCCAGTGTTTTTGGGGTTTGATGAAGTTCTTTTAATTGAGGAATCATCAAAGACAAGCCAGTTCTCAGCATCCCTCATTGTTGTATTCTGCCTTTGGTTCGAAGAGACCTTATAGTCGTGACCTGGTCTTTGAAGCCCACCTTTATCAGTTGTTGTGGAAGAAATGTCATTATCTGTGACTGGTAACGGTAGTCCATGAGGCTCTGGGGCATCAAATCGAGCAGACCCAATTGAACCCCTTTGGACAGAAACAGGTGCTTCAACTGATTTTAGCTCCTTCATAAAAGCAGTTCCAAAGAGTGTTTCAAGTGTGAGAGTACTCCCTGAATCAGGTAAAACTTTATCACTCTCTTTCCCTTTAGGATCGTTGAACGCTGTCGCCAATTCATGCTCTCGAGAAACTAGCCGTTGATCACCCAAATTGATATGACCAATAGAGTTTACACTCGTATTATTTTGGTCTGCACTCTTGTGCAGCAGAGAAAGCAGGTTTAGAGATGCATGATCCCCAGCATGAGCACTTTGTTGTTCAGTATTTGAAACAGTAGCGTTCCAGCTTTTTAAAACTGGCTGCAAATTCGTAGTCTTTGCACTGTACTCCGATAATATTGATTGTTCAAGGTCTTCGCATGTAAGTACAGTCGGGGTAGGTTCCTCTTTGCTGTTAATGCATACTTGTTCAGATACCCCATTAGCTGCAGATGACATATCAAAGCTTAGTAAGTCTTATTCGATTGTTGAAAGGTGTTATAGGAGAAAATCATGAGTAACATCAGAAACTTGATACTTGCCTTTGTCACCACCAACTATCATCGAGAGTAAATTGTTTGGCCCTGCAGAAGAGACATCAGCAGCAGCCTTTGATTCTGCAAATTATTTGATGGTAGATAAATCAGAAAGATGCAATTATAGAACTTTAAGGACTTTTGCCAATGTTAAATGTAAACCACAACGAATATACCTTCCTCAGAAAACCACAGAGCAAACTTAGAAGACTGCGCAGAACTGGGGCTCCATGTATCATCAGGTTTACCATCGTGACGCTATATAAGATTACACATCCAATGAAGTTAGGAGCAACCAACACAAATACGAAAAGCAGAAATAACCCAGCATTTCATTGAATGTAATATTGATGCTCATTCTTTTCATTTCACATCTCACTTTGCAGCTGAATCTTAGAAGTAACTGTTGACATGCCACTCTCCAATTTCATATATAGACCCGTTTGTGTTAAACGGAAAATTACCCACATCATTCTAGTTTACAATGTCGTTTATACTAATGGTTTCGCTATAACTTAGAGGTCCAGTCTAAAGAAAATTTGGAAGGACTCTGATAAGACACGTCCAACGTGAATGCAGTTAAAAACTTACCTCAGCTGAACTGGAATGCCCATCATTCACAGATAACGTGCTACCAAAAATCTTTTCCAAAATTGACGTTGAATTGCTTCTTGTGGAATCACCAAGAGTTTTGCCCTCTAATATCTCTGCATTGAGTTTAGCAATTTTAGGGTCATCCAGGGATCCATGAGAATCTAAATGACTGGAAACTTGGAGTAATTGGTCTTCCACGCCAGGTTTCTTAATAAGCATATCTAAACCATTCCGATTTTCCCCTTTGTTCAAAAGGAGTGCATGATGTATCTTCTTCGCCGGCTGCCCATCAACCACACCGACCTCTTGCGGCAGATGTCTCTCTAAACGATCATTAGTATTTCGAACAAGGTTTGCTTCAGCGTCAACGAGGCTTTCCCCTGTTACAGGTTTCCCCACCTGCGAAGCACAAGATATATAAACATTACGGGCATATATGCATATCTTCACAAAGGAATCCTGAAGAAGCAATTATCAAACAATTTTAAGATTAAGATGAATGGTTCAAATTCATCAGCAACAGAGCAGAATACAAGTAAACATAGAAGTACCAAGATCTTCCCCCAAGGGAAACAAGTCCTCACCAAATTTATAAGAGATTAGAGTGAACAAATTTTACTTTCATTTACAATCAGATCCTCTCTCCGAGTCTCTGACATACCAATTAGAACAGTTCCTCAACAGGTAAGGTGGTACGATATAAAAATTCAGTAAATGAAGATATCAAACTACATTACTAGATGATTATGAGCATTTCATTATGACAGATATTTCACAGGCATACTGCAACACCAACCAACTAAAGTTGCTAAAAAGAAAAACTTAGAAGCCATCATACCTCTGACAAAGTAGGATGAATCAGAGACTTAAAGCCAGAAGTCTTCTCCAGGGTATTGTGTTTAAAACCAGGTGGAACAAGCGGTCTAGATGCAGGAGAGTGTGATGTAAAAGGTGCTTTTTCTAAATCATTGCTCAAGATGGGAATTCCAGCAGAAACCTCCAGTTCACTATTCCTGACAAGTCCACTTTCCTCTTTGCTATCCATCAAACCTTCACAAAGGTCTGAGAAACCATCAGATCTGGGCCTCCCCAGATTAGTCTTTTGCTTCTCTTGCAGAGTCTTTTGCTGTTCCTTTCTCATCGTCTCAAAAGCAGCTGCAAAAATTTACATTTACAATAGGGATATAACAAAAAAACGACGAATGAAAAGTCTACTATAACAAATACAGGAACTATAAGTGAGATCAATTAAGTATAAGTTGATACCTCTTCTCTTCCTCTCCTCCTCTGCTCTATCCTCACTGGTATGCTCCATTGAACCAAAAGTTTCATCGTTGTGCAAGTCAGTTTCTCTTCTTAAATGAGGTACCGCCTGAAAAATCATTAGTTACATGAGATAATGTCAGGTGAACTGAACAGATCTCCTTTCTTGGCATATTTTTAGTAAATTTTTATAAGCCAAAACAATTTCAAAATTAAAAGTAAATCAGCAAAAACAATTTAGAAAATGGGTAGAAAAAAAGAGAACTACGTATAGGAAATAAAATATTAAAATTTTGTATATATACGACTACTTTACCTTGTAAGGCCGTGGAGGCTGATATGGCTCGGTGCTTTTTGTAGGTTGACTTTGTTCATTTGCTCGCACCTTTTGAGCAG
This sequence comes from Erythranthe guttata, assembly GCF_000504015.1. Next base: position 1,404,121 of record NW_012193538.1, on the reverse strand, counting down.
AGCCAGAGGACCCCGATGCATAACCAGATGATCTAGGAAATGAACCACTCCCAAGAAGCCCATCATGCTCAGGACTCTGCCAAGATCGTCGAGATTGAGGGCCATAACGCCTTCCAGAATCTGTAAGAGAATAGTTAAGCCATCAATCACAGTAAAAGAAAACAAATCCATAAATCTAATGACTGAAAGCCGTAAGGTAGTGTAAGGAATTAGGAAGCATGATGGAGGAAGGAAGTTCTAAAATGTGTATACGAGTCTACGACACATAAACAAACACTGCAGACATCATTCAAGTGCAGGAAAAAACTTAATTAAATTAACAAAACGTAATGAGTGTCTTACAAGTTAATGTTAATCTATACCTCATACCGGTAATTACTCTTTCCTTAATGTTTTTGAATCATCTTATACCAATCAGCTAGTGTTGACATTCAAGAAAAAAGTATGCATTCTTCCATTCAATGGCAAGACTGGCACTGGGTGCAGATAGAGAAAACCTATTGACACGAATAACTTGAAATAAACCAAACAAAATATATTTTGCCCTTTGTTTTCCTAAGAAACTCGTAAAAAGATGGAACTATAATAGACATCCCAATCAAGTATATCAAATGTGCTTCACAAACAGCTGTTCTCAAGCCAGACATCAAAATTCTAAGCTGGTCAGCTAACAAAATCGTGGCTCAAAAGTCTTAACCCTCTATGTCGACTAGACCTCTCAAGCACACTTCACAGTTACAAAAGCCTGTTCTGAACTATAGTAAGAAAAAAGAAATAGAAATACATGACTTTTAAGCCTACAAAAGAATGTTAAACAAAACCTGAATCCCTCTCAGATTGAGAATCACTAACTCGATCGTTCCGCCCAGAAGAACGGCCTTCCCACTTCCCATAAATGCCTTTAGAGTAATTACCAGAGTCCCCCCGAGTAGGTGGAGATGATGAGCCATACTCATTTCGTTTGAAACCCAGCATTGATGAGCTCCCATGAATTCTGGGTTGATTTGTTGTTTTCAGAAATTCCTCAAATTCACTGTCTCAAATTCAACAGATAAGCGTGCGTAAAGATGCAGAAGTCTTCTAAATATGAAGTGTCTTCTAAATATGAAGTAAGTCAATGAAATTCGACATAAGGCCGATAACAGAAATGGGATGAGTTTACGGTAAAGGAATCTTGAGTAGTCTTTACCTTATCAATGATTCATCAAACCCCCTTGGCAGCTTCTTGCAGACATCCAAATTACTCAAAGATAATAGGAACTTTCTTGAATAGGATATTTCAGGTTTCCTATATCATCAAAAAAACGACCATTTCGTCAATAAACACTAAAAACAATAATCATGACTGAATATAATCAAACTCATTTGAACAAAAACCTCAGTAATTACCTAGAAACAACATCAGAATTTTCAGAACCCTTGTCCAGGGACTTCCCATCTTCCTTTTGCAAGCTCATTCTGCAGTTCCCGATAAAACAACAACTTCGCCGAGAGCAAACAAATGCACTCTAAATCAAACAAATCCTCCCAACCCAGACAAACCCGATTCAACCGTGCTTATCGTAAACAGAACAAATAATTGCCCAAACTGAAATTTAAAACCTCGAATTCCCGTCTTAACAAAGTGTAAATCCCACAATCTATTCAGCTGATCCAATACATGCTCATGTCAATGCTAGTACTAAGCTAAAATTTCACAAGTTGATCCGGCTCAATCGAAACACGTGCCCTAATCCCACCCGAAATTCGAAATACAGCAGTTGGAATAACCTCCTTTTTTCTGCCCTAATCTTCAAATGCTAAACCCCCAAATTCCTCAACAGATATCACACCCTTCGCTTTCTTTACAATCAAATCAAAACCAAAGTCAAAAACTGCGGTTTCCGCTCATACATGGATCGAAATAGACAAACGCCAAAGGCAAACCAAAAAAAAAAAATTAGGGTTTGAAATTCTCGCAATTTCCGTTTCCTATTCTCCGATCAATCATGCGTTGGAAGAGAGATATCTCGCATATACATATTGTATGCATATATATACATATGCAATATATATGTCTATTTGTATATATACCTATACATACATATATATGTTTATATTTCGATTTGTTGTGGAAAATGAACGAAGGGACAATGGGCGATTACGAATGAATTTCAAGAAACACGATGGAGAAATAACGATTGGAATTTGTTCACGCTCTATATTATGAAAGTGATGATACAATTAAGCGAAGAAGTGAATTTGTGGTGTTCTTCGCCTCGCTTTATCGATTAACTCGTATGATTCACCGTTGTTGCTGCGCGTGGGGAAGCAGGGGTACCTGACCGCTTAAACAGAAAAAATCTAGGGACTCGTTTATAATTATAAACATTTGGGTTTTAACTACATTTTGCACCCATGAATTACGTTTATTCGCATTGAAAGCCCTTGACACTATTGAAATTACCAAATACCCATTAAACTATACTTTCCACTACTAACACACCCCCTTAACAAGAGGGGTGTTTTTGTAATTTAACCATACCTCAGGGGGGTGTTTGTAATTTACCCAATTTAAATTTCCACTCGTTTAAATTATACATTCAATGGGGATTTAATTATTGTCCTAGTATATGGAGGTATCTTATGCAAATAGTTTATGTTAGGGGGCGTGTTAATTTTAATATTTTTTTAGGTATTTGGTGTAAATGATATAACTCGGTTTGAGGACTAAACTGCAATTAGTCCTAAATATTTTTTGAATAATTTTATTTCGCATTATATATTTCTTTTTGACCCAAATCGAAAAGAAATATATATATATATATATATAATTAGATTTTTGTATGACATAGTAACACAATTAATCATATGCTATACTATATGATTATTGGATTACAACAAACAATACTTACATCTACAAGGTCCATACGGGATAATTACAATTTTCGTCCATCGAGTTTACATCAATTTTATATTTAATCCCTTATGCTCACAAAAAATGTATATTTGGTCCCTGATGTTTCCAAAATTGAATACTTTTAGTCTTTTCCGTCAATTTTTCGTTAGTACTAACGGAATCGTGTGTGTGTCCGTCATTGGTTTAACTAACGGACTAACGGTAAACTGCGGAAATGGCCAAAAGTATTAAATTATTCAAACACGAGGGGACCAAATGTGTTTTTTGTAAACATGAGGGACCAAATATGAAATCAATGTAAACTTGAGGGGTTAAAACCGTAATTTTTCCAGATCCACACCGCAGAAAAAGATAATTATTCTAACTTCCGAGGGTATGTCTACAAAATTCTAATCTCATCCGTGGGTAAGTCTGCAAAACAATTTACTGTAAAGGGGCAGAACTGTAATTTGAGCCCCAGCGAGCCCCACCATTCTCAGAGCTACTCTTATCCTCATCCGTAATAAAACCCACGCAGAAGGGAAAAAAATAAAAAATAAAAAGGATAAAGCAACTCCAATCAGCAGCTCGCTTCACCTGCAACAATGGCGTCATCTCCCGCGCTGTTACACTCCACCGCCTCCACATTCCGCGGCGGCCAGCTCTCCGTTCGATTGCCGTCCGTTAACTTCGTCTCCGTTAGGTCCGGTGGCCTCTCCGTCAACGCCAAGGCGCCGGTTGTCCTGGTGGAGAAAACCGAATCCGAGAAAGTCGACCGGCTCAAGACCGCTTACCTCGAGAAAATCGTCCCGATACTCAAGGAAGAGTTCAATTACACCAACATTCACCAGGTGCAGTGTGCTATTCTCGTTTTACCCCGGAAATTCGAGTTATCTATTTCTTAAAATTGAAATTATTTGGAAAATTCGCTCTCTCTTAATATTATTTAGAATTGTTATATGATATTTCCAGTTAATAGTAATTTATAATTTTGTGAGAATGATGAGTATAATTTGATGAACTCATGATATGGATTATTTGGAAACTATTGAGCAAGTATTATCTGCAAATTTGTACTGTTTCTTCATTCCGTTTTGTATGTATAGCTTCTTTTATGTGTATAATTTTGAAATTATCCAGTTACCGAGCCAGAATTTTGTATTCGTGAGTCCAAATATACGCAATAATTTTCGTAGGGGTCGATAATACACTAATGCTACACTAAATAGGTTTTAGAAGTTTAGATGACCTAATTTTGTAGATTATGCTCTTGGGATATTGATAAACAAGCTAACAATGTTGGTTGTCATTTCTTCTTTATCTTCTTACTTGTATTAGTAGTTTTGTTTATCAACGTACCTTTGTAATCTGCTTACGGCTGAGTTGGCTGATTTTTAATGGTTAAGGTGGATTGATCTTACTGTGTGTAGGTCCCGAAAGTAGACAAAATTGTAGTGAACTGTGGAATTGGAGATGCTGCCCAGAATTCGAAAGGATTGGAAGCAGCTATGAATGAATTAGCACTTATTACTGGGCAAAGGCCGATTAAGACGAGGGCGAAGAAGGCCATTGCCACATTTAAGATTAGAGAAGACCAGCCGCTCGGAATTGCTGTCACCCTAAGAGGATACGTGAGTTCTTTCAACATTACCTCTCCTCCTGTGAATGTAGAATCACGTATAGAAAAGATGAAAAATCTCAACTGAAAGAATTTATATTAAATAATATGATATGATTTGTACTTAACTTCATTTTTTTTTTTGTTTTATGACAGGTGATGTACTCGTTTCTTGACCGGCTCATTAATCTAGGTTTTCCGAGGACAAGGGATTTTCAAGGGGTGAACTCCAACAGCTTCGATGGGAACGGCAACTACAGCGTCGGCTTGCGCGAACAGAGTGTTTTCCCTGAGATTAGTTACGATGTGCTCGGTAAGCCGAGGGGAATGGATGTTTGTATAGCCACAACTGCTAATACAGATAAAGAAGCGTATAGGCTACTGGCTCTAATGGGAATGCCGTTCAGAGAAGGTGGCGGTCCCACAACCACAGACGTGGAGCGAAAGAAGAAGCTCAAGTCTCATCATTTCGACACCAAGGCCAAATCGAAGACCAGGAAGAAGTAAAACTCGTCTTCGATCAACGACTTTTTGTTTTGGTGTCTCTCCCTTTGTATTTATTATAAATTGAAAGTTGTCGAGGTTTTATGATAGAACAGTCTAATGTGGCTATTGACTTTGTTTTGTTTCTTTCTCCCGTTAGCCGATTCTCGAAATTTTCATCCCACCCTTTTCCGAGGTAATGTAATTTGGGCATTTACTGTCGAACCTTTGATTACAAGCTTATTTTCTTGATTTTGTAGTCTATGGTAGAATTGTGCACTGTTGTAGGTTATGATTCTTTTGGAATTAGCTAATGATGTTTGTGTGAAGCTGACTGGTACCCAGCTAGTATTCGCCAAAAACCCGAAGTCCCTTTTTTTTTTTTTTTTTTTTTTTTCTCGCAGTCGGGTCAGCAACCATCATTGCATAGAATATGAGGAAACCACGCGACTTTCTATTGTATATTTTCAATTTTTAATCCTTTTATGACCATGTATAAAATATCTTATATAACTATTTATCAAATATCTTTCCACCATCTATAAAATCGTGTATATAAATTATAACCAATAAAATAATGGGTTTGATTTTCTTTGCAAACAGTTTAGTAAGCATAATAATTTGCCCAGAGAGACTGCTTGCTGGTTCATTTACGACAACAAAGAACGATGATTCTTAAGATTGATTATCTTTGCGGCTGCCGTTTAATTCCGTCAACCAAACCAGTGAATCTCTTTGCTTAATTAATCCTGTTTCTGTTAACGTAATTAATACGTTTTTAGAGTGAGTAATCAAATCCGTTACACGTTGACTGTGTGTAATCTGTGTGATATATATAGATATATATATAGAGAGAGCTATATATAGATTAGAGGATATGATTTCATTTGCAGTGGCAATCGTGCCAATGGCTAAACCCTCGTTTATCAGAGCAGAGCAACCGCTGGCTCCAGATCTCGCCTCCGACCGCGCAATCAGCGGCGGCGCCACCTCTCGCCGCCGCGACATCGTCTTCGTCGTCAATCCCCGAGGTCTCTCTCAATTTTCTTCTTAGTCGCGATTACATGTTCGACGGAAACAAAAAAAAATATTATATAAGCTGTTTCATTTGCATTTTCAATTTTCATGATTGTTGAAATCGGTGCAGGAGCTAACGGAAGGACCGGCAAGGAGTGGAAGAAACTGTTGCCTTTCTTGAGGTCTCGCCTAGGTTCTGATTGTAATGTGAGCAAACATTTTTTTCTTTTCGATATTGATTTTTTTTGTTACTGTTTTTGGTGAACTTAATTCGGAGATTTAATCTTGTGTTTTGAGCTGATACATGTTCAATTAGTGGTTGTTTTGTGTTTCTTATAGAAGAAGATCTTATCTCTCAGCTTTTAAGTTTCTTCACATATATACTTAGATATTTCTGGTATTGGATTGTTGGTTTTCTCATGTTTGTTGTCAGCTTAATTTACTGTTACAATTCAAATTGATTTTCCCCTTCAGAAACTTTTATATCATTGGATTCGTAGTTATTTACGATATAAAATAACCCTACATCTTGGGATTCTGTGAAGTCTCGAGTGAGCAGTTCCGCATAGGGGTGTAAACGAGCCGAGCTCGAGCCGAGCTCGCCTCTTTTGGCTGGCTCGAGCTCGAGCTCGAGTATATTTTGTCGAGCTCGAGCTCGAGCTCGAGCTCGCGAGCTCCTCTTTTTTTGGCTCGAGCTCGAGCTCGTGTCAGTTGTGTCGAGCTCGAGCTCGAGCCCATTGTCTTTTTTTTTTTTTTTGTAAATATTTTTTTAATTATTATTTTATTATTAAAAATTATTTAAAAAAATAAAAAATAAAAACTAAATTGTAATTATATATATTTTTAATATTTGTATTTATTTCTATAATATTTTACATTATTATACATTATTTAAATAAAAATAACATATAAAAAATAAAAAAAAAATAATAATAAATCCGGCTCGCGAGCTCATGAACAACTGAAAACCGGCTCGAGCTCGGCTCATCAGAAAGCTCGAGCTCGCGAGCTCGAGCTCGAGCTCGAAAATCTCGAGTTCGAGTTCGAGCTTTTTACGAGCCGGCTCTTCGAGCTCACGAGTCGGCTCGGCTCGTTTACACCCCTACTCACTTCCGCATCATTAGAACATAATCTTGATAGTCACTTTATCCGATTACTAGGAAGCATCAACTAGCATGCTTAAGATCTCTCTTTCTGCTGTCGTAAGTCAAACTGAAACTACGGCATTATTTGGCCAATATTTTGTTGCTATTTTCCATTGTCTAGTAGAGAGTTCTGCTCATATTGTTCTTCATACACACACATATACTAAGATACCATTTTTGTTTTCGATTTTGTGGTCAGATATGTGAGTCTTTGACTTCCGGTCCTTGCCATGCCATAGATATTACGAGGGAGGTGAGAAAAAAGTGCCTATTTCATTTTATAAATGCAAGTTAGGTCAATATAGAAACTGAATGATCTTCTATGGCCAGGCTATACGCGATGGTGCTGATGCAGTGGTTGCGGTTGGAGGTGATGGAACTCTTCATGAGGTGTACTTTTATTGACTTTTTTTTAGCATGAAATCTAATTTCATTTTTCCAAGTAAGAAATATTCTTCTTGCCAAATGTGGCCATGTTCTTAATTTTTTTAAACACATTACCTAATTTATCTGATAATTGCAGGTTGTGAATGGCTTTTTTTGGGGTGGGAAGCCTGTTTCAAGTCATGATCAGGATACCCATACCACCGCTCTTGGTGTAAGTGATAGTCACTGTCTTGTATATGTAACGTATAGTTTTATTAACCAGAGAAGTCGAAAATGATGGTGCCTCACTGCCTTTTATTTTTTTTTTGCGAGAATGTTTGATTCTTTTGTCCTCTCTACAGCTTATTCCCTTGGGAACTGGTTCAGACTTTGCCAGAACATTTGGCTGGTCAGTGCAATTTCTTGGTTTTGTTTTTACTCTGTCGAGTTTTCATTACCTTTAATGCCTTGTTGCGCTTGCATGATTATCAAATTCTGTGTTTGCTTTGGTGTTTTCAGGAAAAATGACCCTCATGATGCTATTGAACGCATTTCTAAAGGTAGGCCTACTTGAGCTACTCTTTTTGCGGATTCTTTGGGTAGAGCTTTTTTACCTTGTAAATTTCATAGTGGAATACAACCCTACTTAATTTGGTGATCTTTTTTTCGATACTCTCTGAATTATTTTCAGGGATGAGGTCTCGCATTGATGTTGGAGTTATTAATGGGGAAGGTGGAGAACCGCATTATTTCATAAATGTTGCTGATGTTCATTTGTAAGCATAAAAGTACACGACGTATGAAACTGTGCATTTAACTGGAAAATATTTTTAGTTATTTGTCTTTGATTCTTCTAACCTTGCAGGAGTGCAAAAGCCGGTTATTATGCATCAAGATACAAGAAGTTCGGAAATCTCTGTTATGTGATAGGAGCTTTGCAGGCCTTCTTTCGTCATCAGAACCAGGACCTCAGAATAAAGGTGCTGCTCTCAATTAATTTTTTTTTTAACAAAGTCTTTCCATGTGCTTGTTAATTCTTTTGCGTAATAAGATCTTGCTCTGTTTGTTTTTCTTACCTAGGTTGACAATGGTGACTGGGAGGTTTACTCTCAAGTAACAGCTCTTTGTATTGGGAATGCCAAATATTTTGGCGGTGGAATGAAGATTACACCAAATGCCCACCCTTCTAGCACGAACTTTGAGGTGTACAGAGAATCTTGTCACTTTACCCCCACCCCCCCACACCCCCTCCCCCCCAAAAAAAAGAAGAAATAAATTGGAGCAATTACTTACTGCAATGTGCTTTCTGTTCAGATGGTTGTTCTTCAGGACTTCAAATGGTACGACTTTGTCTTCAAAATGCATAAGCTATACAATGGTACACACTTGTCGGTGAGAAATGTATCTTTAAGAGGGTACACTTCAATACCAGTGATTTGCGTGTGTATTATTTCATTGATTAGCTACAACCGCGGGTTTTAGAGAGATGCATAGGTTTGTTTTAATAAATTCATAAATCAGGCTTCTAAATATGGATCTTCTCATATCTACCAACTTTCTAGCATATTATTGAGCTAGCTTCCAGTTCATTTTCAATTAATATAGTAATGAATCTTGAATTACAGAAATGAATAGAATAAATTCAAGCATATAGTATTTTAACAAAACAAAATATACAAAGTTACATGTGTGTAATTTGATAGAGGGTAATTGTTTATGTGTTCTCAGTGCCGGATTTAAGGTTCTCTACTTGCACGAATGAATTGAGATGTAGTATTTCTTGTAGCTTCGATCGTCTTTCTATATATATATATATATATATATATATATATATATATATATATATATATATATATATATATATATATATATATATATATATATATACACACACACACGCGCGACCTTGTACTAACGTTCAATGTATCCTCCTTTACCAGTGCATCTTCAATTGAAATCGAGGAGATTGTCCGCAGTGACAGTATTTTCGTCCAATCGGATGGTGAATATTTAGGTTTTCTTCCAAGAAAATTCAGTATTTTGCCCGGTGCTATTGAAATGATATGCTAGCAAGTAGCAAGCAATCTCTCTCCCTTGAAAAATACAATAGCAGTTTGAGAATGGATATGCTGAAAAAAGAGTTGTTCTTTCTATCAATAAAAGCGTGTTACATGCTGAAGAAAGAGTCGCTCTTTCCTTGCAACCCAGAAAGATGAATTTAGGTGTTAGTGTAATTTACTTTTCTCGTTAGCAATTTTTATATGTTAAGTTATTTCTCAAGAATTTGGTCTGTTAATTAATATATTATTATCTGTCAAATTATATCTTTTTGATAGTCCATATCGTATATTGCAAATAAAACCACCCATAAATTTTCAATTAGTACTAATTTGATAAACATGGTTATAATAGATGATTTTTAAATGAATATTAAAATATTAACTCATATATCAAATGAGTATTTGATAACTCATTTTTTATAAAAATACTTTTTAAAAGTGATTATGAGCTTTTTTTTTTTTTTTTTTGCTCATAATCTGTTTTCTCGTGTTTGCAAAATCAATTTTTGTTTTTGCTTCTCTTAAAATAATCTGCTTAAAGCTATTTTTTAAAAGCACCTACAACACTGTTTTTTTCTATTTAAGTTTGTTTTCCGGAATATTTGCAAACACCTCCAACTTTTAGAAATAAGCACTTAAAGCTGACTTAACTTACAATCACTAACTTCTACTTTTAAATAATTATTTGCAAATACCACCTTAATATGTTAGTTAATTCTCGATAATTATGAATTGTGAATTAAGTTGGTTTAAAGTGCTTATTTCTAGAAGCTGATGCCGTTTGCAAATTTATCGAAAAATCAAATTAAATAGAAAAAACTGTTTATTTCAAGACAAGTAATAAACAAAAATTCATTATAGCTTAGAACTGTTTATTTCAAGACAAGTAATAAACAAAAATTCATTAAAAATAGATTATGAGCCATAAAAAAACTTAGAATCTATTTGTAAAACCTTTTGCAAACACCACCATCGTAAGTTGCAAACTGTGGAAGATACCACGAAAAATTTCAGTTGACTGAAGGTTGATAATTTAATATAGTAAAATAAAATGCTAAACTTTCGAATCTAAAATAATAAATAATCATCTGTTATGGCCACTCCCTTGGAGCAGGCCCGTTCCTGAGAATTCGGGGGCCCTAGGCGAGGTTTAAAGAACAACTGAAAACAGGGGCCCCTATTTGATAAAATTTTATTTATTTATTTATTAACGGGTGTTCGAAATTAAATGTATTAAAAAAATATAAATAATATTTTCTAAAAATGATGAAATAAAAGATTATGGGGGTTCGGGGGCGGTGCCCCCGAAATATTTTTTGAAATGTATGAATATAAAGTAGCTAAAAATGTGAAAAAAAATTCAAAATTAACAATATGATTTGCTGGTTCAGTTCTTCCCGTGACGTATAATCTTTATAGCAAATAGACTTCATAAATATTTATAAACTTGAATACACTAATAAATATTGATTCTTATTTACCAACCCTCATTAGGAGAATTGGTACCTAGTCTTTATCAATAGGGTAAATGTCTAGGGTTTGAGTTCCCCCCTCTCCTACTTTCCCTTGTTATGAGCTTGAATTTACTCAAAAAAAAAAAATATTGATTCTTATTTTAGAATAAAAATAAGTAATTAAGACATTATAAATTTAATATTTAGGGGCCCCAAAGTTAGGAAAATTGCAAATATATCTATTGATCATTTAGCTTAAATTTATTTTAGAACCGATGTTCCAAAATATTATATATAATAAATTTTTAAAAATAAGTACTAATGTATAAAGTGTAAATAAAATAATTTGGGGGCCCCAAATTTTCGTAAAAAATCGGGGGCCCTAGGCGACCGCCTACTTCGCCTCCCCTCAGAACCGGCCCTGCCTTGGAGTATTGCCAAATTACAAAAAGATCCCTCTTGTTTGGATAATTTATGTAATTCGGTTATTTACCGAACCAAATCGTATATTCAGTTCGGTAAATGGTATGAAATGTCGGCGTATCGAAATTTTGGTTCGATTAACCGATTTAACATCCCTAAATTTACCTCTGGAGGAGTATTTCGCAAAATAATACATAATTGAGGAGCGGCTATAATTACCCGAACATAATGGGGTTTTCGTAATTTGACGATGACTCGTGGGTGGCCATAATTTACCCTTAATATATTACATAATGGGTATAATCCGTATATATACAAATAAATATATTGCACAATGATACAAATAAATAAATAAATAAATAAATTTGTGCTTTCTCGATCGTTTATTATTTCCTTTTTTTCTTTATTATTCTTCTCCATTTCTTTTCATTTTCATTTTTCTTTCGACGCAAGAAAATGCTACTCTTCAGTTCCAATCTCTAAACCCAAAGAGCAAAGGACTTAGCTCTGTATATGCAGAAGAATCCATTAAACGGTAAATTTCTTTTTTCATACATTTTTCATGGTTTTTGAATGCGTATGTAGTGGAAACGCAATTCTTATTCTTTTGTTTTTGAAGTATTCAATTGTTCCTCCTATTAATAAAATATACTATCGCTTTGGCATCGAATTATTGCTCCATTTGTTTATTTGCAGATTGTGGGTAGGGTGTAGTTTTTCTCTGAAAATTTTAGGGGGTTTGACAAAGTTTTTCTGCTGTGATCACAAGGTGTTTGCGAAATGGCCTCAAAGAGAATTTCAGGACTGAAAATTTTCTTCTCTTCTGTCAACTCGGCCGCTCGATTTGATTTAGGACCGTCTGTTGCGTACACGAGCAAATGCTATCACACTAGAGAGTCGACGAATTTGCAGAGATTTGACCAGAATCGTTTTCATAGGCTGTTACAGAATCCGGGCTTTCAAGGCAGTGTTTCTTTTGCCGGGATCAACCCATCGATTACGCATCGTTTATTTTCATCATCTGCTAGTGAAGCTAAAGTTAGCATTCCTCGAAGCACCGATTCAGGTTTAAATGGGAGTAATGGTGGTTCTGGTGGAGATGATTGGATTGAGAAATTCAAGGAAGTTATGCAATCTTCAATCGAAAAGGCAAAAGAGGCGTCTAACGAAGCAGCTCCACATATTCAACAATGGTTAGATACTCAGCTTCATCGCGGAGAATTAATTGTACCTGTGGGTGGTACTTTGGCAGGGACTTTGTTGGTCTGGTTTTTGTTGCCAAGGCTTTTTAAGCAATTCCATAAATACTTGGCGCGAGGCCAGAGTGCTTTGTTAGCAGAGAGCTCATGGGGGAGGTCTTGGTGGGGCCCCGTTCCTTACGAGGAAAGTTGTTGGGGTGCACTGGAGGTTCCGGTTCGATATTGTATAACTTCCATTGCATTCTTGGAAATGTTAGTTACTCCATTTTTATCTCCTACTTTTTTTTTCTTCTTTTGAGTTTTTTACGAACTTTTGATTTTGTTATGTTATCTTGTGCAGAGCTACAATGGTTGCACCAAGTGTTATTGCTTCGCAGTACGTTGCACAGGCTTGGAAGGGCACTCTTGTCATTTCACTTTTCTGGTTCTTGTACCGGTGGAAAACAAATGTGATTAACCGAGCCCTCGCTGCTAGGACCATAGAAAGAAATCATTTGTTAACTTTGGAAAACGCCTCAACTGTTGGAATCTTTGCTGTGGGGTTGATGGTTTTAGCCGAAGCGTGTGGAGTGGCAGTGCAATCTATTCTGACAGTTGGAGGCGTAGGAGGTGACCATTCTCTGAATTTAAACCTATTTTTTTTTATTATTTATGTCAACCAGAAAAAAAAAAGGTTTATCGTAGCATGCTCTAACTGCTAAATAAGTCGAATAACAGTGAATCATGCGTTGACGAACATTCTTTTATGCACTATGAAATATTATCATGCAGATTTGTGGGTATTGTTGACACTTTTCTAACTGCAATGGTTTATATAGTAATTGCACCGCAGAGTAACTTCATTGGTTCATTCGACATTGCGAAATGTTAATAGTGTTTGCCAGTTATTAAGTAGTTTGATAAATGCAGAGCCGAAATTCGTGATGTTTCTTATTTTGCTACATATTGAATATGACTACTTATTTTCCATCTATCATACAGGAGTGGCTACTGCTTTTGCATGTAAAGACATACTTGGGAGTGTTCTTAGTGGTCTCGACGTACAAAATTCTAAACGGTTTTCGATGGGCGACACAATTAAAGTACGTTTTCCTAGAGTTGTTTATGTTTAATGTTTCACATTTTTTTAGTGGTAAAGTTTTTTTAGGATTCCTTGCATTTGGATTGAAGGATTTGAATTTGACTAGAGGATTTCAAACGACCTCTATTATAAAGTGTAAGGATTCGAATTCCCTCGTAGAAGAATTCTTCTAAACAAAGTCAATGGATTTGTTATGAGGGATTTCAAATGTTCGATAGTGTTTTTGTATATTTTCACCGAGTGAATTTAATATGTTAGTTTCAATATATTTTTCATTTTTCTTGCGATGTTTCAAAATGTTTGTCTCACGTTTTGACCCTTTTTCCCTCTTATCTTTTTCGTTACTTTTTCTCTTCTTGCTATTCTTTCTGCAGGTTGGAAATGAAGTAGGTGAAGTGGTAAAAATGGATCTCAGAACTACATCATTGGTTACTTCAGAAGGTTTTGCTGTTACTATCCCAAATTCTATGTTTTCAACCCAGGTTTGCATAATATCTTTGTTTCCCGAGTCCTTTTTTTTTTTTTTTTTTTTAATTTATAAATTCGAGTTAAGTTGTATGAGGGTAAAGGAAGAAAGAGCAGTAATTAAAATGTAAATGTATCTTCTGCCAATGTTAGCTCCTTGTAAATAAGACGCCGGCCGATTGTTGTTCCATAGTCAGAAAAATTCGTCTGCAAACTGATGACATGGACAAGATTTCTCAAATATCCGAGAATATAAAGTCCGCGCTCAGATCTAATCCAAACGTGTTCTTGGAAAAGGAGGCCCCTTACTGTATATTGTCGTATATTGAGGAGGGATCACACTCAGAGCTGACTGTTGGATGGAATCTTAAAAAAATGGTACGCCTTCTGCTTTTTCTCAAAATTCTTCGTTCGTTATGTTTAATTTCACAGTTACTTGTAAAAAAAGTTCCTTATGTTATCGTTTTTTTTTTGGTAAAAATTTTTATGACGGCGAAACTTTTAACTCTGGCTATACTCTTTTGAGTTAATTTGTTTTTTTCTTTATAACCTGCGTCTCTCGTATTGCATATCGAGACATAAATAATTTGCACACATCTTCACACAAATATATGACATTAATTTCTACGAGTAGCTACAACTGCTTATTCATCTTGCTCTCAATGGATGTGCAGGACAAAGATGCAGTGCATAATATTTTTCTAGAAGTCGGTCGGATCATCAAGCAGTGAAGAAATTATCGGTTTTTCTTGTCTGAATCGAGTCACGTGACCAAATGCTAACCGTGACACTATCACAATGTGAACATGTACCTCGTTTTTACTCACATTTCGACCGTCTTTTTTGGATTCTTTTCAAGGATATCAAATGACTGTGTGTGGTATGTGTATTTGTGTACGTGTGTGTTAGCCTATATTGGAGATATAAATATGAAATGATACATTTCACTAAGAGCTTAAGCTTTTGGTTGAGATGGTCATTCAACTCAGTCCAAATGAATAGGTAACGTAGAATTTTGAGTTGGGGCTAATATTTCTATTGCATTTTCTTAATTGTCGTAAGAAATTTAGAGAAACTAAATATTGCATTTTTATTTATTGTTTGAGAAAAAGATATTACATTTGTCGGGTTAGGTTAAAAACAGTCTACATCTAGTTCATTTGTCTTAACAAAACAAGAAACATTTAGATCTTATTACAAGCTCATTGTAATACTTATTATAAGCTACATGGCTAAAACAATATTCAATTATCAACATGGACTTTTCACCTTTCCGATACTCGGCAAATTTTCTCAATGTAAGTCCGATGAAGCTTACGATCACCGAAGATCTCACGGCCAGCTATTTCAGACCGTTGTCGCAACTCATCAGAAAACCATAGCTTTTC
>NW_012193538.1:1365164-1380768 GCF_000504015.1 Erythranthe guttata | reverse complement strand
ATCTCTCCATGATAAACGGAGGATGTCTTCTTTGCCTGCTGGCCTGAGTTTTTTTATTCGTGATGCCAATGTTTCTTCGAAAGTATTCAATAAAGAAAGAAGTTTTGGAGATAGATATGAACCCTTTGGTGAAATCATTCGGAAAGGGTTACCGAATGGGAGAAAGGGCCTATGTGGTTCTTGTGGACGACTCATTTTTAATGCACAAAACTGCAAGTTACGGAAGAGAGGCGAAACAAAAATCAGATTGAGAAAAAGAAGCCAAGTGGAGAAACAGAAAAATGAATGCATGAGAAAGTCAATACATTTATTGTCATAATAATAAAATACGTGAAAAAAAAAAGTTTGATTTTCTTATGATGAATTTCCAACCAATTTCCATAAACGAACAAAAGCTTTAGAGCACTAAAATCCCCGAAAGGAGCTTATAAATTTGCCCTTTCCCTTAACTTAAACATAATACCCATTTTTATTTTATCCCTTTCAGTCAAACCAGAACAAAATTTCCAGCATCTCCCCTTCAAAAAAATAAACAACTTCTCATTTGAACACCACACTTTGTAGCAAAAAGTCACATGTCGATTGCACAAAATAACGAGGGATAACGATGAGCGCATAACCAAGAAACTCATAAATCCAAATCAACTCAAAGTTCATCACATCACTAAATAAATAAATTTTCAATAGGTCTAATTATTAACCAAAATAAGACTTTCATTAACTAAATATTCAATTCAATCGGAAAGTTTAAAAGACACCAGAACTGTCAGCTTTTAGCCGATTAAAACAGTCAAGGCACAAATTTCTCTCAATTTAATCAAACAAATTTAATACATAACAAACAAATGCCCCAAATTCTAACTCTAATTGCATCGAACAAGAACAAAATACAAAAGGAAAAAAATAAAAATAAAAATAAAAAGAAAAAATAAAACAGTACACGAACAAAATCAGGTCAAGTAATCAAGCAAACAAGATAAAATAAACAGAAAACTACACAATCCCTAAAAATAGAAGCCAAATTTCATCAGATCTTTACCAGAAAAACAAGTCAACGGCCAAAACAACCGCCGATTGTAGCAATTTTAATTCCAATTCTAACTATTTCACAGCAAAAAACTATGAAATCACTAGGAGGAAACAGGTATATACTTACATAAAAATTCGTATGTATTATAGAGAGAGAGAGAGAGAGAGGAGAGAGAACCTGAAACAGTACTGGGATGCGTAGAGGAGAGGTGAAGATTCAGAAAAAGTCTCCGCAAAATGTAGGGTTAATAATAGAAATGAAGGAAACATGATCGAATGAATGACCGTTGAATGTTTATCGGAAATGGACACGTGTCTGGGTGCTATTGGAGGATGTGTTTGCTGAGGGTGTGGCTTCGTTGTGATGCGGGTGCGGTGTAGGAGATTACAATTGGCGAAATGCGAAATCTGACCGTTGAATACGGTGAGGTCAGATTAAGGCGTGTTTGTTGGGAAATTTAAGACTTTGTTTGCTTTTAGGGTTGTTTTTATTTTTTTTGCAAGTATATACTTTTTTTAGTTTTTAGTACGGAATGGGGATATTTTCTTTTTATTTTTCTCTTAATTATTCCACACTCCTAATTGCAGTCTTTTTTGACCCAACAATAATCTGGTAATTAAATAAATATATATAAAAAATCAAAATAAAGTTTTACTTTATTCCAAAATCGTCGGTTTTACTTTATTCCAAAATCGTCGATCGATCTGAATTTTTATTTGCTTAATAAAGTCTGAAAAAAATATGAGCATGTTTGGCTAAGCTTATAAGCTGTTAAAAAAACATCTTATAAGAGATTTAAGAGCTTATAAGTTAGCAAACGATATTTGGTAATTTTTATTCGAAATATCTTACTTAAAAAAAGAAGTTGTTAAAGAGTTTTTAATTTATTTTTAGATAAGTACCTTCGGCCCACATTTTTTAACTAAGATCTTATTTATTCATTTACTAAAATATTTAAAATATAATATTATACTCTACTAACGTATATAAGATTTATATCAAAACACAATAAAATTTAATCTTTAAAATAGGAACTAAAAATTTGTTAGATCTTAAAACATCTTATCAGATACAAAAGCTTATAATTTGTTTTAAATAGCCAAACGGGGCCTTAACAGAATGTTATAGTTGATACAAGCCCTTATTCTTTGGGCCAAGGTGAGGGTCGATAAATTCTAAACCTACTCTTAGTCTTGGGCTGATTACGCAAATTTAAGTCTAGTTTAGGGTCATGAAATAACCAATTTAATTTGATTTCATATATATATATATATATAGCTTATAGCAATTTATTTTAAAATAAATAGAAGCAAAAGTTGTTATTGCAAACCCTTCAAAAGTGATTCCAAACCCAAAAAAGCTCATAATCACTTTCCAAAAGCTTTTGCAAACACCAACTTCAATTGAATTTTATTTGATTTTTTTTTCATTTCCCAAGAAAATACACTAAAAATTCAATAGTAGATATTAGTTAGGACATGTTCGGCTAAGCTTATTTTTAACAGCTGATAAGTTCAGAATCACTTTCGAAAAGCTTTTTCTTTTGCTTTTTTCCTCCACAACAAAACATAGTAACATGGGAGTGTTGAACTATTAGGCAAAGATAACAAAAGAAGTTGCCCCACATATCCATTAATGCCAGCCCAAGAAAACAAAGACTCTGCCTAATAATACATCCATTTTGCCAGCACACTTTCACCAACTTGTCCCCATTGATTATACATAATATATTGCCATTGATGGCAACATCAGTACCATATATATCTCAATTTACAGCACAACTATTCCGATTAAAAAAAAAACGAAAAAAAAAGGATTCGAATCAAATTAGCTGGCTAAAACGAACTTCGGATCACTTCAAATCATTCTATACAAATTCGGTATGTCATCATCTACTGTTGGCATTTCACGATGATATGTATATCGTATATCGAAATGAA
Source organism: Erythranthe guttata (assembly GCF_000504015.1). The sequence continues at coordinate 1,377,798 of NW_012193538.1, read as the reverse complement.
ATTATTATAATACACGAAGAGATACCAAATTGGAGATGGAAAGATGGATGAAGAGGAAATAAATTCGAAAATTCGATGTGGTTTCTATATTTAAAAGAATGATTCATTCAATTTACAGAGACTATTGATACAGATACACGGTACAAACAATTACTTGGAAACGATGGCCAGTTGATCAATAAAAGTGAAATTGACAAAGAAATGGAATAAATAGGGTAGTGTTAAAGATACCTTCACGCCTTTGTTTGACGATCGTCCCTGGAAGATTCCGGACCTGTTTGTCGTTCCTGCATTTACAAGCAACCGCTTAGTAACACAAAAAAATTATGGATGTTTTTTTAAGAAAGATGATCATACTATTTAATTTAATTTCACACTCATACATTACGAGAGCCTAAATCCTCCGATTCCAGCATGTGTACGACATTTCCCATTTTAGGCCTTTTTTGTGCCTCAGGATCGACACATCGAAGAGCAACCAAAATCACTCGTTTCATTGCTTTCGAGGCGGGCTTTTCAGATAATTTAGGATCGATTATTTCTTCTGATTTCCTATTTCCCACCATCATCTTTAGCCATTCAACAAGATTAACCTGCAATTAATGTTGTTTTTTCCATTAGCTATAGTTATAGTTTATTCGGCCTTTCTTATATTCTATAAATATAAAAAAACTAACCTCTCCCTTTGGCCGAGCATAATCGACAGGGGATCTTCCTGTAATTATCTCCATAATTAATATTCCGAAGCTATAAACATCACTCTTCTCATTTAGCTGGCCAGTGCAAGCATATTCCGGAGCAACATAACTAGCAAAAATAAATAAACCAAATTTACTGAATTTCACGAAGAAGCACATCAAAAAGGTTTTTTTTGGACAAATAAATAAATAATAATAATAATAATAATAATAATAATAATAATAATAAACGAACCCGAATGTTCCCATTACTCGTGTGGTGACATAAGAAATCTCCGAGTTTAAAAGTTTAGCAAGCCCGAAATCAGACAACTTAGTATGCCACTGACGATCGAGGAGTATGTTACTTGATTTGATGTCTCGATGAACTACCTTTGGTTCGAGACCCTCGTGTAGATAAGCCAAGCTGCAAAAATAAAAATATAAAGAAGAGTTTCAAATACAATAAAAAAAAATCAATGTTATTTCTAATATAATGTAGCAGAGTATTTCGAGTTATCATACCCTTTTGCAGTTCCTATAATTATACTCATACGAATCTCCCATGTCAAAGGGCTGACTTCCCCTACATCTCCATGTAGCCACTGCTCCAAATTTCCGTTATCCACATATTCATACACAAGCATCCTAAAAAAACGAAGATAACTTTTTTATGCTTAATATATATAAAAACGTAAAGTAGAAAATTAACAAAAAAAAAAAAAAAAAGAATACCTATAAGCTCCTTCAACACAGTACCCCAACAATCTAACAAGATTCTTGTGTCTAACACGCCCAATTGCATCCACCTCCACCTTAAACTCTTTTTCCGCTTGCCCGCTGTAAATGTCTCGAAATAATGAGTTCAAAATATCCGAAATATAAGGATACAAATGCAGTAAGGCCTCGTTTGGTTACTAAGATAAGATTAGCCAAGATAAGATTTAAATATTCTAATGACAAACCCTAAGAGGCAAGATATGCCACAATGAAATAATGTTTCCGGGTCGACCCGGGAAATCATTGGGTTTACCTCATCTAATCTGCATTCTAACAAAACTTACAAATAATCTTGAAACTTCAAAGCAAATTGAAGGACCTTTTTTTTCGTACCGATTATTCAACAAATTCTTGATGGCGATTTTGGTGTTATCAGCCAACACACCGTAATAAACAATACCATAACCACCTTCACCGATCACATTCTCGTGGGATAAGCCATTAGAGGCTGCCTCGAGCTCTCTCAGAGTATACCATCTTCCCCATCCCAAATGAGAAACCTCCGGCAAAGAAATGTTGCCGCCAAATGAACCAGTGTCGGCACCACTAGTGGCCCGGCTCTCACCGCTCGATGTTCCCTTATCGGAAAACACCACTCTGTGCTCCACCTTCCCCATATCTATCTGTATCTCAGGTACTGCCTGAAATTACTCAAATACTATATCTTATTAGAACCAAATTGTTTTCTTAATAAGAACAAGACTGAAGAAATTATTATTGAATAATTACCAAAACAAGATGTATGAGCAAATTACGAATCAATTAAATCCACTTGTAAGATATAATTAGAATTTCAAACTCAGCGTATATCTATCTCCCAACTGTGTTAAAAACAATCAGCACCAGAAATTGAAAAAAAATGAAGTTAAAAAAGTAAGGATCTAGAAAAATGAAAATATACCGTAGGTACAATGGGGCGTTGATCGGCGGCGGCGGAGTGGCGGGTGATTTCAGATATGTCCTTGGAGGGGACGGGAGTAGTCTCTCTCGCCGGACGGCGATTTTTAGTCTTGTCACCGCCGCTGCTGCGGCGGCGACAGGCGGTGATGCAGAGAGATAATAGGAAGAGGATGAGCACAATCACAACTCCGACGACTACTCCAATCACCACCCATAGGTGCAACCCGAATATCGAGGTCTTCTTCGAGAGCTCGGTGTCCACAAACCCCGTATCTAACACCGCCATCTTCGCTGCAATTAATTGTCGTCGGTGATTAAGTGTGTGTGTGTTTTTTCTGTGTGCGGAAGGTGTAAACCAGCCATGCAAGGATGAAAACACAGCTCAATCGGTACTTGAATCTAGAATTTTTGGGTAATTGATTTGATTAATTAATTAATTAATTTAATCAGTGTGTATATGTAGAAAAAAATTACTGGTGAGTATTTCGAATTGCGGTGGGGGTTGATGTTTTCTTCCAGAGACGGTGAATTGATAGATCGAGATGCGTTTTGTGAGTTCGCCGGTGAATGGATATTCCGGCGAGTGAGCGAGAGAAAGTTTATACTCCACTACAGTGTGTGTGTGTGTGAGTGTGTTTTTCGCTGTCAAAAAAGAAGAGTTCCACTTCTCTCTCATCCTTCTTGCTTTTCCCCTTTATCTTTTTTCTCAATGCAAATTACAGCCAAATTACGGTAACACCCCTCTTGTTTGCATAATTATAATTACCGCCTAAGCTATGCATTGCCTTATATGTCCACCCTTACAATGTAAAATTTATCTAGGGATGTTTATCAGGTTTATAAACCGACTGAATTGAACCGAACAAAAATTCGGTACATGCCGATTACCGAATCAGTAATTTGGTGCGATATTCCGTTTTTTATTATTTTATATATGTAATATTAGTATTTAAACTACAAATTTTTTCCTTAAAAAATAGATTTTTTCAATATTTTTAATAAAATTTCAGTAATTCATGTGTTTACCGAACCGAACGCTAAATATTGTGAAATTTTGGCGTATACAATTTTTACCGACTGAACGCCCTAAATTTATTAACTAAAGGGATTTTTTCGTAAGATAATACATAGTTGATGGATGACTCTAATTATATAAACAAGAGTGTCGTTCTTAATTTGATTTTTTTTTTTTTTTAATTCTTTATTTTCCTAATAAAAATGTAATATCCTTGGCAATTACAATTTTAACCTTTTCGGACCCGCTCCTCTCAAGTCTCAACGGTCGGGTACTGAAACATGGATCCGAATGACACGTGTGATGCTCATATACATCTATGGATCGAGTCCCACTTGGACCGGGTAACTATTAGGTGGGCCCTACTAATAATGGGCCTTCTTTGGACTGATGTGCTTGGGCCAACATTAAGGAATAATAAAATTTTGGGCCTCGTTTGGTTGGGAAGATTAGTCATGACAAACTAAATAATTGGACTTTATTTGATGTTTGGTATCCTCAATAACTTATCGGGTCGACTCGTAAATATTATGTGATCATGACTTATCTTACCTTATACACATGTTTTGTATTGAATTTTCGGTTTCATTAGATTATTTAATCTTATCTTGGTTAATTTTATCTTGGTAACCAAACGAGACCTTCGAATTAATTAAGAATTACTATTTATTAATTAATATCTTATTTAGGTGTGGTAAACGACTCGAAAAAAGCTCGAATTTGAATTTTTTTTAGTAGTTCGTGAACCTGCGAGGCGGCTCGTCGGCCTTCCTTTTATTTTATTTTTTATTTTTTTATATATATTATATTCACAATATCTCGCTAGTTTTATTTGAATTATTTTCCTCCGTTTTCTTTTTATTAATTAATATGATGCACCATTTTTAAATTATATTGGAATATAAATGTATTTTGGCGGGTCGACCGGAAAGTTAATAGGGCTAATCAAACATCAAACTAAAACCTTATTATTTAAATAATTTTGATTAATCTTGCCAACCAAACGGAGTCTAAGGGTATTCGTTACTTATTTTATTTTTTCATTAAAAAAGTGGATATTTAGAGTTATTTTCGAAAACAAAAAAACGAGTCAAAATTTATATATGTTTTAATTAAAAAAATCGTAAAAATAAAAATTCACAAATTTAGAAATTTAGATTAAAAAGGAAAAGGGCAAATTTATAGTTTTCACCCCTCAAGTTTGCAACGATTACAAATTTGGTCCCCCATATTCACAAAAATCACATTTGGTCATGTTTGGATTAGGGCTGTGCATGGATCGGTTTTAACCACCAACCAACCCATTTTCGACCCATAATTTGTGATGGATAATCAACCATCAACCGACCCATTTATGTTGGGTCGATAATATCAACCAACCCATGTATAGTTGGGTCGATAATGGTTTCTAATATGCTAAAAAGTTGGTTAGTCGGGTAATATCGGCCAACCAACTTTATTTATTAATTTATTATTTATTAATTTTAATTAAAAGGTTTAATATTTTTAATTTCAAATTTCTATTTTATATCACATTTATTAAATTGTCTAATATTGACTAAAATCCTAAAAGCAATTAATCTACCATAATTATTTAATTTGAACTATTTTAATTTTAAAACATAACCTAAATATTTGGACGATTATTATTTGTTGAAATATTTATGTTTAATTGCAATATATATGTCCGTAATGTTTTGAATCTTTTATTTGAATATTGTTGAACTAGTCACATTTAATTTATAAAAGATATAGCGTTGTAATAACTAATAAAATTTTAAAAAAAAATTAAAAAAATATTTAGATGGATGACCCATCAACCAAACCACCAACCGACCCACTAAATTGGTTTTCAACCATCACCCAACCCATGTAAAATGGGTCGATAACGGTTTCCAATATTTACAAAAGTTGGTTGGATGGGTTGGGTTGGTTTTCTGCCTGGTTTTTAACCAAACCAACCAACGCACAGCCCTAGTTTGGATAAATTGACATTTTTTGTCATTTCCGTCAACTTACACATAGTCCGTCACTTACGGTACCGATGGCACATATTTGTTTCCGTTAGTTTTAACATAAATGGAAATGACTAAAACTGTTGAATTTTTGGAACATAAGGGATCAAAAGTATTTTTTGTGAACATGGGGACCAAATATGAAACCTATTCAAACTTGAGGGAGGAAAACTGTATTTTCCGAATTCGAAAATCGACCCATTGAACTTGTCAACACGACTTATCAGCAAGTGCTACTAGTCTGGCCACATTAGTTTTTCTAAACGCGGCTATCAATGCGTGGGCCCACGCGTTTCCGCAAACCCACTTTCTCTCTCTAATTTCGACGAAGAGAAGAAACAGTCATAATTTCTCAAACCTCCCTTCAATGGCGACGAAGACGAAAACAATCTCCCCCTCCTCCTCCACTTTCTCTCTCTACATCTCCCTCCTCGCTCTCCTCTCCACCGCCTCCGCCTTCTCTCCCGTCGATCACTACCTCATCAACTGCGGCTCACGCGCCGCCGAAACATCGGATCCCGACCACCGAGTCTTCGCCGGCGACGACTCCCGATTCCTCACCTCAACCCGCACCGTACAGCTCGAGACCACCGAATCTCCGCCGCCTTTCTCCTCCCCGCTCTACCACACCGCTAGGGCATTCGAGCACCCCGCGCACTACGCGTTCCCGGTCAGAGATCGCGGGACCCACCACCTGGTGCGCCTCCATTTTTACCCGCTCCAGAATAATTACAACAATTTATTCGCAGCTGAATTTCACGTCGTCGCCAATGGATTTCTGCTGCTCCGCAACTACCGCATCCCGGAAACCTACAATTTCCCCGTCGTTAAGGAATTCGTGATCCCGGCTGCTTCCGACGAGCTGCAAATTACGTTTATACCCTCGGAGAAATCGAATTTCGGCTTCGTGAACGCGATTGAAGTAATTTCCGCTCCGAATGATTTAATTGCCGATGTAGCACAATTTATTGATTTCGAAAAAAATGAGAGAATTCTAGGGTTACTGAGAAATGGTTTCGAAACTGTGCACAGACTGAACGTCGGAGGGTTCAAAGTGACGCCGTTCAACGATTCCTTGTGGAGGACTTGGCTCACAGATGATGACTACCTGGTATCGAACGACGGCTCCCAAAAAACGCATTTCGGAGGTCGAATCAGCTACCAGATGGGCGGGGCAAGCCGAGAAGTGGGGCCCGATAACGTATACAGCACAGCCAGACTGATAAAGAGCTCCGATAATTCGATCCCCAATGTGAACATGACATGGTCCTTCCAAGTGGACAAGGGTTATAGATACATGATCCGTATGCATTTCTGCGATATAGCAAGTGTAGCTTCGAATATGCTTTACTTCAACGTCTACTTGAACGGGAACTTAGCGTACGGAAATTTGGATTTATCGGATGTCACGAATAGTCTTTTGGCCTCGCCGTTCTACGCTGATTTTGTCGTGGACGAGGAAAGTTCCGGAAGTCTGGTTGTGAGCGTGGGCCCCTCGAATATGAGCTTGCCACAAGCAGTCGATGCGATCGTCAATGGGATTGAGATATGGAAGTTGAATAACTCGATGGGTAGTTTTGATGGAAATGTTTGTGCTGGTTATGTGTGGAGAAATTGGAGAAGAGGGCATACGGGTGTTTTGGTGCCTCTCGTTGCTGTAATATTCTTGTTAGTTTCGTTGTCGGTGTTTTTCCAGAGGAGGAGGAGTAGTGGTGTGGTGGCGTGGTCGAGGTTGCCTGTGGATGTTTCCGAAGCGAATTTGAAGTGCGGCAATCAAATGTCGTCGATGAAAGGTTAACGAAACGACGGCTTTTACAAGAATTTGTGTAAGTACTTATAAGTAAAAATACACGTGGGAAGGATTTACGTTTCAAACATTTTGCGACTTTATAATTATTATTACACTGTGAAACATCGTTTCTTCTCTGTCTGTCTTGTAAGTGTAATATTCGGAACAAACAATGTATGTTCTTGTTAGCTGATCAAGTGTTTGTTGAATGCAAGTTTGTGACCATTTTGCTACCAATTTATGTTTCTTTTTGTCGAGATGTTTGGTACGATTTTCGGAAATCCACTTGATCTTCGATAGATTTAGATTGTTCTTGGCCTTGTGAAGTAGAAGCGAGCACGTGCGGTTTGATTCGGCTCGATTTTATGCTAAAATCGAACAATGGCTGATATGATTGGTTCGGCTTTCGTTCTCCCGATTCTGTTTTTAGTATTTTTCCCGGTTCGTTTTCTTGGTTTAAAGACTGATTTTTACTTGAGATTTCAACTGGTTTTGAGAAACGAAGATGAATTTTAAGTGAATAAAAGATCCACCAATTTGAAATTGACTGTTGCAGTGGCCGAATAATCTCACTTATCATCTCCATTTGCTCTTCAATGTGAATAATAAAGGATAAAAAATGAATTATATAATAATATGGTTCATGACTAAAAATAATTAATTCAATGGCAAATTAATGCAACCCTACAGTGTCAAATTTACCAACAGTGTCAAATTTACCAATTGAAGGAGGATTTTTCAATAAGAGAATAAGTAATTGAGTGGTTGGTTGTAATTATTTTAATACGAGAGATTTTTTCGTAATTTGAGCTTAGCTGAAGGTGATCGTAACTTACCCTTAATTTAATTTATAATTAATTTTACATGATAATTAATCGGGCCTTACTGCACAAAATTCATGAACACAGAACGGCCCAAATTACTCTTGTTCGTTAAGAGAAAAAAAGGGCCCAAGCCCGGATTTAAGAATAAATATATATGACGTTGGCACACAATAAGCACGTGTATGATTCTTATTGGACGCAAAGAAACACTTTTCTGAAAACATTCTCCTGACAGCACACACGTGTGTGATTTCTTCTGACACGCGCGAACACGCTCAGGCACACGCATATATATATATATATACACACACATACAGATACAAGTTACAGAAACACTGGGTTGCATGAACCATGCAACACAATTATAAAGGAGTGAACAACATTCCATAAAATATATATATATATATATATATATATATATATATATATATATATATATATATATATGATGTTTGACTTTGAGAAATATTGTCAACTTGCCCAATCATATGTGATTAATTAAAGTCCAGTGTGTGTGTGTGTGTGTTTCATGCTTCTTCTACTAGATTTTTCCTATCAATAATAGTATTATATAAAGGCCATCATTCTCTCAACATTCCATATCATTAATTTTCTCTTCATTCTTCATATTCAAGAAAGTAAGAAAGAAAAAGAAATGGAGCCACAAAGAACACCACCACCACCTTCTCGCGGAGGCGGCGGCGGCGGCAATTACAACACGATTAGGGCGGCGATAATGGCGGTGGTGATGATTGTCTTCACCGGTTACCTCTTCTTGTGGGTCATGCTGCCCACTAATCCCTACCGCCTCAAGTGGCAGCCTAAGCTTCGTACACAAACCGCTTCCACTTATTTCGGAACCACCCACGGTATATATACATACATATGTGTGTGTGCGCGCGCGCGCTCGCGTGAAATTAAAATTAAATCGAAAATATGTTGGTACTATAATTAACCTATACTAACAAAATCGTACGTGTTTCATACGTTGATGTTTTGCAGGCGCGACTTACTTGGTGTTCACGTTTCCGGTTCTATTGATCGCGGTCTTAGGGTGTGCGTATGTTCATCTAGGAAAGAAATCGAGCGACGACGACCACACCGAAGGGTATACTATATATTTAATTTATTTATTATTATTATACATATTATATATGGAAATTTTTTATGTGAATAATTAACTAATTAAATTGTTTTCTTGATAAATTAAACAGGAAAAATGGAAATAATAATCATAGGTTGGCAATATGGAAAAGGCCTATGATTATAAAAGGATTGGGGATAGTGTCTCGAATTGAAATTGCATTTTTTTTAATGTTTATTGCTCTTCTTATTTGGAGTTTTGCTACTTACTTACATAACAGCTTTGCAACCATTACACCAAAATCAGCTGCTAAAAAAGGAGAAAAAGTGTAAGTTTTACACACACACACACACACACACACATATATATATATATATATATATATATATATATATATATATATATATATATATATATATATATATATATATATATATATAATCTACAACAGTAAAAAAGATATTCATTTGTATTAATATATATATGGGCATGCATGCATGGCAGATGGGAAGTGAAGCTAGACTCGGCGTCGCACCGGTTAGCGTTTATCGGAAACATAGCCTTTGCATTTCTTTTCTTTCCGGTGACACGTGGCTCGTCGGTACTGCCGCTATTCGGGCTGACGTCGGAGGGTAGTGTTAAATACCACATATGGTTGGGCCACATTATCATGACCCTTTTCACCGCCCATGGCATCGGTTACGTCGTCTATTGGGCGAGCGTGCATGAATTATCCGAGGTAATATAATCTTATCGTTTAATTTGACTTATATGATTCGGAGTAGAAATCGGATTAATCAGATCGAAATCAATAGATTCAGTTTCATTAATTTAGTTTTTGGTTGAAAATGAATAAATATCAGATGTTGGACTGGCCGAAAACCGGCGTATCCAACGTGGCCGGAGAGATATCCTTGGTGGCAGGATTAATCATGTGGGCCACCACATTCCCGCGGATAAGGAGAAAAATGTTCGAGGTGTTCTTCTACACGCACCACATGTACATTCCGTTCGTCGTCTTCTTCATATTCCACGTGGGAATCAACTACGCGTCCATGATGCTTCCCGGTTTCTTCCTCTTCGTTATCGACCGTTACCTAAGATTCTTGCAATCTAGGTCAAACGTTCGTCTCTTGTCCGCTAGGGTTCTTCCTTGTCAAGCGGTCGAGCTCAACTTTTCCAAGACCAAAGGTTTGAGTTACACTCCGACAAGCACGATTTTCTTGAATATCCCGATTATTTCAAAAATGCAGTGGCATCCATTCACAATTAGCTCAAGCAGCAATCTCCAGTCCGATAACTTAAGTGTCATTATCAAAGGAGAAGGAAAATGGTCGAATAAGCTCCATCAATTGCTCTCTTCTTCCCCTTCTTCGATCGACCGCATCGATGTTTCTATCGAAGGTCCTTACGGGCCCACTTCAACCGATTTTCTCAGGTATATATATGACATACAATATTTTTTGAAAAATAGGTGATGTCGCTCAAAAGATTTTTTTTTTTTTTTTTTTGGTAGTGCATCGTGAAAAATAAATTAAACCCTCGTTTTTTTTTAGGCACGAGCTTTTGGTGATGGTGAGTGGAGGAAGTGGCGTAACCCCGTTTATATCAATCATCCGCGAGCTCATTTATACAAGCGAGGTGTTGAAATGCAAAACACCCGAAATTATACTAGTTAGTTCGTTCAAGAACTCAAACGACTTAACCATGCTCGATTTAATCCTCCCTCTCTGCGGTGCTCCATCAGAGTTTCCAAATTTGGATTTAAAAATCGAGGCATACGTAACAAGAGAGAAAGGGGCGCCACACGAAGAAGAACAAGAAAAGACGAAAACTCGAACCGTGTGGCTCAAGCCCAACCCATCCGATGCACCAATATCTCCTATTTTAGGTCAAAACAACTATTTATGGCTCGGTGCTATAATATCGTCTTCCTTCATCATTTACCTTTTATTCATCGGTATTTTGACGAGATATTATATCTTCCCCATTGATCGTAACACGAATAAGAAATACTCATCTACCTCAAGAGCTTTGCTCCACATGCTATTCCTATGTATCGGAATATTTATCGCTGCAACTTCGGCTTTTTTGATGAACAAGAGCAAAAATGCAAAGGAAAAAAATATACAGATACAGAATATGGAGGGTCCCACACCTCAGGCTTCGCCGAATTCTTTATTTCATAACGCCGATAGAGAGTTGGAGAGCTTGCCTCAACAATCGATTTCGCAGTCGGTTAATTTGCATTACGGCGAAAGACCGGATCTTAAAAGTAAGTAATTTGGAGATGCATGGTCATGAAATATTATTGCATGCATGTACATTCTTTTAATTAATTTTTTTTTTCTAACGATAATATTTTGTTTTTGTACGTAGAATTTTTGTTTGAGCGAAAAGAATCGAGCGTCGGAGTACTCGTTTGTGGTCCGAAGAAGATGAGACACGAGGTGGCAAATATATGCTCGTCTGGTTTGGCTGCTAATCTGCATTTTGAATCCATCAGCTTCAGTTGGTGATTTTTCATTATTTATTTTATTTTACTAGAAGTGAGAATATTGTGATTGTTGAATTTTTTTTTATTTTTTTTTGTGGTTGTTTAATTTTTATGTTTCTTGTTTGTTTTTTTAATTGCATTTGGTTGATTGATTTTATTGAAATGTAACAATGTAAATAGGAAGATAAGTGCTTCCTTTGTATAAAAATGAAACATCAGTAAAATATAATCGTCACTCTTTTTTTATTTGTTGTCCAATATTGAACTCTTAATTTCTTGTAACATAAATAATACACAATATATATTTGAAAGTAAAAGATTTAATTTTGAACAATTATCGAAACCGGGCCGGGCTTTAATTTGTTGCCACAAATTGATGTCTTCTTCAGTTGATCAACTGATCGAAGAAATCCTATAAAAGAACAAATATTGAGTATTCTACAATAATTAACAAATATGTATTACTGAGTTAATTGCACAGAACCCACTGTGCAATTTCGAATGACCGGAAAGTCCTCATATTACAAAAATTAGCAAGAACGAACCATACACAACGTATAATGGAACTTGTTTGGGTTAAACTAGATATATTAGCAAAGCTTACAATCGGACTGAATGAATTATTTTTGACTCGATCGATCTGCTTCCATTTAATTTTCAAATAATCGTGGGATCGGGCTCGATCTTCAATGTGCATGGCAATGGGTGGAATCGTATGACTTCTCTGCTACGGGAACTACATAACAAGATGTACGTTGCATCGAGAAGAGGCTACGAAGGTTGATGCATGATATTGTGGGACTCATATATATATCGAGCAGCTAAGGTCGGTTACGTTTTTCCACAGCCGAACGAAGGAGTCACGAGCATATATATACAGAAGTCGCCTAATAAGGGTTTGATAAAAATTAATTTCGACGCGTTCGAGTGGCGGGGCAGGTGCTCTATCGTGATTATTCACTAGTAGAAATTTGTTTTTTACTACGAAATTGTTTGCTACGGTAAAAAGCCGTAGTAAAAGTATTTTTTACTACGACACAGATCATCGGTAAC
>NW_012193538.1:1316262-1358436 GCF_000504015.1 Erythranthe guttata | reverse complement strand
GGAACTTTGTGTTTCTGTGCGTCCACGACTAATAATTCAGGTCTCGAATGCGTTGTTGCAGATGTATTACCCTTTCAAAATAATTAGGAACGTGTTTTTCCGGCGTTCCCCATGGTGTTTTTCACCGGGTGTAGCATCGAAGGAACCGCATACATACATGCACTTGTCCCTCCCTTATTGTAAATGTGTAACCCGACCCGAATATGCCCTTTTGATCCGACCCATCTCTCTTTGTTGCCCTTTCTCTCCAATTTAATATATAAATGAGTCACTTTTTTTTTTTTAATTTCTACCTTCAAATTTGAATTATATAATGATATGCATGGTTCATGACTAGTAATCATTAATTTACATGATTAATAATTGGACATAATATTAATCTTTAAGGCCTAAAATATATTTTTCAATTCACTTGACACACTACTTAATTAAATAATTAATATGGTAAATTACATCAACCTCCTTTGAACTTAGGTTAAATATAAATAACTACATATTAAGCACACATACACATGGGTGTGTATTATTATGTGTAGATCTAAGGTTATAAATAAAATGATGTAATTCAGCAAGTGTAGGTTCTGAAAAATCGTATAACTGGACCCCACTTAGTTAGAAAAATTACGCAATCTCCCTTCATTTTTTTTAATTTCAGTTTTACCCGTAAACCAAATATTCATAAATTACATTATTCATTTCCTGAGGTTCGGCCTAATTACATATATAGACCCTACGTATCTTGAAATATTACGAAGACCCTCTTTTAAAGACTAATTATTAACTAAAAATTGTATTTAAAATCATTAAATGTTATGTTTTGAAAAGATATAGGAGAATTAATAATATCGGAAAAATAATTTTACTCTTGTAATGTAAATAATAAAATTATTAATTTTAACTAATATTTTCCAAAAAGAAATACCGACACACAGTCTCTTCTTCTTTAAGGGGAAAAGTAAAAAAACAAAAAAAAAAAAAAAAAAAAAAGAAAAAAAAAAGAACACGTGGCTAATTAAGTTGAAAGGCTTAAATCACTTGCAGACACACACATTAAGCACGTGGACAATTATTCTTGCATGCACAGAAACATAAGGCTCCCGCACTTTTTCTGAATTGATTTGCATTCGTAACAGTGTACACGTGTGCTGAATTGATTGTGGCACACGCGCGGATTAATTACTTAATTAATATATTAATTGAAATAGAAATCCCCCATAAGAGACCTACAGAATTAAGTTGGCTGCATGAACCATGCAACGCAATCTACGAGCGAGTGATGATAAACTGTTTGGTTTGTAGGTTTGACATCTTCAAAAATAGTCAACTTGTCTGAAATTCTCACCCTTAATTAATCACTAATTTGAGATTAAATTTTGAGTGGATCAGTCAATATTTAATATAAATTGGATTTCACTAATTTTTTGATAAATGGCACTCTTAAGTCTTAACTCTTAATAAATCACTGATTAATTATAATTAGGGCGTTATTACTGGTTATGATGGAGTTTTTTTTTCTTTTTTTTTTCAATTATTAGAATCCTAAGTATATATATATATTTTTTAAATATCCACGTAGTAATCATCCTAGGCATCCGATTTTCCTATTAAAACAGATCATCCAGTCTAAATTTGCACCCTAATGATTTATATGTGACTAATAATAATTCAAATAAAATCTCACTTCATTTCATCTTTTGTGTGTGTTTTTCATGCTGGCATTTTTTCAGTCCAGTTGCAAATATATATATATATATATATATATATATATATATATATATATATATATATATATATATATATATATATATGATAAGGAACGTCAAATTGGATTCGAATTGTAAAATAACTACTTAATTCGGAGAAGAGTTATTTACAGGCACTGGTGGAAATATCGAAAGAAATTATGGAAAAATAAGGGTTTTAAACGAACTCAAATTATTTGAGTACGAAACAAACTCTATCTCAAGTGAAACGGCGCAAGGAACAAAACTCATGAGCAAAGCTCATGAATTACGTCAAATTTCAGCAATCCAAGCTCCCAAAAGTTCTTTTTGCTATTTTAAGCAAGTTTTAGAAAATTAATATCAAATCATAGAAAAATCGGATTTGGATTCCGTAAATTGGGTTGTTCCCAAAATTACGAGATCTACTATAATCAGACTCTAACTCGTTTTTGCCATTTTTGGTAATTTTTAGTATTTTCTTAGTTTAATTAGGGTTTTCAGTTTTTTAGTATAAATAGCTGCCTTGGGTTGTTCCCAAAATTACGAGATCTACTATAATCAAACTCTAATTTGTTTTTGCCATTTTTGGTAATTTTTAGTATTTTCTTAGTTTAATTAGGGTTTTCAGTTTTTTAGTATAAATAACTGCCTTAGGACTTTATTTTAAAAAGAATTTCGAATTTTAATAAAATCTTTAGTTTTCTCTATTTTCTGGTGGATTCCAGTATATAAAGGCCATTGTTCTCTAAATATTCTGCATTGTACAACACGACATCGTTACAAGTTCATTCCTCGTGTATAAGAATAAAAAAAAAAGGAAATATAAATGGACCCACAAAGATCATCAGTAGTACCACCTTTTGGTGGCGGCAACAACACGATAAGGGCGGCGATAATGGTGGTGGTGATGATCGTCTTTTCCGGTTACCTCTTCTTGTGGGTTATGATACCCACTAATCCTTACCGCCTCAATTGGCTGCCGGAGATTCGAAAACAAACCACTTCTACTTACTTCGGAACCATCCAGGGTATATATATATATATAGTTCAACTTTATATGATATTAAATTAATTTATTCGATAGTCGATATCGGATGAAATTCGCTAAGTAGTTATATAAACATCGATCTAGCGTTCATGCATGCGCACAAAAATGAAAAATATATACATAAGATATATTTTGGTGTAACAAAATCGTGTTTCGTACGTTGATGTTTTGCAGGTGCGACTTACTTGATGTTCGCGTTTCCGGTTCTACTCATTGCGGTGTTAGGGTGTGTGTATGTTCATCTAGGAAAGAAATCGATTGACAATCATACCAAAGGGTACTATTTATTTATTTTATTATTTTTTTTTATTTTTTTTTATTTTATTTTTTTTTATTTATTTTTTTAATTTTTTTTTTGTGAGAAACAGAGAGATCAATGGAAATAATAATAATCATAGGTTGGCAATATGGAAAAGGCCTATGATTATAAAAGGATTAGGGATAGTGACTCGGATTGAAATTGCATTTTTTATAATGTTTATTGCTCTTCTTATTTGGAGCTTTGCTACATACATGCGCATCAACTTTGCAACCATTACACCAAACACAGCTGCAAATAAGGGACAACTTGTGTAAGTATTTCATTCTCTTTTCTCGATATATACAGTTAAACCTTTATAAATTAATACAGCCGGGACTAGAGAAATTTTATTAATTTAGCGAATTAATAGAATTTATCGAGACGGGCCCGGAAGAAATTATTATTTAAGCGAGAAATTATTAATTTATCGAGGTTCTGCTATCTAATTAATGTATGTGTGCATATGGCGCATGCATGCAGGTGGGAAGTGAAGCTAGACAGAACCTCGGACTGGCTAGCAATAGTCGGAAACATAGCCTTTGTGTTTCTCTTCTTCCCGGTGACACGTGGCTCGTCGGTGCTGCCGCTATTTGGGCTGACATCGGAGGGTAGCGTTAAATATCACATATGGTTGGGCCATATCGTCATGACACTTTTCACCGCGCATAGCTTCGGTTACGTAATCTATTGGGCTAGTGTCCGTAAATTGCATAAATTGCTCGAATGGAAGAAAACCGGCTTTTCGGCCATCGCCGGCGAGTTATCCCTAGTGGCGGGGTTAATACTGTGGGCCACCACATTCCCGAGGATAAGGAGAAAAATGTTCGAGGTGTTCTTCTACACGCACCACATGTACATTCCGTTCGTCGTCTTCTTCATATTCCACGTGGGAATCAACTACGCGTCCATGATGATTCCCGGTTTCTTCCTCTTTGTTATCGACCGTTACCTCAGATTCTTGCAATCTAGGTCAAACGCTCGTCTCTTGTCCGCTAGGGTTCTTCCTTGTCAAGCTGTCGAGCTCAACTTCTCGAAGACCACAGGTATATATATATCATATGTAAAAGGCAGTTGACCACCAAGCTGTCGAGCTCAACTACTTCTCAACGTCTACTGATCGGCGTAGACCTTTTTTTTTTTCTTGACTATCGGTTGTTACATTGCAAAAGGCGAGAAAAGTTGGACCAGACAAAGCTATCTTAGTGTTTAGTTTATATGTAATGTTTTGTACTTATTGTAATGATTTCTTGATGTTTGTTATATTTTCTTTTGCCTAGGTTTGAGTTACGGTCCGACGAGCATTATATTCTTGAATGTCCCGACAATTTCGAAGATGCAGTGGCATCCATTCACCGTTAGCTCGAGCAGCAGTCTCGAGTCTGATACGCTAAGTGTCATAATCAAAGGAGAAGGAAAATGGTCTAATAAGCTCTACCAATTGCTCTCTTCTTCGATCGATCGTCTCAATGTTTCAATCGAAGGGCCTTACGGGCCCGCTTCAACCGACTTCCTAAGGTAGTATTCGATATTTTTAGATGAAATGATCAATCTTGAAAAATATATTATATAGAACCCCATTTTAATTTCTCGTTTTTTTTTTGGGTCGATAAGGCACGAGCTTTTGGTGATGGTGAGTGGAGGAAGCGGCGTAACCCCGTTTATATCGATCATCCGCGAGCTAATCTACACAAGCAAGAATATGAAATGCAAAACGCCCGAAATTCTACTAATCACCTCATTCAAGAACTCAAACGACTTAACCATGCTCGATTTAATCCTCCCTCTCTGCGGTGCTCCATCAGAGTTTCCAAATTTGGACTTAAAAATCGAGGCGTACGTAACAAGAGAGAAAGCGGCCCCACCTAAAGAACAAGAAAATACGAAAATCCGAACCGTGTGGCTCAAGCCCAACCCATCCGATGCACCAATATCTCCGATTTTAGGCCCAAATAGCTATTTATGGCTCGGTGCTATAATCTCATCTTCCTTTATCATTTACCTTATTTTCATCGGTATTTTGACGAGATATACTATATACCCCGTTGATCGTAACACGAACAAGATATACTCGACTTCTTCAAGAGCCTTGCTCCACATGCTATTCCTATGCATCGGCATATTTATCGCTGCAACTTCGGCTTTTTTGACGAACAAGAGTAGAAATGCAAGGGAGATAACTTCACAGATACAAAACATGGAGGGGGCCACTCCCCAAGCCTCGCCGAATTCGTCGTTTTATTATAACGCGGATAGAGAATTGGAGAGCTTGCCTCAACAGTCGATATCGCAGTTGATTAATTTGCATTATGGTGAAAGGCCGGATCTTAAGAGTAAGTTACTAAAGATCATGGAATATAATTTGCATGCATGCACTTTTTTTGAAAAAATATTTGTTTCTCATGAATTTTTTTTTTTTTGTAGAAATTTTGTTCGAGCGAAAAGAATTGAGCGTTGGGGTACTCGTTTGTGGCCCGAAGAAAATGAGACATGAGGTGGCGAATATATGCTCGTCTGGTTTGGCTGCTAATCTGCATTTCGAGTCCATTAGCTTCGGTTGGTGATTTTTTACTATAAAGATTGCGATCGAGTTCGGGATTGCTTCTTCTTCTTTTTTTTTTCTTTTTTTTTTACTTGTTTAAATTTGCTCTTCCTTTTGGTTGATTGAGCTATATATGTAAATTTAAATTGTATATTAGAAGATAAATGCTTCTCTTTCTTGTGAAAATGATATATCAACCTTTTTCTTGTTGAAATCGGGACGAAATTCTTTAAATACGAAATTCTTTAAAAATTAAAGATTAAAAATTAAAAATTAAAAATTAAAAAAAAAAAGAGAGAATTTAATCATAAAAGAAAGAGTATTAAAAGTGATGGTTTGCAGAGTTTAACTTGCAAAACAATATATAATTATTTGCTATGATATATAATATATAGTCATCATATTCACTTATACTCTGTTCCTTCTTTCTTACATAAATGTGATTTTTTAGAAGTAATTAAGTACACATCAACCTTATAATATATAGAAATATTCCTTTGAACGCATTTCGATTTACTCGACGAACGATACTCAATTTAGTCGGTACTTATATATTTATCGATAAACCGTGTTCTGAATTAAACCAAAACTCCCCTTAATATAGAAAATTAATGACTTACCACACAACTCAAATTGATTGTATGAGGTCACTAGTCCATTAAATTGTTGCAATATCCTTTTCATACATACATACATATATGATATATATATATATATATATATATATATATATATATATATATATATACACACACACACACAACCCTTTTGCATATATGTATATATATTAGTTTCTTGGTTGAAAACAAGTACCATTATTCAATGAAGAACAAAACAATGGGTTCATCCTCTAAAGTAGCAATCCCTGCAGTGAGAGGTGCAATTCTGCTGTTGGCAGTTGTGATCTTTCTTGGTAATATTATGATGTGGATTATTATGCCAACCGATACGTATTACAACGACTGGTTGCTTCATATTCTCGCTGCCACAAATTCGACTTTCTTCGGAATACAAGGTTCTAGTAATTTTTTTTTTTGCTAAATTGTTTTAATTATAATCCTTAATTAAAAATATTAACCATAATCTTTTTATATATATATATATATATATATATATATATATATATATATATATATATATATATACATATATATATATATATATATATATAGGTCCAATAATGCTGGATTTCACATTCCCAATTCTGTTCATTGCTATTCTTGGATGTCTGTATTTGCATTTGGGAAATAAATTACAACCAAATTTCACACCAAGGTATATAACATCCATAATTATTTAATTTTAATTTTTATATACTAATGATATTTTTATTTATTAATTTGGATAAAGGGACAAGAAATTGAGGTTTGCGACGAAACCGATGATAGTTAAGGGGCTCGGAATCGTTACTCTAACGGAGCTAGCTTTGCTCACTTTGTTCATTGCTCTTTGCGTTTGGTACTTTGCCGATTATATCCGCCATTGGTTCAAACAAGCCCTTCAACGCTCAATCGACAAAGACGAAAAACTGTAAGAAATTAATACCGTACCATGCAAAAAAAAAATTACATATTTCGATAATTTTGTCATGTAATAATTTTTTATATTTAAAAAAAAAAAAAACAGGTGGCAAACGAAGTTGGATAGAGTAGGAATAGTGACGGGTGTAACGGGGAATTTGTGCTTAACGTTCGTGTTTTATCCGGTGACACGAAGTTCTTCGATTCTGCCTATGCTAGGATTAACATACGAATCGAGTATTAAATACCATGTTTGGATTGGGAATTTAGCAATGTTACTCTTCACTGCTCATGGTTTTCTTTACATTCTTTACTGGATTCTCACTGATCAATTATCCCAGGTAATTTTTTATTTTTTTTTACTTTTTAAGTCATTTTTTTACTTTCAATATATTATTTTCATACATTTTTATTTTGGGTAAATTACAATCACCTACCTGAGGTATGGTCAAATTACAAAAAAAACCCTCTTGTTTGGATAATTACAACTACCCCCTCAAGTATAAATCTTTTTACATGTTCACCCTTGCAGTTTCAAATTTAGTGGAATTTTCGAGATTATATGGATTATTATTACTTTTGTACCCGTTTTATCCTATTCGAACTCCACATTTTGAAGCAAGATGATCATAATATGTGTTTTTAAGCTTGTATATATCAGATTGTGGTGCATCAGAAACTGTATTTTTACACAAAACGAGTACAAACTAGAGCACATTCCACGAAATCTAGATGATTATGTTGAATTTGACACCATAAGGGTGGAGGTATAAGAAAAAATCATAGTTGAGGGGAGTAGATGTAATTATCCAAACAAGAGGGGTTTTTTCGTAAATTAACCATACCTCAGGGGTGGTTGTAATTTACCATTTTATTTTTTTTCATTTTTTTTCATTTTTTTTTTTGAATGTTTTTGTGCTATTTCTATATTTTGTATAATATGTAAAAAAAAATCAAAATAATGAATTTGTGTTTTGATACTGCTTAATTTTGTTTGATGTTAACGGGTCAATTGGGTTCGACCCGTTAAGTTCGGGTTTGCGATGAAACGGGTTCGAATTTTGGCTAATAAAAATCGGGGTGGGTCTTGAATTTAATTATTATCCCTAATAATATTTAGTCAATTGTGGGGGTGGGTGTAGTGGAGGTGGGGGTGGGTGTTAATGATGAAATTAGGAAAAAATGATTATTAAGTAATATCACGTGAGGTGACACTTATAACTAGTTAGGTTAAGTGGTCACTAATTACTAAATTAACCCTTTAACTTTTTTTGGTAATTATGAATACTTTAGTTTAACTTTTATTCCAAATTACTTGTTACCACCTAACAATTCTTAACTTTAAATGCAATACAAGTTGCATCATTCTTTCTTGTTATATTACCCTTGTGAAATTTACTCTAACCATATCTTATTGTATAATTTAGGAAAACTTACAACCACCTACCTCCATAAAGTATAATTACAACAAAAAAAAAAAAAATCTATTTGAGAAATTACATCCAGATCCGTACAGTTTGTAAATTTCTCACATCCACCGCTTACAAAATGGTGTTAATGTAAGAAATCTACAAATTGTAGAAGGTGGGTGTAATTATTGAAAAATGAAAATTTTCTTTTTTTTTTTTGCAAATAGACCTTACCTTAGGATAGTTGTAATTTACCCTATAATTTATGACAAGACATATGCACACTACTATTAATAAAAATAAAAAACAAATAAAATCATGATAAAACTCCACTACTCTAGTGTGTGTGTGTGTGTGTGTGTGTGTGTAAATTTAAAAAAAAAAATATTAGTCATTTTTTGTTATCATGGCTTCCACAAAATTGGGACAAGAAATTGTGGCCTTGACCCAATTGACATTTTAAATTTTTTTTTTAATATTATAATTACACTACTATGATTTATGAAGCATGATGACGTTTGTTGAACATTATTGACGTCACAGTGACGTCATTATTTCAATTATCTTTAAATTTCCCACATAACCCCTTTTACAATAATAAAAAATGTTATTGATGTCATAGTGACGTCATTATTTCATAATTATATTCTGTTTCTTGAATTAATGTAGATGCTACAATGGGGAGACCACTATGTATCAAACATAGCAGGAGAAATAAGTTTGGTATGTGGATTGTGTTTATGGATTACAAGTTACCCTAAATTAAGAAGAAAATTGTTTGAGTTGTTTCTCTACACACACTATCTCTACATTCCCTTCATCATTTTCTTCGTATTGCACATCGGAATCGGCTTCGCCACGATTATGCTCCCCGGTTTTTATCTCTTTCTCATCGATCGCTATTTGAGGTTCTTGCAATCGAGGGACAATGTTCGGTTGGTTTCCGCTCGTGTCCTACCGTGTCGTACCGTTGAGCTCAACTTCTCCAAAACTCCAAGTATTTATAATTATTCTTGCATGATTAATAATACGTACAATTTCAATGTTCGGAATCTTGTAAAATTTTTTTTTTTTTTGATAGGTTTGAGTTACAATCCGACGAGTACGATTTTCGTAAATGTGCCCACCATTTCCAAGATGCAGTGGCACCCTTTCACCGTCACGTCGAGTAGTAACTTGGAACCGCAAGTGCTAAGTGTCGTCATCAAATGTGAGGGCAATTGGACAAAGAAGCTATACGACGTAGTTTCATCCCCTTCCCCTGCCGATCGTCTCCAAGTCTCCGTCGAAGGACCGTACGGGCCGTCAACAACTCATTTTCTCAGGTTAAGAAAATAAACCGCAACGCACAACAATAACGATATACGTCTGTATGTGTGTGTGTGTGTGATATATCGAATTGTTAAAAAAAACTCGTTGTGTTATAAATAATATTAGCAAAAAAACCCACATGAAGCATTTTTTTAGCACAAATCCCCCTAAATGATACCTTTTTAGGGGCGATTTGCTAATAAAATTGAATCATATGGATGATCTTGCTAATATTTTTCAACAATTAGAGTAAACACAACGATGCTGAAAGCAGTTAGCCCCTATACTAAATTACGAGTAAAATTTAAATTTCGCCACTTTTCGTGTCTCGATTAACGTGTTTTTAATCCGATTTTTTGCAGGAATGACATGTTGGTGTTGATTAGTGGAGGGAGTGGGATAACACCATTCATTTCCATAATAAGAGAGCTTATCTTCATCAAATCCACCCTCAAATGCAAGACTCCCAAAATCTTGATCATACCAATTTTCAAGAACTCATCAAATCTCTCCATATTAGACCTAATCCTCCCAAACTCCACCACCCCTTCAATTAACTTTCACAACCTAGACCTACAAATTGAGGCCTATATCACTCGAGAAAAAGGGCACCCGGAAGACAACCCGCAAACCCCACGAACCGTATGGTTCAAGCCCGATTCATCCGACAAGCCCGTTTCACCCACGCTAGGCCCGAATAGTTGGTTATGGCTTGCTGCGATAATCTCATCGTCTTTCGTCATTTTCCTAATTTTGCTCGGGATTTTCAATCAGTATGTGGTTTACCCTATTGATCGAAACACGAATAAGTTGTACTCGTTCACCAAGAAAGGATCGATGAACATGCTACTCGTGTGCTTCTCGATAGTGGTGACGGCTAGTGGGGCGTTCATATGGAACAAGAAACAGAATGCAAAGGAGGCGAAAAGAATTCAAGACACAGAGGAATCGGCGACGAGTAGGTCGTCGTCAGATTCGTCGTACGGTCAAGAAGATATCGAAATGGAGAGCGTTTCATTACAGTCGACCGGCAAATCCATCAATGTGCATTATGCTCAAAGGCCTGACCTCAAGAGTAAGTACAAAATTCACCATAAATATATATATAGATATATATATTATTTTTATTTATGAAGAAAGTGATGTGGAAATTCAAATAATGTAGGGATATTGTTGGAAGTGAAAGAGTCAAATGTTGGAGTGCTTGCTAGTGGGCCCAAGAAGATGAGGGAAGATGTTGCAGAGATATGCTCATCTGTACACGCAGAAAATCTCCATTTTGAATCCATCAGCTTCACTTGGTGAATGTTGTTTAAATTATGCATGGTCTGAAGCTATTATTATTATTATTATAAATATTATTATTATAATAATGATATGTAATGTATTTGAACCTGTTGTGTATTTGAAATTAATGGATATTTGTGTAAAATAGATTAAGATGATGCTATAAAGTAATGTTAGTTTTGTTTCTACTTTCAAGAGATATGTAGTAAAATTACTGATTGAAGTTTTTTTTCTTTTCTCTTGTATTTGTTATTTATGATCAAAATCACGTTTAAAATAGAAACGGTATTATTAAAACTGAAACGACATTTAATTTCCTAGTCTCCTAGAGGGTAAAACCCAGCAATGTTCTCAACCATATCAATCATCTTTCTGTGAATAATTCTTAAAGTTTCTTACAATTTATTAAAAAGAAACAATTTTGAAGTAAATTATGTGCTCCGGTATCGGGCTACATATAACTTAGTGTATCATAAAGTCATCGATATTAAATATGGACCTTCATACGAATAGCCATCCACCCCTCTTCCTCTATTTATCTACCTATCTATCCCGGACTCTCCGGAAATGGAAAAGAAGATAATACTTACTCCCGAAAACAAAAGGAAAAAAACGAGAAAAAAAACTAGAACGTTTATTTTATGCACAAACACATGGTTCACTATTACTTCTGCAAGGCTATATTTCCTAAGGGTTTTACATGCTACCTTCATAAAGACTCTTGCTGCAATTTCAGTTTCTGGAGAATATTCATCTGTAAGCTCAAAAGGTTTTCCAGCTTGGTAATGAATAATTGAGAGACTTTTCGTGTTAAAAATTCTCAATTAAACCGATCAAATGGGGTTTCAAATAAACCAGTTACCTCTAGTTCATGATTCTTCCGCATCAACAGCAGACGAGAGCTTCTCGTCCAACTCCTCAATCATGTCATGGTATTCAGCAAAAGCTGGATGTGCCTTTAGATTGTATATACATCGCAAAAATGCAATGAGCTAGATATAAAATGTGATCCAACAAAAATGATTTTTACGAGAAAAAAATAAATACCTGCATGGTTATGTTGTAGGCTTTCCACAGTCGTAAATCGTGCCTAAACAAATCGAAAAGAACCTGAAAAGACGAGGTAAACGGATAATCATTAGTTAACCAACTCGAGAAAACAATGCAGAGCAGAAGTTTTAACAAGAATGTCAACTATACCTCAGAACGCCTCAATAATGTGGCCAAGACTACTATCCATTCTTTAAACTTGACTGAGCACATATGTGCCAGGAGGAATTCTGCGTCCAAACGACTTTGCAAAGTTCCCATATGAAGCTACATCGACAAGCAACAAATCGATGAATATTCAAAAATCGTTACATATTATATCCAATTAGATTTAAGCGGCTTGTTCAACCAACTCAGCTTAACTTCAAGAGTACAATCAAATGAAGCAGCACCTAAAACTAAACATCAAGCCCAAATGTGAACAACTCTAGATAGATTACCTTCTGTGCAATCATTTCAAGCCCTGAAGCAAAATTATCCAAACGAGCACTTCCATATCTTTCTTGTTGAAGATACTCCTGTAACAAAACAAAAAGAAAAGAAGATACTCATGTGACAAGTTCTGATACGCTTCTAAAGATAGAAGATGGACAAGAAAAAACTTTTCTGAATAACTAAAAGAGAGTGAATTATACCACTAGATCAAATTGTGTGCCTTTGACAAATGCAACAAGCTTTGAAAGCTCTTTTCCGGACATCAAATAGCTGGCATGGCTTTGTAAAATACTTTTAACAGAAGCAACATGTGCACTCTGCTCTTTGAATGAGGTGCTGCTATACATTCCAAGAAAATCAAAAAGTGTATAAGCTATCAAGACAGAGAAGTTGAATGATTGCAACTTGCGAAGAAGTCAATTAAGGCCTATAAAAAAATAACTCAAGGCCTGTGCTTACCTTTTTGCATCCTGTGGTTGCTTCCTAAAACTGGAAGGGAAAAGAAAATATCCCAAAAATCTTGGAGAATCTCTGTCAGAATCAGTATTTGTGGGTTCATATTCTCTGCCTGATCTTAGTAGAAACCTCACCTAAGAAAAAGAATTCAAGAAGAAAAGATTAAAAGATTAAAACATAAAAAGGAGAACGTCAAACATCCTCCAGAAAGTTACACAAGTAATGTGGACACATACCAGCTCTCCAGCCAGTTCGTATAAAGATTCATCAAGCGTAGCCTAAAAATTGAGAAGTCCTTGTCAGAATATAAAGCATTAAATGTAGATGTACTTGAGAAAAGATCGAACACTCGGGTATTATAATGAATAATACTTGAAATATCGGCCATTTGAACCAGATATTATAGGTAGTGTGTGCAATTACAACAAACAAAGTGTTGAGTTAGGGTTCTATAGTAACATTCTCGTTACAAAGAATAAAACCCTTTCAAGTTTCTTACGTATCTTTATTGGACCACAAATATGACTACATCTGCACGTGTCTATTCGTGAAGGAAGAGAAAGAAGCATGTAATCACCTGCAATAAACGCAAGGCAAAATATTGGCTCACAGCAGGACCCTCAAGCTTCGCAATGACCTGTGGCAACACAAATAAACAGGTTCGTAATCAGCATAGAAGGATAATTTTCACATGAAAAATGTTGCACGGAACTATCCTCACTTTCCCCACTCATACAGAAATATGAACATAATCAACATATATAGATAATCATTCTATGACACAATACCACAACAGAAGATCAACTACAAGCCAAACACATATGTGTATAATACATGCACATAACAACCAAGCAATATGCAAAATAATACGAATATGTTTCTGAGCACAGGAATGATCAAGTAATAAAGAACAAGATACATGCTATGTGAAGGCTACTACGTAAACTAAGAAGAAACTAATCATTTTTTTGTAACCGTTCATTTGATGACAACCATCATGTATGAACAGCAAGAAGTAGGTCTATTATACTGTTAATTATATTTGAGATTACAGGTCTACTTAATAATAAGAGATTTAAAAGCATGAAATCCCCTCCTATACAACCAACAAAAGAAAACAAAAATAAGACAAGGTAATCAAAGTAAATAGTAGATGATAATGCTTAGAATATGTACATGGTAATGAAAATGGCACTTACAAGTATATAGCAGGCTGCAGTGCGGTACCATCTTCGTTGAAAGCATTCTTCAAACAACCTAAGCATCAAATATTTGATTCCTTAATTACAAAGTAAAGCAGGAAAGGTCACTTTGCAAAGGATAAAAAAATAGAGAAGACATGATTCATTTTCTAAGTTAGATTTTTATGATAGAACAAAGTAATATATAGGTGATAAGGTAGAAAAGAACTAATAACTCTTAAATTCAGAATACATGTACTCATTCTTTCGAGTGACGATGTTAATTGAAGTTGTTGGTTATTTGAAGACAAATGATGGGTTCAAAATACATGGACATAGGAAGTCATGTTGTTAATATCTAAGAGAGAATGGTTTACAGATTCGTGGTTTAAACATCTTTTGAAATTCCTCCATCTGAAATTTGATACGAAATATGGTAGTATATTATTGGGTAATCAAAATTAAAATTACTCATAGGCCTAGTTTCCAGTATTTGTAGAACAAAAGTAAGAAGATGAAATCCCGTACTCAGTTGATCTCCCAGCAGCAGAAAATAAATCTGCCCAATGTCGACCATCGGTTTTCCTCGCTACACTAACAACGACATCGTAATATTCAGGAAAGTATCTGATCAGATCACATGTCTTCTCCAAAAGGGATGTAGTATGATTGGCTCCTGCTGCCTGGTTTTTGCTTGAATTTTGGCTGTAAAAAATTGTTGGACATATTAAGCACATAAACTAGAAGTTAAGAGCATTTTATAATAGTCATACATCAACCCTAGAGCAAAGTGAATTTGACCAAAATTAATAACAAACATCCCCTCCAGCACCCTTATATTAGAGGAACAGCATATATGGCACAATATTGAATAGTGTTTATTTTTTCAAGGAGAATAGTTATTGGTTCCCCAATTCCCCTCCTGATGATTCAAACCCATGAAAAACTAGGTCATACCGTCATAAACTTCTCAAAAATGCAGAACTGTGATATGAAGATAAATTATGACCATTGTCTTTGCTCCTAATACCCAAAACGGCATATGTTATATTCAGTAGCAACGTTCATCCATACTCAATAACTTGACTCAACTTCAGTGGTCGAAAGGGTTGTTTGGTGTATAATTTGAGTGCATTATTTTTTTACAAAATGCTCAGACAACCATGAAATTAATTACAGATGATGCTTAAGTGGTTGGTGGATCCAGAGTCCCAAGACAATGAAATTCATTTGTAAATTGCTGGCCCTCAGAGAACTCTTACAACATCCAGGTTATGTACCAGGAAAGTAAAACGACCAAAATAAAATCATAAATAAACATTTCTTGAAATAATCGTTCAGTTGACCTTGAAAGTCAAATGAGATTCTCAATTCTGCTGTGGCAAAAGAAGTACCATTGAGTTCAGAATGGAGTGCCAATGTGCAATAGTAGATGAATTAACAAAATATTCCTAAACAGTAAACACAATTACCTGGAAATTTCAGCATCAAAAACTGTAAAAAGAAGCCATTCCAGACAATGAGAAAAATGTGGTTTCTCCGATGATAATTGTGCTAGGCGTAGAGCTTCTTCCCTCTTGTCCCGCTGCATGAAACGCAGGAATTACTTCAGTTTTTTTCATGTAAAATATTTTTCTATATTCCCTAACCAATAATAGAAAACACAAGTTAAACAGCCAAAGAAAAATTATCGATGGTGAAACATTCAATATCCAGCTCCTGCAACACCCCTTTTCTCCAACTTCACGACCCCCCACTCTTCCCTATCATATGTCGATCGGCTATTATAGATTATGACATTATGTGAGGCAACACGGAGAAGTGGGGAGAGCTAGTTTCGGAGAGGAATTATCCACTATTTTCAGTTTCACAACAAAGTGCTGTCACAGGATAACAAGACTAATTTTAGAAACATCCAAAAATGCACGGTTATGTACCTGAAGAAGATGACGGAGTAGACAATGTAATATGGTCTGTGCTTGAGGAGATGGCTCAAAACATGGGAACTCGGTACATGCTGAAAATGACATTCTCTGGGAAACACCAACTACTACACCAGCATTTGGAAGTAGACCGAGTGGGTATACCTCACGATCAAATTCCAGCTCCGGATCCAACTATCACATAAACAACATTACATAAACGAAATGAGATGATAAAGTGTTGACCTTAACAGCAGCATTAAGCCATGAACTATGCCTGCTAGTCTGCTACTCCATGTCTTTGATTACTCAATAAAATATAGTTGAACAATGAACATCAAATGACAACATAAAGAAACAAAATGAATGCACTCAACGTAAACTTAAGTGATATGTACAGTCGTAGATTCTCAAACATTTATTTTGCATGCTCTGTGTCAGACTACACAACTACACTACCAGCTTAGTACTTGTTGTCTAACACAGAGATCCACGTATCTCTAAAACATTTGATGCAAAGAGAGTCGAGTTCACAGTTTTATACAATACCTGCAAGAAGTCTTCCTGCTTAAAAGGATCAACACCTGGAGATGGATACCAAACCTGTAGAAGAGCTTCAACCAGTATTTATATCAGACATGTCGAGTAGAATGGACAATCTTCCATTAAGAGAGGTAATGGCTATGGAAACTGTTACCTGCATCCCTCTGTGGCCATAGTCTAGCCAGGAAACTTCCTCAATCAAGTTTGTTTTCTCTTCTGATTGACCGCAAGTAACCCAGAATAACTCTACAGAGTGAGTGAGCTCTATTTCCCGTCCATCATCCAAATCAAGCAGCGACAGTTCCCCATTCATCCGCAATATTAAACATCTAAAATCACATACAGCTAATCACCAGCCAAACCAGAAGTTCCTAAACTATAAATTAAGAATCTATAACTTAGCACGTACCTAGCAGGTTCTCGCGTTAATAAATCAGAAGACGACGAGATATCACTTCTTAATGTATATTCCCGTGGAAGCTGGTCAGGAATAAAATGCATTGCAGCTGGATGGCTCTTTGCGGTCATGATTGAAAGCTCTCGTACTGTAGAAAGCTGTTTGTCATTTTATCACTTAAAAAAGGCATGGAGAATAGTTAACTTTACTGCTATAATTTCATATCACAAGAATATTTAATTCAGTTGACATGGCTAGAACTAAAGTCTAGAACTATGTTGTATCATCCAACTGAATTCAAAAACTGTTCAAGCAACACCGCATCAAAGCTTTTCATTACCTGTAAATCTGGAGTACTAGATGGTGAAAGTTCGCCAGCTAATTTCACATGGTATATATGAACATCAAATGGGCGATAAGTAACAAGCAAATAGTCCTGATAAACATCCATGACCATTGGCTTTGTGAGCAATTGCTTCCGACAAAGTAGTGAACTTTGATCAAGGTGATATCTTGGGTAGAAAAGCAATTCATATCTGCAAAAACCAATACACAAACCAGGTGTCGGGACTCGGGATAGTAAATCAGTGATTTGTAGTAATTTACATGAAACTAACTGCAGCAATAGGTAGGCAAAAAAATACACACAGAAAGAAATTCACAATAAATATCTTACTCTATTCATTGTTCATTCTTGTATCCTTGTGACATGCATCAATCAACATATAACCATTTTCATTGAAAAACAATGAACCTAGTAAAAAGAACAAGCCCAGTGGGGAATATATCACAACAAAGTGTACCAAGAACACAACATGATGACAGGGCATCAGCCAAAACGTTAAGCAAGAAGCACGAGTGATAGATCAGATCCAAAGACATTTTATAAACACCTAAATTCATAGCAGTCAACAGACTAGCATTTGAAACAAACTAGGAAATTTGATTGCTAACATTTAGCTACATCTAAAAAATATGGCGGTTGATTTCCTTACGTGTTGGAAGAGTCCACATAGTTGCAAACAACAACAATTTTACCCAGCCATAACAAACCCTGGCACTGAATTTGTTGCTCCTGAGTAACATCTCCAAACACTCTCCATCGCTTTAGACGTATGTCGTACAAGATTAAACCATGGCGCCCGGCAACTGCCAGATACATTCCGTCCCTACTGGCAGCAACATGTAGAACAGGCCAGTTTTGAGAAATATAGGAGACCTGGTACATTACAGAGTCAATCAGAAGCAACATCTTATAATGAAGGGAAGAGAAACGGAAAGGGCAGCCAGTAATCAGAATTGTGTTTGATACATAACTGGAAGATTAAGATGCAAGATCTTAAGTTCATCAGTATCTTCTGACTGAACAATAAGCAAACGGTCTTCACCATAGATAACTTGGCGTGCATAGGTTGTACCAGAAACACCTCTATTGAGGCAGCATTTGCCAAAAGAAAAGGCAATAATTCTCTCTGAAGATCTTTCTTCAATAGCGTAAAGCCTATATCCATGTTCATCCCAGTGCATAAGCGAGGTGCCACCCATCATAGGCTCATACTTGAGATCCTGGTTCGGCTTAACCACAGGAGAAGAAACAGAGCTCAAACCTATCTGGCGGATTGTAGACATCAAGCGACAACCAGATATAGACCAAACAGTAAGCCCTCTTAACTTCCACCCAACTGCAAAAGAAGAGTTATCAGGTGTCCAAGCAATACATTTGACAGGACCAGTATCTTCCGCACAATATCTGCAAAAAAGAAATAGAGAAGGCATTAAGTCTTATTAGTTATAACTAGAAAGGGACAAATTTCTAAACCAATTGAAGTATACACACTGAAATATTGAAACGAATCTTGAAGAAATCGTAGCTATATATAATAATTATATACACATGTCGGGTTCACACTAACTCCAAGCAATTAATTAATAAAAAATGATGGCCATATCCCAAAAATATTTGTACTGTAAGTACGGGAGGTGTATATATCTCTCCAAGATCTTCAAAATGAAAGAAACCATACCAGTCTCTAAGTCCTTTCTCACTGTCAAGTAGTCCTATTTTAGATTAGTCAACTAGTTTTCACCAAAGCTAGCTATACTGAGAACAATATCCAGGAAATTGCTACTTGCTACATGTTATAGATTGTAATATATTACATACATAGCTAGGATGGATTAGCTTATATTTAGCGATATTGATTGATATAGTTTCATAGTTTAGCTTAAAGTTATCGATGTATTCCTTTATTCTCAATACAGCAGAATATGAATTCCCCATTCACTCTTTACACCATACAACATACCCATAGCAGCTATCTACATGGACATGGAGAAAGTGAAAAACATAGTCACTAAGCATCCACGAAAGGAACAGTAATAATATGCCATTGCCATCAACATGCACTATTATTTTCATTCAACAATCTTCATTGAATAAAAAAGACTTACCCCCAATCATGCAAAGATACAGAGCGCATAAAGGATGCAGAATCTGCAAGGTCATATAGCTCAACAGTGCCTTTCCGGGTTCCAACGGCAAGAATCTGTTGCTCTGGAGCCACCGATGCACATACAGCCTCCCCAGAGCCTAAACTCCTTTCAACTAAAATGGATTCGGCATGCTTTAGACCTCTCTTGCTCACAGAACACTGAATGAGTTCCCCATCAGAAAACAGCACAAATAATAGCCGTAATGTAATGGAAAACTCAAGATGGACAGCTGCACGACTCTGAGATACAACATGGTTCACATGATTGGACCCATCTACAGCTTGAACGCCAACAGATGGCAGACCATTGCCCAAGTGATGGGAGAGCTTATTAGCAATAATGGAGCTATTCGGCAATACAGCAGGGGAAAATGCGCCGCAAAACTGTGTAATGATCAGGAATGTTATTCACCTCACCAGTGGATCAATTCTCGTTAGAGTAAATAGTAAACTTTTTCAAGCATAAAACAAACAAGGAAAATAACCATCACTCATACGAAAAATATTTCAACATTCCAGCTATGTATCTGTTGGTATACATTTGAGAAAGTAAAGACATTCTTATTCCAAAAGCACATACCTCGCCCTTCCAAGAGATGTTATACAGTGATCCATCAGAGAGTCCAATAAGCATGTGTTTGCTATCACAAATAAAGTTGCTCCTGTCATCCGAACATGAATAATGATATTATACTGAGATCCAAAATCAAGGAAATCGAAGGTTCATATTCAGCTCAAAAGTCAAGCATGCTAGGTGCTTCTACCATACATGAGGAAAACACAAAATCAAGTGAGATGCACAATGAACAATCAAGTTAACAGTGGATGATCAACCTAATCATCTCACCAACTCTCCCCCCATCTCCAAGTCCATCAAACTCGGATCAGATGATAACTGGAAGAAAACGGAGTGAGGGCAGAGGTCATTAATGCAAAGAATCATCAAGAAGCTCTTGAAAAATACAGAATGAAGCTTATGGAAGTCGAATTAGTTTCCTCTTCTATAACAAAACTGATCAAAAGACACTCATAAAAGAGAATGTTAAAAATTGCGACTACTTCGCAATATTTGACATAAGTATATACTTATGGATGCTATTATCTTGATAGGAGTTACAGAAAAAAATCATCCTCTTATCAATGTTTTAGAACATCATTCCTTAAGTGTGCTTTCCTGCTGAACCACGACAAAGTAATTCAAACAGGAAAAAATTCCACTCAGATATCAGGTTTCTGACGAACTTTAGATTAACAGATTTGCTTTATTAAACAAAAGTTTGTCAATAAAACTTCTAGCGATTAATTTTTACTTTATTTTTTTAAAAGAAGAAGAAGAAGAAAGAAACTGTCTACATGAGATGACAAAAAAATCATATAGGATTGAGCGCAATATCTGCTCCCAGAGGAACACCATGATAAAAATTATTTACCGTAGCATTGCATTATAACTTTTATCAATGTGTGCCAGCAAATGGAAAAGCCTCCTAAAGTAATATATGCAGGAACAATGAAATTATTTTATAGTACATAATAGCCTTACAGAAGCAAATACTGAAGCAACATCTCATTTCTCATTTACTTTATTATCCTATTTTATCCATGGGTGGGGCTTATGAAACAGTATTAGAATAAGAACGCAGTGACACAGTGGCAGAGAAATGAGAGATAGCTGCTGCCCTATACATATATATCTAGTAGGTAATAGATTTTTGAAGCCAGACAAAGGATATATGTTATGCAGGAAATGAAGTTTATTACATGATATAGATGCTTACACGGTCAAATTATTATTTGCAAAGGGTACTTGCTCTCCAAGGAGTAAAGATACATTCGCAAGAAATAAACCAGTTGGTTGCTTCCCGCCAATAAGTATTTTCTTTTCCGTGAATTGAACCTTATAAATATGCAGATAAAAGGACGATGTCTGCAAAAAGGGAGCAATATTAAATAACCAAAATTCAGAAAACAAGATTGAGTCGCTAGTTAAATTACATTCATCCTATACGTACAAGTTGTGAACTTATTGATAAAAAAATGGAGATGTCAGTTAAATATATGCTCCTAGATGAGTATGCAATCCAAAAAAAATTGGTGCCACCTCATTCACAGTTTGACTATCCAAGAAAAGCATTATCAAATGATATAAAGAAGAAATCATTTATAAACCACCATTTTTGGAGAAGGACTATCACCAAATGAGAGTAGTAACTAATGTAGCCAAAATAATCACACCACGACATCATTGTCAGTTATCTGACAAGATATTACCAACTACAGTGTCACACTACAAAACAGCAAATATAAAAAACACTATACAAAGAAATAGCGATCCCTCGTATAAAACATATGTGTTAACTGGCCGTCTATATAATTCATTTTCTCGCATTGTCTCCAAACAACATAAGTCTGCTAAGCACTAACACGAATGCATTTAATACAGTTCAATTATTTCTAACAAGTGACAGTACACGGTGCGTATTAAATCATGGGGTGCTAGCTTACAGATGATCTTAAAAAATTACAAAACCTTAACAATGTGCTGCTCTAATTTATTTATGCAACAGAAGCACAGCACAAATCACACATTTTACTTCGGGATCAGCACCTCCTATTGAGATGCCTACATTATATCCAACTAATTCAAAATACTTACAAGGATAGCAATAAGCTTCGTGTCCGGGCTCCAAATTGCCTGCAAATTCTCCCCTTCTCTGCGAATCGATTCCGCGTCTCTCTTGTACTTCCCCAATCTCACTCTATGCTGCGATTACAACAACCCGAGCTCAAAATTCCCAAATTCAAAAAATAAAGGAAACACTAAATTCAAAAAACTCAACCAACAAAATACAGAAACGACAATGCGTGTGACATTACATACTTGAGAAGAAGACCAGAGCTCGAGGTGAGTGGGGCAGACAACCAGGAGCAAGCGATTCACAACTTTGAGATACACGATCTGCTGCGTGGATGCGCAATTTGCCAACTCTAGCGGGATGACCTGCGGCCATCCGTATGCCATATACATATTCGAATATTCGTGTGTGTGTGTGAGAGAGAGAGAAAGAGAAAGGTTTTCAGAGAGAGAAATTCATGGAATCTGTGTTGAAGAGTAGAGAGAGAAACCTAGGGTTTCAGAAATTGGAACTGGATCGGTAGATTTTTGTTCGAGAAGGTGAGTGATGCAACCATTTTTTTTTTTTTTTTCAGCAGAGAAGAAGATCTGAGATTTTCACAGAACCAAGTCTCGAATTAATTTCTATTCCAAAAAAGAAAAAGAAAAAAAAAAAAAGGGGTCGAAATAACTTAATTGTACATTTACGCCCTGTAATTACCGTATATATGATATTTAGCCCCTCAAATTTCTTTGGTGGACTGGTGCAACATTATTAGTTGGGCTATTAGGCCTACACACTGGACTAGTTCTTAATAAAGCTCCCTATTAAGCCCAACTCTTTAATTACAAAAAATAAAAAATAATAATCATCCAAAAAATAAAAATAACAATAGAAGAATATAAATAAATTAAAAAAATTATAAATTAGTTTAA
The DNA here is from genome assembly GCF_000504015.1 of Erythranthe guttata. Next base: position 1,335,274 of record NW_012193538.1, on the reverse strand, counting down.
TGTAAGCAATTAATTAAGCTAAAATAGGTGAAAAAAATAGAAATATCCTTTAAATTTAATTGATTATTCGACACGCAATCCCAAATTGATCGTGAAAAGCCCATTCGTGTTCGGTTCGTTAATATAATGTAGCAGGCCTGAAAACATACTTTTGTTTGATATGTTATGATTCGGCTCGAACTCGAGTTCGATTCATTCTTAACTCTGACTGAAGCTCGCTCGAGGTTTGACTTCATTGCTTATTCGATAAAAAAATTCGAACAAACTTGGACAAAAATTGCGTTTGGATCGGTTCGTAGCTTTACCGGTCTACTTGCAATGACTTATTATAGTCAATGTCTGTTGCAAATTTGCAAGGGAAATAAAATCTGGTATTTATATCAATTTTGGTAAAAAAAAAAAAAAAAAAAAAAATCAAAGTCTTCATTACTTTTCAACTTCTATTTTTCTAGATTCAAAGAATTTCATTCAAGAGTTGTGCTTTCACAATTTAATGCTAATTCATTCAAATCTAGAAAGTTCTAATTTCACGAGGTTGGTACGCACTAAGATGGCGTTTGGTTAAGTTTATAAACTATTAAAAAATTTATAAGCTATTTGGTATTTTTTTCGAAAGGAAATCTTAAAAAACCGTAAAATAAGATCTTATAACGAGAAAATTTATTTATAAGATCATTACCCAAACACTTTAAAAATCAACTCTTAAAATAACTTATCAGTTGTTTAGACTTTAGAATAAGCTCAGGCAAACCACGTTCCTAAATTTATTCCCAAACAAAAAATAATTTAAAAAAGGGTAATTACAACCAACCCCCTGAGGTACAGTTAATTTACGAAAAAAACCCTCTTGTTTGGATAATTACATCAACCCCCTCAACTATGATTTTTTTCTTACACCTCCACCCTTATGGTGTCAAATTCAACCTAATCATCTGAATTTCGTGGAATGTGCTCTAGTTTGTACTCGTTTTGTGTAAAAATACAATTTCTGATGCATCACAATCTGATATATACAAGCCAAAGAACACATATTATGACCATCTTGCTTCAAAATATGGAGTTCGAATGTGATAAAACGGGTACAAAAATGATAATATTTCATATAATCTAGAAGATTCCACTAAATTTTATAATTGAGGGATCATTGTAATTACTCAAACAAAAGGGGGATTTTAGTAATTTGACCATACCCGAGGGAGGTGATTGTAATTTACCCTTAAAAAAAATAGAACAATAAGTTAGTACTAATTTAAAAATCGAAAAAGAAAAAAAAAAAGGACTGATGACGTCACGAGTCTCCAACAGTCAAGAGCGCGTCCTCTCCACGCGCCACCGCAAATCCATGAATACTGTAAAATACTCACAGCATCCTAATTACATTAAAAAAAGCAACCCAAATCCAAATAGAGTTCTTGTAAATAAAAAACACTAACCAGTAAATAATTCAGTTGTCACCACACAAACAATTAATATAATCCGAGTCCAATTAGACATTCATACTATATATTTATTACAGGGCGCAGAGACACTGATTCTCCATTGGAATATTCAATCCTCACGCCGCCCCATGAATCTTTGATTCTACCGAGTTTGAGAAAAATAATTATTTTTTTTTTTTTAAAAGAAGAAAAAAAGATGGGAAATAATTTGATTGTGGGTTTATTATTATTATGTGTAATCTTTACATTACATGTTTATTCAAGCGACTCGCAACAATCGCCGCCGTTCAATACTTACACCATCTCCAGCTTCTCCTATGGCAGAACTCTGGTCAAACCGTACGACTGGCATTATATCAAAGGTAAACAAAAATTCACCCATTAATTAAATTTATTTTTATATATATTTGTTGTGGTTTGAGGTTTTTTTTTTTTTTTTTTTTAGTGTTCTTGATTGCAATGTTTGGAGGGCTGTGTTCAAATTTTCGACTTTTTTTTCGAATTTCTATTTATGTTTTCGGTGTGTTTCGTATTGATGTCTTGTAATAATCGGAAATTTTTGTTTGATGTATTTGTTTTCGTGGTTTTCGGTTTCGATTTTAGCACTTGTTATGCTTGAATGGCTGAGGCCAACATTACTGATTATGTGAATGTGATTGTATATAGCATTATACTTTTGGATCAATTACCGGGAATCGTGTCCTTTTGTGATCACATTGTTCGGGTTTTTTTTTTTTTTTTTAATAATTTGTTCGACGAGCTTTACTAATGTTCGACAAGATTCAATTTTGCTCTTGTATATCTCCGTTCTGGTGTGATTGTAGCAATTGCGAGTTTTTCCGCCTCGGTTTTACGAGGCGGAAAAAAGTTAGTTCTTTTCGTGTTTAACCAATAAATAGTGCCACAAGTTTCACGGTAGCAGCAACGTATGTCAAAAAGGATATACTCGTTCTACATACTGCATTCGATTTCAATCCGCTTTTTCAAATTCTTTTTATTCTTGATCTAATTCGCACGAACTTATCGATAACCGGATTAATTCGTTTTCGAAATATCTTGCTTCGTCGCATTGCAGTTGAATTGCCACCATGGTTCTCTTCGTTGTCTTTAGCATTGGAATCAGATGTCGACCTCGTAAGTATCTACCAATCCTCGTTCGTTCGAAAGCGTGACGTATTATTACTCTTGGCTTACGTTTTACGATATAATTTTTTTTTTATTTTTTTACAGGATTTAAATAAAATAAACAACGCATCTGCAAGCTCTCTGCCGATGATATGCTTTCGAGAAGGAAGCCCTCCTCTCCCTGATGTATATAACACATCTCTAACGGGCCTAGGTAAAAAAAATTAATTTCTTAAACACAAGTTTCGTTTTATTTATTTTTAAATTTTTTTTTTATTTTTATTTATACTTGATATATAACTGTCGAGAAATTTATTTTTCGCAGTGATAGATCGCGTTTCGAATGGTTCCTTTATTGGGACACAAAGTCTTCAAAATGTCGACAAGTGTTACCCGATGCAGAGTAATATATCATTACGATTGACAAACGAGCAGGTTTGTTTTGGACGTCTAGTAACAAACGAGCTTTATTTATTTATTTAATTTTATTTTTCTTAAAAAATCGCCCGAGACGAACTATGTTTCTGTACAGATTTCTCCAGGCACATGGTACCTTGGGCTATTTAACGGCATTGGATCGATAAGAACACAGTCCAAAATGGTATATTATCGATTATTCTTCACAAGATTCGATTTTTAAGATTTTTTTTAATCACAAATACTTTTTCGTAATTATAAAAAGGAGTTTATTTTCTATTGCCAGATTAATCGAGGCTCTGCGTATTCCTTTAGCGGAAATGTCACTGTCGAGGGATGTTCGACCTCGACAATGTTGGGCCAATTTTGCAACCAAACAGTCACTGCACTCTCGTGTAACGACAGCTTTAATTTAACTGGAAACGGGAAAAATATCATTTCCTGCCAAAATTCAAACGGACTTGTTTGTCACGAAAACGACAAACCGAATATGTACTCGTTCGATGTGATGGCAATTTCGGAAGAGATATTTATTTCGACAGCCAATTTGACATTCAACAATACGCAATATTCAAATATCACGGGTTTGATGTGTTATGCTAGACACGGGGCGATGCCAAGCAAATCCGTTTATGATTTTTCCGGTGAATTGAGTAAATCCCCTTTGGTTATAAATTTTCCGAAAATCGGGAGGTGGTATATTACTATTCTACCCATTGATATCTCGAATAAAAGTGAGGTGGCGCAAATAAATAGTTCGAGATTGTGCTATTTCTTGGGATTGCAAGTGCTTCAGTGCCCTATGGGTAAAGCTGGATCGAACTGCACATTTGAAAGATACAATCTTCAGGTAATAATTTTTTTTTATGCTTACGAGGTTATATCTTTAGGCCTCGTTTGGTTGGTAAGATTGGCCATGATTAATTAAATAATTGTATGTTTGTTAGTCCAATAATTTTTTGGGTCGGCCCGCAATTGAGTTTTTATAAGATTATTTAATCCTATTTTGGCTAATCTTATCTTACGAACAAAACGAGGCCTTAATTGATTATATCATGCCCTTAATCAATCTTCTAATTTCTTGATTTTTTTTATTTTTTTTTATTTTTTTTCCAGACATTGTTAAGGAAAAACCCATCTCTCCCATTCGAATCAAACTACATACCGATAACCGAAAAATTGTCATCACCGTCACCTAAATTTCCTCTACAACCCCTTGTGAGTAACTTCTCGACTGGAGGAAACACCACCGATTCTTGGACATATTTCGTGCTAGATATTCCCAACGGTGCAACCGGAGGAAATGTCCATATCGCCCTCACTTCTGATACTAAGATTAGTTACGAACTCTACGCAAGATTCGGGGGATTGCCTTCTCTTACAACATGGGATTACTTCTACGCAAACGGCACAAGCAGCAGCACCGGTTCGATGTTTTTCAAGCTGTATGATTACAGTGAGAAGATGATTAGTTTTTATATATTATATGTTAGAGGAGGAACTTGGAGCTTCGGTTTGAGACAAGTGGGCCGCGCTGGTTCGACCGGTGAAACTGATATCTCGTTGTCGCTCGAGAGGTGTCCGCAGAAATGCTCTTCTCACGGGACTTGTCAATCGGTTTTGGATACTAGTGGACTCGCTTTATACAGGTATTTTTTTTCATCATGCTCGTAAAAAAAATTAATTTACGACGTAAAATTTAACTTGAATCATCTCGAATTGTTTTTTTTTTTTTTTTTTTTTTTGTTTTGCTGTCAGTTACTGTGCATGCGATAGGAACCATGGAGGTTTCGACTGTAGTATCGAACTTGTATCACATCGAGGTAATTATTTTCTTCAACGTACTGAATTGTTTTTTTTTTATTAAAAAAAAAATTCTCGAGTTTTTGGCAATGAAATCTGCATGCACCGAATAATAATATCTATAGTGCTTGCACAACTGAAAAGGGCAAATTACGGCCATCCTCCGAGGTATGCTCAAATTACGAAAAAACCCCTCATGTTTGGGTAATTACAACCACCCCTCTACTATGTATTGTCTTACGTGTCCACCCGTACAATGTCAAATTTATCTACTGGAGGGGTTTTTTTGTAAGACAATACATAGTTGAGGGGGGTGGTTGTAATTATCCAAACATGAGGGGTTTCTTCGTAATTTGAGCTTTCCTCGGGCGTGGTCGTAATTTGACCGAACTGAAATAAGGATTTTGTGAGGGATTGTAATTATAAAAAAAATTGGATCTTTATTGCTTTCTCCCTCCGAATCTTTTATTTTATGTATATACATTGCAATATTATGCTTTGTTAAAGGAAAAAACGGTGAAATCTCGTGCAGGTCACATTCGACAGTCGATTTTCCTCATAGCATCCAATGCTGCAGCTATCCTCCCTGCCTATTGGTCCCTACGGGAGAAGGTATTCCGTATTAATATTATTTAAATTAATTTTTTTTCCATAAAAAAAATATATATAAAGAATATAAAATAATCGATATACTTATCTAATTTAATTTCTTCTCTAGGCATTTGCAGAATGGGTTCTTTTCACATCTAGCGGCATCTCAAGTGCACTGTATCATTCATGTGACGTAGGCACGTGGTGCGTCTTGTCGTTTCGTGTATTACAGGTACATTATACACGTTAAAAGTCTCGACTTTCGTTAGATTTTCCGGGTTTTTTTATTTTATTGCTAATTCTCGATTTTTTTTTTGTGTGTGATCTCAGTTTTTGGACTTCTGGCTTTCTTTCATGGCGGTTGTAAGTACTTTTGTGTACTTATCGACTATTAGTGAAGTCTCGAAGAGAACAATCCACACTGTTCTTGCAATTGTAACGGCTCTCTTGGCCGAAACGGGGCCCACCAGGTACTACTATTACACTATATATTCTTTTGATTTAGTGGGAATTTTTAAACATAATAATTAATAAAAAAATGTTTTTATAGGTCGAAAAATATCGGTTATGTAATGGGATTAGGAGCTGTAGGCCTTCTCGTTGGGTGGCTTATCGAGTTCTCTACTCGTAATCGTCAGTTGTTTTCCATTTCAAGAGAGTTTCACATGAATCTTCTTGACAGGTAATTTATTTATCAATTTTCATTTTAATCGAGCTTATCAAATAATAGAATATCGAATAGGTTGATTCGATTTTCAACCCGATTTTTCCTGACAATATGCATGTTTATTAATTTTTTTTTTTAATATATGGAATTAATTTCTTGATGAACTCAGATGGGAAAGTACGAAAGGGTGGGTTCGTAATATTATCAAGACTATCGTAAAACGCTTCCGCTGGGGATTTATTTTAGCAGGTTTTATCGCATTGGCTATGGCTGCGATTAGCTGGATAATGGAGAGCACGGAAAGCTACTGGATTTGGCACAGGTATACGATTATTCAAACTTAAAAAAAAAAAAAAAAAAAAGGGAATAATTTTAATTAATCTCGCAAATACTCGATAAATCATTAAAATGTATAATTTAATAATCGATTTCTCTCTTATTTTGCAGTTTGTGGCATATATCTATATATACATCGTCTTTCCTCTTCCTCTGCTCGAAGGCGATAGTTGCAACATTTGAATCTTCGGATGGGAGCTATGAGTTGACTCGGCAAAATTCGTTCACCGGTGGTCAACAAAGACCCGAAGCATAGATGCGTTTTTTATTTACTTTTTTTTTTTCCTTTATAACTATTAATCGAGATATATAGTCAATATACGTAGAAGTAGCTTATTGTACATTTTTCTACATTTTCGGTACCATTTGTGTAAATAAATTATTTCATGCGATGGTAATTTTATAGAAAATGTGGAATTTTTTGATCAAAATTTTCAGTTGCAGATTAGATCTTCTGTTCTTGATGAAATTTAGTTCAATTTGCAAAAAAATGCAAAATACCTTGGCATAACATGGAAAAATATCGGGAAAATTACAGTATTCATCCCTTAAGTTTGCAACGGTTTCATATTTAGTCCTCCATATTCACAAAAATCACATTTGGCCCCTCATGTCTCAATAATTTAACACTTTTTGGTCATTTCCGTCAATTTTCCGTTAGTCCGTCAGTTTAGACAGAGACGGGCAAATGCTTGATTCCGTTAGTTTTAACGGAAAATTAACAAAAAGGACTAGAAGTGTTGAATTTTTGAAACATGGGGGACCACAATTGTGTTTTTTGTGAACATAGGGGGACCAAATGTGAAATCGGTGCAAACTCGAGGGACGAAAACTGTATTTTTCCTGAAAAATATTAAACCACCAAATATATAAAAATGTTGCAAATTGCAATATTTTGTATTACAAGGGACTTGTACAAAACTTCCCACAAATGAATAACAGAGTAAAGAAATCACAAACCAAACTATCACTATACAGATTCAAATCTTTTTGGAGTATAACTCATCTTTGATCTCAATATAATTAATTTCCTATAAATAATTAAATACATATAAAAAATAAAAATTTAAGACAACCTTAAATTCAGAATTTTGAAGTTAATAATTCAGTGTAATCTTTTCTGATGGTCCAAAGAATCTCAGCACATTTCCTCATAGGTGGTCTGTTATTTCTGTGTGGGGCCAAACACTGCCACGACAGTTCGAAAATCTTTTCCATAACGAAGTTGTTTGCTGGCGATCGAGTCAGCTTCGGATCCAGCGCTAAAACTGCTTCACCGCTCGAGAATTTCTTCATCGCCTGTATATTTAGTCAACAAACATCGTTAAAAGAAAAAAAAAGAAGTTACTTAAACTCAATTGATATTTAGTTCGATTAGTCTCTCGACTACTAATCAAATCAGATTAAGATATAATTCCGAACACGAACAGTCTCTCGACTACTAATCAAATCAGATTAAGATATAATTCCGAACACGAACAAGAAATCAAACCGTGCTTGAACACTACTTTGTACGTTAAATAAACACTAAGGCCTCGTTTAATCGGCAAGACTAGTCATGATTAATTACATAATTTGAGCTAATTGGATGTTTGGTTGGTCTAATAACTTTTCGGGCCGGGTTGCGGTTGTGAAACAAATTTAGATTTTCATAAGATTATTTAATCTTTATCTTAGGAACCAAACGAGGCCTAAGACTTTGCAGGGCCGACAATTCAAAATACTAGATGGGTGGGGCAATGACCCCTTCATACGAACACAAATGAATAGGGAAAAGAGGTGAAAAGACGTAAATACCCATTTAGTGGTAATTCGCTCCTTGAGCTCCCGTTTCGGCTCTATAGGCCTTCGGCCGGTTACAAGCTCCACAAGTAAAACACCGAATGAGTAAACATCACTCTTTTCGGTAAGTTGATAAGTTTTTAAGTACTCCGGGTCTAAATAGCCAGCTGTCCCTTTCACTTGCGTAGAAACATGTGTGGCGCCCGATTCACGATCGGCCGCCAACCTGGCAAACCCAAAGTCAGCTACTTTCGCTCTTAGGTTGTCTGTAAGAAGAATGTTCGAAGATTTGATGTCTCTGTGGATTATCGGATGGTCTTCATTTCCAAAAAAAAATTAAAAAATCATTCTTTCAGCGAGAGAAACTAGAAAATTCATAAAGATTATTAAAAAAAAAAAATTAACAAAAACACACACACACACACTAAACCTGTGTACATATGAAGATAAGTGACTGCATGAGCCACATCAATTGCAATGTCGAGCCTTGACGCAAAATCGAGAATATTACCATTAAAACCTGCAATGTAATGCAAGTCAGAAATCTTGAAATGACTAAAATGCCCCTAAATAAATATAAACGAAAAATAACTCACAATCCAAGTGGTCTCTAAGGGTGCCATTAGGAACATACTCAACAACGAGAATCTTTTCTTCTCCATATTCCAAAAACCCGTAAAATTTCACTAGATTTCGATGCTCCACTTGTGCCAGAGTTTTAACTTCAGTCTGAAACTCGACTCCCAAGTGTTGATCATAAAGAATCTGCCAAAAAAGAGAGAATCGAATTACCTTAAAGAGAGCTTATAATTTGCAAAGCATTTTAATTATTATGAATCACTTGTTTTTTTTTTAAACCTTCTTAGCACGTTTGACCGCAACGATGGTTCCATCTTGGAGTTGACCCTTGTAGACCGTTCCGAATCCACCTTGACCAATTTTAAAGCTAGGTGAGAAGTTTTTAGTTGCGTTGTTAATTTCTTCCATGGTGAATTTAACAGTCACTCGCTCGCTCGAGTGAGTCGAATTGTTTGAACTAGTGTAGATTCCCCGATTAGCACTTCGTCTTTTCTCACTACCAGAACTTGAAGCTTCTAAAAATAAAATAAATAAATAAAAAGAAAATCGATCGGATTATTTAAACATTAATCACACATGCCCACATTATGCCTACTAATACCTATTATTCGATTTTCAACATTTGCTTGTTTTCCATTTAGATTAACTGCAAAAATCCCAACAAATCAAATAATCTCGAGGAAATTAATTTTCGATTTTCGGATATTTCAGTGTCTTATTAACCATAGAGCAAATTAAAAATTAAAATTGATGGTACAAGAACACCCTAAATTTGATTTCTTAAATAAAAAAATAAAAAAATAAACAAATAAATAAAAATATAAAGAAAAAAAAAACCCTAGCTAAAGATCCTAAGAATCAAAGTCAAGATCAATGTAATAAAAAATGAAGAAAGTGTTAAAAAAAAAAAAAAAAAAGAATGGGTCAATTGAGTGAAGATCTTCTTACCAAAAGAATCATTACTGTATACGTTGGTCGAGGTTTTCTCCGGCGGTTCGGGAGGAGAGAAGCAAGACATCAGAGCATCAATGATGGAGCGCCCTACGCTCTTGGCGGGGTTTTTGGCGGCGGTGGCGGCGGCGGCGGTGGTAGCGGACTTGTGATGAGAAGAGGCGGGGGCGTAGGAGGAGTAAGTGGAGGAGCCCCGTGAATTAGACGTGTTTTCCGGTAGGGTGGCGTCGGAGCTCCGGCTCCGGCCACCGAAACCTGGGCTGTTCATTGTTAATTTTTTGCTGATGAGGGATGAGAGAGAGAGAGAGAGGAGAGAGAAATGGCGGGTAGGTGTGCAATAAATAAATAAATGGGTAAATTACAACCGCCTCCTAATGTAAGGTTTATTTACAAAAGAACCCCTTATTTTCCAATAACTACATCCATCTCCTTGAAATTTGTAAATGTCATACTTTAACACCCTTTTGTGGGATAATTACACTTTAGGCTCCTCATGTTTGGCCCGATTTCACTTTTGGTCCCCCTTGTTCCAAAGTGAACAAAGTTGACCTCCAAGTTTCAATTTTAAACACTCTTGGTCCCCGCCGTTACATTTCCGTTAGCAAGTAACGGAAAACACTATCTTGAGGTGAAAATTGAAATTCTAAAATCTTTTGGGGCTGAAAATAATTATAAATTTAAAATAGACTACTTATAATTTTTAATAATAATAAAAAAAAAAATCAACGAAACAAATTATTTTTTTAATATACTTAATATTATTACAATTGTACTACTTATATTATTAATTTAATAATAAAAAAAGAAATTAACCAAAAAGCTCTCATTATACTTAATATTATTAAAAGTTTAATTATAAGTAGTTTATTTTAAATATCTAATCATTTTCAGCCCTAAAAGAATTTAGAAATTTAACTTTCTCCCCAAAATAGTGTTTTCCGTTACTTGCTAACGGAAATGTAACGGCGGGGACCAAAAGTGTTCAAAATTGAAACTTGGAGGTGAACTTTGTTCACTTTGAAACAATGGGGACTAAAAGTGAAATCGGAGCAAACATGAGGGACCAAAAGTGTAATTATCCCCACTTTTGTAGGGGGTGAAATGTAGGAAAGTTACACATTTTAGGTGGTTGGATGTAATTTATCAAAGAAGAAAAGGGTTTTTTTGTAATTACACTTTATTTTAGGGAGATGATTATAATATATCCAATATCAAGTTGCAAGTTGTTAAACAAATATCAAATTGTCAACCACGGCGACTTAGACTTTTAATTTATTTTGTTAATGTAAAGACATTATTTTTGTGATATTTTGTTGTGTAATTACAACCTTACCCCCTCTTTAATAGCCTGAGATATTTGGTTTAATTAAAGAAATTAAGTATCTTTGTTATTGATGCAGTTTGATTTAAAATTGAGCAAAAATTAGTTCTTTTTTTTTTTCATTACGGTGAAATTAAGAAGAAGAAATGAGCAAAACGAACTAATTTTAAATGAAAAAATAAAGATAAAAAATGAAGCACATTTAAGTTTTCAGCCATTGCACTAGATAGTATATATTATATATAGTATATACATAGCCAACAGAGGGGTAAAAAGGTCAGAGAAAAAATGTAAATACGATTATTAATTGCCGATAAAAAGAAAGTCAACAAATAACTTAAACATACTTCTTACCCTTGTTGGCTTGTCTCATGAAGTAATAATAACTATAATTAATGGACATTTGCCTTGCAATAATCACATGCCAAAATCAATAATTATTACTAAACAATCTTTATCATTACAAATTATTACTAGTAGTACGTAGACAGGTATCATAGCATATTTTGAACCTTCAATAATAACAAAAAAATAAAAATAAAAAATAAATAAATAAATAATGGCTTAAATTTAAAAGTAGTTAACTACCACTCAAAAATGGTCTCACAAGCCATTTTTGTAAGTTTTTTTATTTCTCCAAACACCCCTCTACTTTTCTTTTCTTTACTCCAGAACCCCCCAAACTTTCCACAATTTGCCAAGATTCCCCCATCTTTTCAAAAAGTTGAAAACCAAAGCCCCACACACTTCCATGAAATCATACAAACAAACAAACAAACAAACAAACCCTTGTTTTCCCACACTCACAAACAGTAGCCTCCAATCTCTCTCTCTCTCTCTCTCTCTCTCTCTCTCTCTCATGTTGCAATGCCCATTATAAACGAAGCATAATTTTCAGGTAATTTTTTTTAATGTTTTTCTTTTGTTGTTTGCTGTGAAACTGAGTTTACTGTTTGTGGGCTCTGTCAGAAAGTTGTGTTTAAGGTTTATTTAGCTGCTATTGATCAATTCATGTGTGTTTGAATGCAACTATAAAGCTATAGTTAAATTTAAAAGCTTGTTCTTTTATTAAACAGAAAAATTAATTGATTGTTTTTGTAATACAGATCATGAAACTTGGATGATATTTGGTGCTCTGTTTGATTTAGGGGGCAAATTAGGGTTCTTGACTTTTATTTTCGGAGCTGAATTAGTTGGATTTCTTGTAAAGATTCGTTTTTTACAGTTTGTTTAGATGGAATTTTGCAACTTTTCCAACTTATGGTACATAGAAAACGGAAGGTTATCGATCGTCTTTTTACGAAATCGAGTCGACGAGAGACGTAAAATTTCACATCTAAATCCCCAGTCCACCCGATCGGAACGGTCTGAGTGAGATTTCATTTGAACTACAGGAGGCGTATTTATTGAAATCGAAACAAAACTCATGTCAAGTCGACAACCATTCTAAGTAGTTTATGGTATGGGGTACAAATTCATGATAACGAGCATCGGAACCCAACTCAAAGAAATGAAATTCTTGTGTAACAAGATTGTAGGCGGTGCAAACGCTTGATGGATATGAAAAGTGAAATGCCAACACCTCTCGAAATTTAATCCAACCAAACGGCAAGAGGGCAAAGGGCACATGGGAATACTTGTCGGAGTGAAATCGTTCAAATTCACACTTTCGAGGGGTAAAGTCAATGTTGTAAAGTTTAGTCCACTCTCCGGATTCCGACTTCATGTCCCAACCTTCCAAATACAAATCACTCGCGAGAACGAACAAAGACAGAGATTTTCCCGCTGAGAAATAAAACTTCGGTCTGCGTTCGTAACCACCTTGTGGTGATTGAGGAAGGGTATATTTCGTCATAGTTTCGGTGTCTACATTCAAAGTGAGAACATGGGTGTGAGTGTCCTATTGAGCCCAATGTATAAACCCTAGGGTTATAATCGGGTCGTTCAGGAGGAGCGTCTTTGAACTAGGAGATAAGTGTCTAGTACATATACGCCTCCAGGATGACTTGTCGTCGACACCACCAACGGTTAAAACGGCGCACTGGAAAACGTCTTTCTCGTCGTAGTAAGTGTGGACCACTTTATACTCCATGGAAGCTGGCGAATACGCTATACCGGACATATTGTGGTTTGATATTCGGGGAGGGAATGGTGGGACGACAAGCCGTTGATTTGTAATAGGGTTTGTGATTAGAAGATCGTGTTCGGGAGATACAAAATCATACTCGAGTATCAAACCGTTACAACTACACCAAACGAATCCTCTGATTTGGTGAACGAAGTTGGATACATCAAATCGGCCGTTTCTCATTGACACGAAAACCGGAGGGTGGCAGTTCAAGCGATCGGTGGTTAACTCGTGGATTACGAGTCCGGAAACTGAATGGTGGGAACGATGCGCGTGTACAAAGTCGCGAGCACGAGTTGTGCGGTACCACTTGCGGCAAACCACGGCGGCGTTGGGAATATCTTCCGCCGGGAGTTGTAGAAGAATGTGGAACAACAGTTCATCCGGAAGGGAATCCATAATTTGTGAATTTTTGTTCCTTTTGCAAACCCTAAAATAATAAGGGCGGCTACGGCGGCGGAGTGTATCTTTTGATTTCACCCCAGCCGCCGCCATCTGCATAATTAATACAGTAAAAATTAAAAAAAAAAACAGAAAACAAAAACTGAAGAAAATAGTGATGAGCAGCCAGCCATCTGTATAATAATTAAAACAGGAAAAAAAAAAAAAAAAAAAAAACAGACGGTGGTGATATATATGAATAGAAAGTACCGGTGGTGAGTTCGCTTTTTCGTTCGACACCGGGGTCGGAAAGATGTCCGAATGTGAATCGGAATCCATCAGCGGCCTGTTGACTGACGGTCCGGCGGCGGCGGCCTGTTGACTGACGGTGGTATATTGTGTTGGATATTGGGCCCAATGGATTTTATATACAGCCCATTAACCCATCTCTGAGGCCCAATAGCATTTTTTTAGATAGAGAGAGAAAGTGGAGAGAGAGATGGACTAATTATTAATTAATATTTGTTTTATTTCACTTTAATTATATAACTCTAATTCATGTTCATCCCATTAATGTGATAAACTTGCAATAAATCATATGGATGCCAAAATCAATAATTAATAATTATTACTAAATATAATCTTTTACCATTGCAAATTATTAACTAATTGGTACGTTGGTAGGTATCAAACTAAAAAATTACCACTTTGATGCTTCAAAATTAAAAAATCCTCCTCCAATGGAGAAATTAAAGTGAGAACTATTTTGATATTCAACCACCCCTAGGTGCAAAAATACTCCCTGGAAAAAGAAGTATAAAAAATGTAACCACTCCATTGACCTATCACTATTTGACACGTGGCATTTAATAATATAATTATTCATATATTTAAAATTTGATAATATATTTGATACTTGTGGTTGCAGTGAATTTTTTCCTTAAAGTATCAAAGTATTATATTAAGTATCAAATGAATATTTAATGCTCCATTTTGATGTATTTCCATTGGAGTTGCTCCGACATGAGTGGGGATTTTGGGCACTATTACATAGAATTTGAACCTTGAATGGTAAAATAAAAAAAATAAAAAAATAAAAAAATAAAATAAATAAAATAATTAGATAATGGTTAAAAGTAGTTAACCACCACTCAAAAATGGTTTACGTGCATATATCTACACCCAACACCAAAGCCTTCTCACAACCTCCCATTTTTGTAAGTTTTTTATTTCTCCAAACATCCCTCTACTTTTCTTTTCTTTACTCCAGACCACCCCAAAGTTTCCACTATTTGCAAAGATTCACCCATCTTTTAAAAAAGGTGAAAACCAAAGGCCCACACACTTCCATGAAATCATACAAACAAACAAACAAACCCTTGTTTCCCACACTCACAGACAGCAGCCTCCAACCTCTCTCTCTCTCTCTCTCTCTCTCTCTCTCATATTGATATTGCAATGCCCATAAACGAAGCATAATTTTCAGGTAATTTTTTTAATGTTTTTCTTTTGTTGTTTGCTGTGAAACTGAGTTTACTGTTTGTGGGCTCTGTCAGAAGGTTGTGTTTAAGGTTTATTTAGTTGCTGTTGATCAACTAATGTTGTGTTTATATGCAAAGTATAAAGCTATAGTTAAATTTAAAAGCTTGTTCCTTTATTAAACAGAAAAATTAAGTAATTGATTGCTTTTGTAATACAGAGCATGAAACTTGGATGATATTTGGTGCTCTGTTTGATTTTGGGGGCAAATTAGGGTTCTTAACTTTTATTGTCGGAGCTGAAGTAGTTGTATTTCTTGTAAAGATTCGATTTTTACAGTGTGTTTTGATGGAATGTTGCAACTTTTCTAACTTATGGTGCATAGAAAATGGAGGGTTATCGTCTTTTTTTACGAAATCGAGCATACTCGTCGTTTTGCATTTAGTGAATTATTGAAATTCCGTATTTAGATTAGCTTGCTATGTGTGTAATAGGCTAATTTCGAACTAGTTGAAAATTGAAATCATTCTCTTAACTTGCATAAGAAGTTGTCACGAATACGTTTTGTCTCGAAGAAGATGCTTGCCCTACTTGTCTCGAAGAGTACGACGAGGAGAATCCGAAAATCACGACGAAATGTAACCATCACTTTCACCTTTCGTGCATACTTGAATGGATGGAACGAAGCGACACCTGTCCCATCTGCAATCAGGTTTTGCTTCATTAGCCACAAAATTACGGTTTTTCTTTTTGAATCGACTCGTTTTTCGTATGTAATATCGTAACAAGAAACGCTTTTTTTCGATGCTCTTAATTAACAGGAAATGATATACGAAGCCCTCCGATTTGGCTGTGAATGAATTTGATTCTTGCTCGTTTAATTTTGGAGGCCATTATATTGCTGAAAGTATTCTCTCGTTCGGGATTAGAATGAACCCTTTCGCAAGTTATCGACGAACAACAAGCTGATGAGTGATTATGTGCAATGCTGCATTGCCTGTGTTAGTAAATATTCAAGTAATGTAACATGTATAGATTATATGTACAGTCTACAGATTACTGCATACACTGTAGACATTTAAAATTTAATGATGAATTATACAAGTTATCATTGATGTGATTTTTTACATTATATTTTATGGTAAATTTCGGCCAACCCCCTAAGGTAAGGTCAAATTACAAAAAAAACCCCTCATATTTGGGTAATTACAACCAAACCCATTAACTATGAATTTTCTTACACGTCCACCCTTGTGGTGTCAAATTTAGTCGAATCTTCTAAATTATGTGGAATATTCTTCTGTTTGTACCCATTTTATACCACTCGAGCTCCACAGTTTGAAACAAGACGATCATAAAACGTGTCTTTCAGCTTGTAAATATCAGATTGTGATGCATCAGAAACTGGATTTTTTAACAAAACGAGCACAAACTACAAAACATTTCATGAAATATAGAAGGTTATGTTGAATTTGACATCATTAGAGTGGATGTACAAGAAGATTCATAATTGATGTAGTTGTAATTACCCAAACAAGAGGGAATTTTTCGTAATTTAACCCTCTTAAAATAAATAAAACATTCTTCCATCTTTTTTAATAGTTGTAATATAATATTAATATAAATATTGATATTTTAATTTTGAATAGTTAATTAATTTCCCATCAAGAACAGAAGTCAAAAACGTTGATGGGTTCCAAGATCACCTGTCTGCCACAATATCCCCCATCCAGAACCTATTTTTACCAAAATACCCTCAAGAAACCCCACAACAAACCGAAACTTACCTGCAAGCAAATCACAATATCCAGGGCTATTTTCGTAACTTCACAACTCAATCTCTGTTCTTATTCTTGTCCATCAGTGACTGCTTTCTTTCAGATAATCAGATTTCCAAGAAAATAAAAAACTAAAAAAGTAAACAATAAAATTAAAAAAAAATAAAAAATCCCCACTGTTCTTCAACACCCAAAATTTCAGCTCACCTAAAAATGCTGTTTCGTTTCAGAGCGGAGGCAAAATGTCTATGCACTTAAACCCCATTTTCATTCTAATTTGCTTCTCCTCTCTCTACTTTCTCACTCTAGAATCGTCACTGATAAAACCCATAACCCCACACGCTGCAAATTCGACAATTTTTTCAAAGATTGTTCGGAATTCGACAGAACCCGGAACGAAGATACTTCAGGGTAGCATAAAGTTGGAATCTTTGCGGAGATCCCATGTAATAATCCGAGGAAACGCCACAATTTCAAGCGAGAACAACACTTTTAGGCTGGGGTTCTTCGCCCCAAACGACGAATCGGGTTGGTACTTGGGCATCTGTTATGCTTCCATACCCGTACCCGTTTACGTCTGGGTCGGAAACCGCGAGAAACCCATCGCGAATCTGACGTCAGCCGCCGCAGAAATCACCGAGGATGGGAAATTAGCTGTGGTGGACCAAGATTCAAGAACCATCTTCTGGGAAACAAGCAATGCCGAAGAGGGAGCCGATTTGGAGCTGTTGGAACAAGGGGATTTGATTCTGTCGAGCAGCGACGGCGCAATCGTGTGGCGGAGCTTCGATTTCCCGACGGACACGTGGCTTCCCGGCATGAACTTGACGGCGGGGAAAATGCTGACGTCGTGGAAGAGCACCGTCGACCCGTCTCCGGGTAGGTATTCCCTGCGGTTGGACCCACCCGATTACGGTGAGATTGCGCTGTTTTACAGCGAAGAAGATAGTACGTCGCCGAATTCGTCGAATTATTGGACTACGGGTAATTGGAATGGGAATGCATTTGCAGGGGTGCCTCAGATGACAATCCCTTACATTTACAGATTCGAATTCGTCGACCCTTTCACGCCAATGGCAACTTTCGGTTACACCGAAGTGCCGCTCGAACGAGGGCTCAAGCCTCCGTTTACGAGGTTTGTGATCAACCACATGGGCCAGCTCAAGCAATTCACTTGGTCACAACAGAGTGAAGTGTGGAACATGTTTTGGTCGCAGCCCGAATACGTGTGTAGAGTGTACAATCTCTGTGGCGATTTAGGTGTTTGTAACGGTAATAAATTGTCGAGCCCTTGTCAATGTTTGAATGGGTTTAGGCCTAACAACTCCGTTTCTTGGGAGAAGCAAGATTTTTCGGAGGGTTGTTTGCGCGAAGGCGACAAAATTTGCGGTGGGGGTGACACGTTTGAGGAAGTTGGTGCGGTGAGTTTCGATAAGACGACGGTTGTGTCGTTTAGTGGAAGTAGAAGGGAGTGCGAGAGTTCGTGTTTAAAAAATTGTTCTTGCATTGGTTTGTTTCATAACCCAAACACGAACGTGTGCAAGAACTTGTACGGTGCGCTTTTGAACCTGCGTAATCTTACTTCGGATACCACTATCCAGGACAAATTGTATGTTCGAGTGCAAACGAGTAGCAGAAAGAAGACCAAGAAGACGAAATTGTTGATCGGAATGATTTGTGGTGGCATTTTCGTGATCGTGATTGTAGGAGCTACGAACTTGTATTTGCTTTTGAGGAGGAGGAGAAATAGGAGAAAAAACGGAGGAGAGGAAGATATTGTGTTTCAAGTAACGAATCTTCGAGTGTTCTCTTATAAAGAGCTCCATTCTGCAACTAAGGGGTTCTCTGTAAAACTCGGCCATGGCGGATTCGGGGCGGTTTTCCAAGGTGTGTTGTCCGATTCTTGTTCGGTGGCAGTTAAGAGGCTCGAGAGGCCAGGTGGGGGTGAAAAGGAGTTTCGAGCGGAGGTGTGTACAATCGGAAATATTCAGCATGTGAATCTTGTGAGATTAAGAGGGTTTTGCTCGGAAAATTCTCACCGTCTTTTGGTCTACGATTACATGGCGAACGGATCTTTAAGTTCGTATTTAAGACAAGGGTGCGAGAATGTTCTTAGTTGGGATGTGAGATTCCAAATTGCCCTCGGTACAGCTAGAGGGATTGCGTCTCTCCACGAAGAGTGTCGGAATTGTATTATACATTGCGATGTCAAGCCGGAGAATATTTTATTGGACG